>OX596073.1:94261727-94696727 GCA_951394005.1 Protophormia terraenovae | reverse complement strand
CTATCTATCTATCTATCTATCTATCTATCTATCTATCTATCTATCTATCTATCTATCTATCTATCTATCTATCTATCTATCTATCTATCTATCTATCTATCTATCTATCTATCTATCTATCTATCTATCTATCTATCTATCTATCTATCTATCTATCTATCTATCTATCTATCCTATCTATCTATCTATCTATCTATCTATCTATCTATCTATCTATCTATCTATCTATCTATCTATCTATCTATCTATCTATCTATCTATCTATCTATCTATCTATCTATCTATCTATCTATCTATCTATCTATCTATCTATCTATCTATCTATCTATCTATCTATCTATCTATCTATCTAATCTATCTATCTATCTATCTATCTATCTATCTATCTATCTATCTATCTATCTATCTATCTATCTATCTATCTATCTATCTATCTATCTATCTATCTATCTATCTATCTATCTATCTATCTATCTATCTATCTATCTATCTATCTATCTATCTATCTATCTATCTATCTATCTATCTATCTATCTATCTATCTATCTATCTATCTATCTATCTATCTATCTAATCTATCTATCTATCTATCTATCTATCTATCTATCTATCTATCTATCTATCTACTATCTATCTATCTATCTATCTATCTATCTATCTATCTATCTATCTATCTATCTTCTATCTATCTATCTATCTATCTATCTATCTATCTATCTATCTATCTATCTATCTATCTATCTATCTATCTATCTATCTATCTATCTATCTATCTATCTATCTATCTATCTATCTATCTATCTATCTATCTATCTATCTATCTATCTATCTATCTATCTATCTATCTATCTATCTATCTATCTATTTTTTTTTCTATTAGGAGGTGGAAATCTATCATATGATACCCGCTGCCTTAAAGGGTCAGCAGGTTATGTCGGATTCCTACCGATTAAAACCACCTGCTTCGTCTTCCTTACATCCTGCGGAACTGTCTACAGAGATATTGCGTCGCAGGGCCGGAAAGGCTTAATCAGCCTCAGCAGTGTCGTTGTGATGTGTCAACTTTCTTCTACTCTCTTCCATGCTCAGTTCCTTATGAATATGTTTCACCATATAGCATATAGCTTTCCAGTGTTCCTGCCTATTTAAAAGGATGTCTACAACGTTATCGACCCTAATTTGCTGCCCTACTATATGCTCTGTTCTTTGTCGCACTTCGTTGAATCGGGGGCAGTAAAACATTACGTGCTCTGGGTCCTCTACTATAGTTGGACAGTTGGGGCACATTGGTGTCTCGTCTAGTCCAAACCTGTGAAGATAACTTCTATATCCTCCATGCCCAGATATGAACTGTGTGAGGTAATAATTGACCTCTCCGTGACTTCTATTAACCCATACATCTATGTTTGGTATAAGTTTGAATGTCCACCTTCCCTTCAAACTTCTTTCCCATCGAGATTGCCACAATCTTAATGATAGCTCTCTCTCTAGTTTACGTATAGTATTTGTGCTTTGTTCTCCTGTTCTTTTACGTTCATACAGACGTTTGGCTTCGTCCGCCAGGATGTCTATGGGAATCATTCCTGAGATGACGTACACCGCTTCCTCCGAGGTTGTGCGAAATGAGCTACATATACGTAACGCACACATCCTATACAGCGACAAGACTTTTCTTGCTATCGATTTCACTTTAAGGGAGGTTGCCCATACAGGATCCGCGTAGAGAATCAGCGAGCTTACAACCGTGTTTATTATTTTTCTCTTTGATTGTCGTGGTTCTCCTACGTTTGGCATCATTCTTTCAATGGCTACTCTGACGTTTGTTGCTTTTTGGCAAATATATTCTATATGTGCTCCGAAATTTAGCCTTGCATCTATCATGACACCCAGGTACTTAAGGTATGGTTTAGATAATACCTCGCACCCTCTAACCCTTAATTTTATGATCTCATTTTTCCGACGATTAGTCACGAGAACAGCTTCCGTTTTGTGTTCAGCTAATTCTAGCCCTGCATCTCTCATCCAAACTCCAATGGTGTGAATAACGTCATTTGCGATAAGTTATATTTCATCGATATATCTTGCTGTGACTGTAATGGCTATATCGTCCGCAAAACCGATTATAGTTGCCTCCTCCGGTATATCTAGCTTAAGGACATCATTGTACATAACGTTCCACAGCAGAGGCCCCAGGACCGATCCTTGAGGAACAGCTGCCGTAACGTTATAAGTTTTAATTCCATCATCTGTGGAGTAACGTAGTTCTCTATTTGCAAAATAGCTATTTATGATACTCATCAAATAATTTGGGACTCCTTACCTAAGAAGTGTTCGAATTATTAGGCTCCAATTAGCAGAGTTAAATGCATTTCGTACGTCCAGTGTGATTATTGCACAATATTTCCTCCTTGTACCCTTACCCTCTATTGCGGTTTGTGTTATTTCCGTTACCATACTGATTACATCAACGGTTGATCTGGCCTTCCGAAATCCGTACTGGTAGTTTGATAAACCTCCTCTTAATTCAACGATTGGTGACAATCGGTTATATATTACTTTCTCTAATACTTTTCCCAGGGTGTCCAGCAGACATATTGGTCTATAAGATGACGGTTCTCCAAGGGGCTTATTGGGTTTTGGGATTAACACCAACGTTTATTTCTTCCATAGTTCAGGAAAAATTCCTTCCCTAAGACATTGTATAAACATTTCGGTAAACATGTTTGGGGCTTTCTCCATTGCAAGCTTAAGTGCATTATTTGGGACGCTATCAGGTCCAGGTGCTTTTCTGTTGCCTATTTTCTTCGCTATTTGCTTTAGTTCTTCTTCTGTTACCACTGGGATGGTTTCTGAGTAGTCAATAATATGCCATGTGTTCTCGTTAACGCGGTGTTCTGGAAACAATGACCTAATTATTTTCTCCATAAGAAGCGGGCACGAAGGCTGTGGTGATTTTGTTCCTTTAAGCTTTGAAGTTACTACCCTGTAAGCTTTGCCCCACGGATCTGAATCTGCTTCCAGACATATTTCCTTAAAGCAGTTAGTTTTGCTCCGTGTGATCGCATTTTGAAATTCTCTCCTTGAATATTTGTATTCACGAAGGCTTCCCTCAAAATGAACTCTTCCTCTAGATCGTTGGGATTTCCTTCTAGCTTTAAAACATTTGGTTCGCAGATCGTTAATTTCGCTATTCCACCAATAGTTTGGGTGCCAGTTTTTATTAATTCTTCGTCTCGGCATTACAGTGTCACATGCTTTTTTAAGCTTTGATATTATCTGGTTCGCCTTGTCTGAAGCTGTGCCACATTTTGTCGCAATGTGTCCAAATTCCAAACATCAGTAACATCTCCTTAAAGACACTTTCTCCCTAATGCGGCATATAACCCATCCGATTTTTACCTTCCATACTTGGATAATCTTGCAGCCAATTTCCAATGGTAGGCTTATAGTGGCGGTTTGGGTATCTCCATAGCTTTTTCTTAAGCTTCTAATGTTGGATTCTTTGATGCCTTCCACACCAAACTGGTTCATCAGAGCAGTACATATTTCCTGTTTTGTGGTTACCTCGTCCATGTCTCTACATTCAATAAGAATTTCCGGTTTATGGGTTCTGATATCCGCTTGCATTCCAATACTGTTTTCTGCGTCCTCCGAATACGTGAAACGCTTTCTCCGAGTTCATGTAGCGATGGATCTGCCTTTATTTTGCGTAGTATATCGGCGTAAGTAGTTCCACCCTTAGTAGATATGATTATAGCATCTGTTTTAGCTGGTCTCCTCTGTTTCTTTCTCCGTTTTACAGTTCTCCATTTAGCTTTCTCTCCCTTATTTATATCCTCTTCTACCAATACATTTTCCATTTCCTTGACCATTCTGCGTTTTTCACTCATTTTCTTAACTCTCTTGGGTGTTTGAGTTTTTGCTGGACTGTCTGCAAGTTCTCTGCTTCTGTTAAGAATATCTTTTAAATCTTATTTTCCATTTAGATTTAAAAGATATTTTGCGTTTTTTAACCTATCCGCCAAGGTTTTCGTTCAGCCGCTCCTTACATAGAGATCAGACGCTGACCAGGAAGCCGTCCGCTATGGATACCGTCGCGCCTGGATTTATAACTAGGGAAACCACGAAGTCGTCACTCTTCTAACTATGCCTCTCTGGAGGATACCCCTGTGGTTGGATACCTATTTTGGGGCGGTATCCGCTCGTCCCTTCACAGGACTTCATAGAGCAAATGTGCCTTTTTAGCACGCTCTCCATACCTGAGTACTAGGGTCCGCGGGATCGTAAATTCCCGAAAGTCTCTCCTGATAAATATATATATATATATATATATATATATATATATATATATATATATATATATATATATATATATATATATATATATATAAAAGAGTAACGTTACTGACTGACTGATTCATCATCCCACAGCCCAAACGGCTTAAGCCAGAGAGACGAAATTTGGAACGTAGGTAGGCCTCCCTCCATATAGATGCACTAAGACGGGTTTTTCGGACTAGGGGGTAAAAAAGGGTAAAAACAGGCAAAATCGGTAACCTTATAACGCAAACTAATAATGATACAAAAAGAGTTGAATAGTTATCGGTATTCATTTAAAAAATTAGAAGAGGTACAATTCATGAGACCAAAATACAGGTAAATAGTGAAAACGATTATCGTAAGGTTGTGACAGATTTCGAAACCCATAAGAAAAGCTTTTATACTTATCAACTGAAAGGTAGTAAGGGTCTACAGATTGTTACAAAGGGTGTTGACTCTAGTGTCGAACCTGTTGTAATCAAGAAAAGCTTGGAGGACAAAGGCTTCAAGATAAAAAAATGTTATAAACATTTGAAATCGGGAGAAAATTCCTCAACCGCTCTTCCGTGTGGAATTAGAACCCGGCGATATGAAACTGAAAAAAATGAAACTCACCCTATTTATAACATAAAATATTTATTACACCGCAAAATCACTGTAGAAGAACCACATAAACGATCGGGACCAGTCCAATGTATAAATTGTCAAGAATATGGTCATACCAAGGCTTATTGCAGATTGCCACCCGTATGTGTTGTTTGTGGAGAGTTACACAATTCATCGCAATGTAATAAATCTAAAGATGACTCTAAATTGAAAAAAATGTAGTAATTGTGGAGGAAACCATACTGCAAACTACAGAGGCTGTCCTGTATACTCTATCGTTAAAAAATCACTAAGCCAGAAATCGAGAATTTCCCCCGTTCAACCATTAAATACCCTAAAGGTAAATTACCCACTGTTACAACAGTCCTCTGACAATAAAGCCTCGTACGCAAACATCCTTAAGAACAACCAAGCTTTACCGCAGGACTATCAACACCAAAATAAATTTAATCACAAATTGAACCCAGAGGCAAGAGAGCAAATGCCCGCTTTCAATTTTACCCGGCTAGAAGCTACAATCGATTCTCTCGTTCAATCGGTAAATAATTTTACAAATTCAATGAGCAATATGATGCAAGAAATGCTTAAAATGCAATCTATGTTATTGCAGGCTGTGCTGAACAAACCATGAACTGCCTAAAAATGAGTTTTTGGAACGCCAACGGCATTCGCCAACACAAAAATGAACTCGAATATTTTCTTAGAAGTCATGACCTAGATATAATGTTAGTCTCGGAAATCCATTTGACGTCCAGAAGCTAATTTAGGATAAATGGATATGCCTTTTATGACACTAAAGATCCAAGAGATAGAGCATGTGCAGGCTACTTAATGTGTGATCTTCGTGAAGATTATCTTCAAGCTACAACAATCTGTATTGGTGATTGTTATAGAAACTTAGTGATTTCATCGATATATTCCCCCCCCCCCATATTTTCAATTTCAGAAAATCAATATGAACATTTTTATAACTCACTAGGACCCCGTTTCCTGGCAGCTGGCGATTATAACGCTAAGCATACATTCTGGGGATCACGACTTATAACCCCTAAAGGTCGTGCATTGTTTAATACAATTTCTAAAATGGGTTTGAATGTTATTTCGAGCGAAGAACCAACATACTGGCCTACTGACCCAAATAAAATACCGGATGTTATCGATTTCGCTGTCACGAGGAATTTACCAAGGGAATTAATTCATGTTAAATCTTCATTAGAATTATCTTCAGATCATTCACCCAATTTTGTTACTATATTGAACCCCCGAGAAATTGTAAACCCCACTGGTATCTCAGCGATATCTAACACAAGAATAAACTGGTTGAAATATAAAAAATATATTAGCACTCATTGCACGGAAAATATATCGCTGAGAAAACCAGAAGATATCGATCTCTCTCAATAATTTTGAAAAAAGTTTAAAACTTGCTGCTGAACATGCTACCCGCACCCCCGACAAAACAGATATAATAGAATAAACTGGTTGAAATATAAAAAATATATTAGCACTCATTGCACGGAAAATATATCGCTGAGAACACCAGAAGATATCGATCTCTCTCTCTCAATAATTTTGAAAAAAGTTTAAAACTTGCTGCTGAACATGCTACCCGAACCCCCCGACAAAACAGATATAATAGAATTTGTTCTGTGGATGTCGAACGGCTCTTGACTGAAAAAAGAAGAGTTCGAAGAGAGTGGCAACTGCACAGATCCCCACAACTCAAATCGAAGCTAAGAGAATGCCAAAAGCGCCTTCATAAGCTACTAGAGTATCAAAAAACAGAATCACTGAATCAATATTTGGAAAACCTAGATGCCACCCCGTATTCGAATTACTCACTATGGCGAGCTACGAAGAAGTTAAAAAGGCCAGTTACAAGTAGGCCCCCTCTACGAAATACAAATGGAGGCTGGGCAAGAAATGATACCGAAAAGGGGAATCTGTTTGTTAGTCATCTAAAGAACGTGTTTTCCCCAAATTTATCAGATGACATAATGGAGTTGCCACTTGTTGTACCCCGTTTTAGAGCAGTTGAACCCCTTTGTTTTGAGATTCGAGAGATCGACAAGGCTATTGTTGATTTAAACTCCAAAAAAGCACATGGTATTGACAAGATCAGTAACAAAATGCTTTTGGAGCTACCCCGGGTAGCAATAAGAATAATACTTTTTATTTTTAATGCTATATTACGCCTTGAATATTATCCACCAGAATGGAAGATCTCATTGGTTACAATGATACCTAAGCCCGGAAAAGATCACACTAAAGTAGAATCGTATAGGCCTATTAGCCTGTTGTCGAATATATCAAAGCTATTTGAGAAGCTATTAATGAAAAAATTGAAACCGATAGTAAATCGTTTCGATTGTATTCCAACACATCAATTTGGTTTTAGAGAAAAACATAGCACAATAGAACAAACTCACAGGCTTATAAATGTTATATCTAAGACATTTGAAGAAAAGAAATATTGCTCTGCTCTCTTCATTGACGTTTCTCAAGCCTTCGATAAAGTATGGCACGAAGGATTATTATTTAAAATTAAACAATATTTACCCACAAATACGCATAAGCTGCTAGAAAGCTATTTAACTCATCGAAAGTTTGTTCTTAAAGAGGGAGACTTTATAAGCCCACCGCAGTCCATTGAAGCAGGTGTACCCCAAGGAAGTATACTGGGTCCCTTTTTATATTTAATATACACTTCTGATATGCCAACTAATAGTAGAACCCATATATCAACATTTGCAGATGACACAGCTATTCTAGGCATTCATGAAAACTCCCAAGAAGTATCTAAACTCTTGCAGGATCATATACTATTTTTAGAAAAATTGTTGAAGCAATGGAGAATAATAGTGAATGAACAGAAATGTATACATATTACATTCACATTGCGGAGAGATTCGTGCCCCCAATCCTGATAAATAATCAGATTATACCCCAACAAACGGAAGTAAAATACCTTGGTATGCATCTAGATCGACGTCTTACGTGGAAATCACATATAGATAAAAAATTAACCCAAATGAAGTTGAAATCACTTCAGATTAACTGGCTAATTGGTAGAAATTCTAAATTAAGTCTGGACTGCAAACTGTTGATCTATAACTCAATTATAAAGCCAATATGGTGCTATGGTATCCAACTATGGGGTACGGCCTCAGCTTCAAATGTTGAAAAAATTCAAAGATTCCAAAATAAAATACTTCGAATGATAACCGCAGCACCCTGGTATATAAAAAATGATAATATTCACAAGGACCTCAATGTTCCTATTGTTAAAGATGAAATAAGAAAACACGCAGAATCGTACTTGAGGAAGCTTGAAGTACATCCTAACCCACTTGCTCGAAGCATAATAAGAAGCGATGGCTACAACCGTTTGAGAAGAAGGAACACCACATACCTCAGCCTAAGCTAAACTCTTTAATTACATATATTTTTTCGTCCGACAGTGGTTGGACATAATATAAATTAAGATTTAGAGTTAAGATTTGAATTACTTATTGTTAGTTCACTTAATTTAGTGAAGATCCAATAAATAAATTTAGATGAAAAAAAAAAAAATAATTGGACAGGTGTCTGGTACATTTTTGAAAATCGGCCGTTTTAGGGAGAAAACGGGTAAAAAATGTATTTCGGTACTTTTTTGGCACCATATGTATCTTCGAAACCAATCAACATACAGATAAAATTTATGTTATATTCATAACTTATCAAACAATGAGAAATACAAATTTGATACTTTTTAGAAATTCAAACGTTTAAGGGGTAAAAATCGTACCTATTTTTGGTACATTTTTCATAAAACATTTTTTTATATTTATTGAAATATTCATATGAGTATTTTAATATGGGATACCACTACAATTTAGAAATTTATTGGAATACAATTTTGATACTTCGATAAGTGAAAAAAAGTACCAAAAAAAGGGGTAAAGGCGGGAAATTACATTTTATTCAAACTTTATAATAAATTTTCAATTACATTAAACATAGAAACATGAAATTAAGAAAATGTAGATAAGAATTCACAAGAGTAGAATTTGTGGTACTTAAAGATACATAGTCCTGTGGGTAGAATTCAAGAGGATGGACTTGTGGTAGAGGATGGACTTTGTGGAAGGGACGTTGCGGTACATCCTAATTAGGGTGATCGATACGGTTTTCCAACCGGTTTTTTCTGTCAATGTGCTGTCGGTTTTTTCAAAATGTTCATTTTTCGAATGTCGAATAGACCGGTTTTTTTAAACACAAAAAACCGGTTTTAAAAATAGCTTTTTATTTCAAAAAACATGTACTAAATACTGATATTTGAATCGAAATTTATGAATATTTTTTTAGAGTATTATTTGTAATGTTTTAAAAATATAGTTTAAGGTTAAAACGAAATTAATTATTGTAATATTAAATAAATAAATTAGTAATAATTACTTCAATTGTAACACCTGTAATATTTTTAGACTTAATTTGAATGTTTTAGTATTTTTTTTATTGAATATTTTCTTCATTTTTCAAACATTTTGTTTTAAAAAAGTTTCTACAGAATAGTTTCATTGATTCTGGCTCTTATCATATTAACCCATGGTTTCTGTTTTGTTTGTTTTGATGATTATTTTCTTAAAATTTTTATATTATATTATTCGTTCGTTCATATGCTTTGTAACACCCAAAAATATTGGTTTAAGACCCACCTTAATTTGTACCAATCGTCTTTAAGTCGATTTGATGATGTTCGTCCGTCCGTCCGTCTGTCTGTTCATAAAAAAATTTTGAACATGTATTAAATTTGAAATTTGGCACACAGGTTTCTTATAGTCTAAGAACGAAGCGTGTTGAAATTGGTTATGATCGTTCCATTATTTAAACTAGCGCCATGCAAATATCTTCCCAGAAAAGGGGTTTAACGATCATAAATCCCTTAAATGTAGTAAGAATTTTTTTCACACATGTAAGTTCCATATAAGTTAAAATCTGTGTTCCGGATTTCATGAAGATCGGTCGATATTGAACATAGTATTGGCCCACAATTCCACAGGTTTAGAAAACAAGACAATTCCACGAATTTGTTGCACATAATTGAGTAGGGTATTGTCGGACTTGACCGACTATTTCTTTCTCGTTCTTATTGGATTAATAGTTATTTCCAAAAATAATTATGTGTAATATATTTTAACTTGAACATCATAATATTTATTGATTTTTCTGTAAGAAATGTAGTCTTTTGGTAGAAATATTAACTTCTGCAAAAAACCGGTTAACCGGTTTTTCCTGAATTTAAAAAAGTGCAACCGGTTTTTTCAAAATACCAACTATTCGAACTATTCGAAAACCGGTTTGTTCAAAAAGTCGGATAATCGATCACCCTAATCCTAATCCACTTGCTCGAAACATAATAAGAAGCGATGGCTACAACCGTTTGAGAAGAAGGAACACAACAGACCTCAGCCTAAGCTAAACTTTTTGATTACATATAGTTTTTCGTCCGACAGTGCACAGTGGGGTCAAACGCAAATTTTTTGGTAATAAATCTGTATCTCCTAAACTACTGGTTGGATTAAATTGAAATGTATGGAAGAGTTGCAGAAGAGAACCTAAGCTTTGCGAAAAACTACATTGCAGTCACCCTGTGATAATACAAGAAAATCTACAGGGTGTCAAAATTGACTACCTCGAGTATGTAAAAGTTTAAAAAAATCTTAACTTATAAAAATTAAGTCCGATTTTAAAGATTTTTATATTTCTGTAAAGTGTTTGGCAAGATAATGGAAAAATAAGCTTACTCACCTAAGTTATCTCTTACAGTTAAAAAGATATTTACACTTGAATTATGAATTTTTGATTTTTTGCCTCGACTTTCTTTCGTTTTTCGGAAATAAGTCCTGGGATATATGAGGTAAAAATTTTTTAAAAATATTTTATAATTTGCTATAGATTTCAAAATAACATAGATTTCAAAATAACATACTTTGGATTATCTCAATGCGTCTAGACGTGAAAAATATTCAAAGTCAGCACTCTGAAATTGGTATGAAAAATGGCTATTTTTTACAAAAATATAGTACAATTCTTTCACTTTTTTCTCAAAATTCCTTTAAAGAAAAATTTTTTTCTTTATATATTTCAAAAGACAAGGCTTCATAAATGGTTAATGTAGAAATTTTGAACTGATTTAGGCTTGCACCCTACATTAGGCATTGGTCGAAAATGGTGAATTTTGGAAAAATTTAAATTTTTGTCGATTAATAAAAAAAATGTCACGCGAGCTTTTTTAAATTTATCGACGATAGTTCATCAAAAAATGGATTTAGAACGATTTGACACTAAACTGCTTCCCGCCCGGCCAAAAACGAATGCAGGAGAGCAGATTTCATGAAAAAAGTAAATTTTTTAAATGACTTTTTTTAATTGCATAAAAAAGAATATTAGAATGATATTTTCGACATTATTTCTTATGTAGTGTATAAAATATATCGATCTTCCACTCCTAAAAAAATCATTAAAAAAGCTTTACAAATAAATTTTTGGCAATTTTTCAAATTTAAAAAATATTAAAAAGATATAAAAACCAAAAAAATAATGTTTTGTAAAACAAAACTCCGCCTATTTTCTAAAACCTAATAAAATATTACAAGAAAATAAAAATAGACTTATTTACCAATTCATTGATGTATAATATGTATATATAGATCATTTTAAAAGCATTATATCATGGTCTCAAATCTGACAACTTAGGTCAACTTTCACAAAATTCATTGTTTTGCAATATTTCCATATGTGCGTATACGTAACATACAATTGTATTGGCATGTTTTGGTTGTTGAACGAGATAATATTCGTAATAATCGCTTATATTTATTAAATATTGTTTATTTTTGAATAATTGCCAAAAATTTATTTGTAAAGCTTTTTTAATGATTTTTTCAGGAGTGAAAGATCGATATATATTTTATACACTACATAAGAAATAATGACGAAAATATTATGTTAATATGCTTTTTTATGCTATTAAAAAAAGTAGTTTAAAAAATTTACTTTTTTCATGAAATCTGCTCTCCTGCATTCGTTTTTGGCCGGGCGGGAAGCAGTTTAGTGTCAAATCGTTCTAAATCCATTTTTTGATGAACTATCGTCGATAAATTTAAAAAAGCTCGCGTGACATTTTTTTTATTAATCGACAAAAATTTAAATTTTTCCAAAATTCACCATTTTCGACCAATGCCTGATGTAGGGTGCAAGCCTAAATCAGTTCAAAATTTCTACATTAACCATTTATGAAGCCTTGTCTTTTGAAATATATAAAGAAAAAATTTTTTTCTTTAAAGGAATTTTGAGAAAAAAGTGAAAGAATTGTACTATATTTTTGTAAAAAATAGCCATTTTTCATACCAATTTCAGAGTGCTGACTTTGAATATTTTTCACGTCTAGACGCATTGAGATAATCCAAAAATTCTTTCAGCGTGTTATTTTGAAATCTATAGCAAATTATAAATTATTTTTAAAAAATTTTTACCTCATATATCCCAGGACTTATTTCCGAAAAACGAAAGAAAGTCGAGGCAAAAAATCAAAAATTCATAATTCAAGTGTAAATATCTTTTTAACTGTAAGAGATAACTTAGGTGAGTGAGCTTATTTTTTCTTTATCTTGCCAAGCACTTTACAGAAATATAAAAATCTTTAAAATCGGACTTAATTTTTATAAGTTACGATTTTTTTAAACTTTTACATACTCGAGGTAGTCAATTTTGACACCCTGTAGATTTTCTTGTGTTATCACAGGGTGACTACAAGATAGTTTTTCTTAAAGCTAAGATCCTCCTCTGTAACTCTTCCATACATTTCAATTTAATCCAACCAGTAGTTTAGGAGATACAGATTTATTACCAAAAAATTTGCGTTTGACCCCACTGTGCAGTGGTTGGACTTAATATAAATTAAGATTTAGAGTTAAGATTTGTATACTTATTGTTAGTTCACTTAATTTAGTGAAGATTCAATAAATAAATTTAGATGAAAAAAAAAACAAATAATTGGAGAGGTGTCTGATACATTTTTGAAAATCGGCCGTTTTAGGGAGAAAACGGGTAAAAAATGTATTTTGGTACTTTTTTTGGCACCATATGTATCTGTGAAACCAATCAACATACAGATAAAATTTATGTTATATTCATAACTTATCAAAAAATGAGAAATACAAATTTGATACTTTTTAGAAATTCAAACGTTTAAGGGGTAAAAATCGTACCTATTATTGGTACATTTTTCATAAAACATTTTTTTATATTTATTGAAATATTCATATGAGTATTTTAATATGGGATACCACTACAATTTAGAAATTTATTGGAATACAATTTTTGATACTTCGATAAGTGAAAAAAAGTACCAAAAAAAGGGGTAAAGGCGGGAAATTACATTTTATTCAAACTTAATAATGAATTTTCAATTACATTAAACATAGAAATATGAAATTATGAAAATGTAGATAAGAATTCACAAGAGTGGAATTTGTGGTACTTAAAGATACATAGTCCTGTGGGTAAGAATTCAAGAGGATGGACTTGTGGTAGAGGATGGACTTTGTGGAAGGGACGTTGTGGTACTTTTTTGTTATTTTAATGGTAATTTTTGAATTTCCTATAATATTTAACCTAGAAATATGAAATTAAGGACATGAAGTGCTAAGTGAATGAGAATCCATAAGAGAGAACTTTGTGATACTTTTTCGTTCTTCTAATGGTACTTTTTGAATTTTCTATAACATTTAACATAGAAACATAAAATTAAAGATATTTGGTCCTAAATGAATGAGAATTCATTAGAGGGGACTTTGTGGTACTTTTTTGTTCTTCTAATGGTACTTTTTGAATTTTCTATAATTATGAAACTGGAAACATGAAATTAAGAACATGAGGTGCTAAGTGAATGAGAATCCATAAGAGGGGACTTTGTGGTACTTTTTTGTTCTTCGAATGGTACTTTTTGAATTTTCTATAATTATGAATTTAGAAACATGAAATTAATGGTATGTGGTCCTTAATGAATGAAAATCCATAAGAAGGGAATTTGTGGTATCTTTTAGTACTTCTTGAATGTTCTGCAGTTTTTATCCTTAGAAACATAAAATTGTAAATGAATCAGAAACCTTAAAATGATTTTTATGGTCCTTTTTCTTTATTCTAATATAATTTTCTTAATTCTGATATTTATTTTTCGTTATTCTAAGATTAGAAATCTGAAATTGAATAGAAATTGTTATTTATGGATGACATAACACCATTATTAAAAATGTTTCCAAGGGAGTTAAGAATCTTTGTTTAAATGTATTATATAGTATGGTTTTTATAAAAAATTTCCGCTAACGAAGTTGCTAATTTTATGTACAACTTACATTTTTTAAAATTTTGTTGATCTTTAAATTTAAACGTTTTAATTTATTAATCAATCATCAAAAACCTTTCGTTTATTTTGAAAGAAATTATTGAAAACATTATTACTTACACTTATTTTTCGTCTTCTTCTATAATTCAATATGGTGTGATATGTTAGGTGAAAAAGCTACTGGAGACAAGACGTCCCTGTTACAGCTTTTAGTTGAGTTAATAACAATTTAGATAATTAAAATTTGTGTAATATATATTTTATATTTATACAAATTATTAAAAAATAAGCTAAAAGAATTATAATAATAAAAAATAAAATTATTCGTTTTATTCGAATATTCGACATAAAAATATTCGAATTATTCGTTATTCGAAAAGTATGATTTTCAAATTCTTCGAACAATTATTCGTAAGAATTATTCGAACGAACATTATTCGAATGGATACCCTAATGGTAGGACATGGTAGTACATTTTCCGTCTTGAATGATTAACGAGTAGTTCAATTTAATTCCGATAAGACATTTTGCTAGGAATAAGACTCAGCCAAAAAATGTCTTGTTTTAGTTGCCTAAGGTACGTGAAAAAATACATATTTCTCAGAGGATCCGTAAAATACAACTAATTGTAGGCGATCAGAATGTCGCAAAAATGAGCAAAAAAGAAAATTATAGTAGCCAAGTCCAATATTGACATATACACTGTCGGACAAAATTAAGTGCTGTTTTTTACTCTTGCAATTTATTTCATAATAATTACCTTCTAGGTACGTTATGGTCTACATTTTTGGTGTCCACGTATTTGTCGATTTACATTCTTTAAATTGATAAACAAAATAAGTTCTTGAAATATATGCATTTTGAGCTTGGAGTAAAAGTGTAGAGTTTGTTGTGGACTTTGTGCGACAAAATCACTTTATTTATAGCCTGTTTCTCTATGTAGAACGAAAATCAAAGCGAACGAAAGCAAGTCGAACGAATTCGAATAATTTTGGGTTTCTGCATTTCTTACGCTTTCGTTCGCGTAACTTTTCCTATTGTTTTTGTTTTATTTTTCTTTCAGAGTAATTTTTTTTTTCGTTAAAATATTGAAAATACTACTAAATTGTTTCAACGTACATACAACCAAGTAAATAAACAAACAACAAGCGCGAATATATTCGGCCCGGCCGAATCTATTATACCCACCATCAACTTTTTCAAATTTTACGTTATATGGAAGGGGGCGGTAAAGTGGGCGGACCACGCCCATTTTTTGTTTCCGACTTCATATTGGTCCTTGAACTATTTGAATACAATTTCGTTGATTTTCACCTTATATGGGAGGTGGGCGGTAAAGTGGGCGGACCACGCCAATTTTTGGTTTCCGAGCTATACGTACAACCGAACTATACGTACAAAATTTCGTTGTCGTACGTGCTTTTATTGAAGAAACATAACTTTTTTGTTTATTAACCGATTATGCCCATTTTCAATACCAAACAAACCTTATATAAGATAAATATTTGTGCCAAATTTCGTCTCCCTACGTTTTCCCGTTCGAGCTCTATCCTGCTTTCAACAGACAGACAGACGGACGGACATAGCTAGATCGACTCAGAATCTAACCAGGACCCCCCCATCTTTTTGATGGTGGGTATAAAAATAAAATAATTTAAAAAAATGAAATAACAAAAATTTTGTTTAGATTTCTTTAGAAATTGTTTTTTAGATGCAAAATCTTCATTTATTGATACATAATATATAGAAAACGAATAAGAAACATGATTAAGGAACATTGGCATTGTCCTAATTAGTAATTTTTATATTTTTCATTAAAAAATTCAATCAGTCGAAACAAAATAGCAAGTGACTGATTTTGACATTTTTGTTCTTATCGTTCGAAATACAGAAACCCAATTTTATATGAAAACACGTTTTCTTTCGACTTGTAGTTCGACTCATTGTTCGCATAGAAGTGAGTTAGAGAAACCCAAATCTGTTTTCGTTCGCTTAGAAGTCGAAAAAAAGCTTTCGTTCGACATAGAGAAACAGGCTATTAATTTCTTAAATTTGGCTTCCAATTTCCGAATTTTTTGATACAAAATGGAAGGAGTATGCATAAAAAGTACTAAATTTTAATATTCTATCCATTAAATTCCATTCAAATTATTATTACATATGAAAAATAAAGATAGATCCTGCCACATTATTGGAAAGTCTTCGACCACAATCCAGTAAGATTTCTTGATTCCAGATAGATAAAATGAAGTAAAATTAATGTAATTGTCTTTATTGTGGAGCTTTTTAGAATTTGAGGCCAAAAGAACCATTCCATTATACAAAATTACAATTTAAAATGAAAATTAGAAGAAATTGATGGGCCAGAAAACCTAATACTGCGAAGTTAAATCGTAGCTATATCGCAATTTTCGCCAAAAAGAATATCATTTTTCTAAACGGAGAGATAAAGGAGGAAGTAATTTTAATTATTATTAGCCTAACTGTCCAGACAAGGTTCAAACAAATTGGTTTCATATGTACCAAAGTTGAGAAAACATTTTTTATACGATCTATTACAAAAATTTAAAACTTCTGAATTTTCCATGGCAATTTCCAAAATTTTCTCAGTTTTTTTAAAGTTTTAATAAGATTTTTGTTTATTCATCCAAATAGCTGTATTTTAGAATGCTTCTGGGACTTTAACGATTGTTTTTCTATTACCTTGTTTTCCTTATCTGGAGTCAAGAAATCCTTCTGGATTGTGGTCGAAGACTTTCCGATAATATGGCCGTATTCATCCTTATTTTCTAAACTTAAAAATAATTGTAATATAATTTAATTAATACAATATTAAAATTTAGCACTTCTTCAGCATATTCCTTCCGTTTTGTATCAAAAAATTGGAAAATTTTAAGCCAAATTAAAGAAATTAACAACAATTTTGCCTCAAACTCAAAATACGCATATTTCAAAAACTTTTGTATATTAATTTAAAGAATATAATACGACAAATACCTGGACATCAATAAAGTAACCCATTATGCACCTAGAAGACAATAATTATGAACTAAATGGCAAGAGTAAAAACCTGCACTTTATATTGTCCGACAGTGTATGTGATCATTATGCACTTTGAAGGGATTTTTCGCAAAGTGATATATGGACTGCATTGGATCATTTATTGATAAATTTGGTGTTGCTATCAACACTTTTTGTATTGTTCTGTTTGAAAATAAAATTATTTTATGTATAAACTGAAAGTTAAAAAAATAGCTAGAAGAATTTTTTCCATTAAATTTAACTTAAAGTTAGCGCTAACAAGAACTTTGTGTTAATGATTTTATTTAGTCTTTTTGTTTTAACTGGAAGTTAGTGTTTAACTTGTAGTTATTGTATTCTTTTTTTTTATTTAATAAATATAAAATTTTTATATTTGGAATTTTTTAGTGTATTTTTAGACGCATATTAAAAAAAATAATAATAATGCATATTAATCCGTTCCTTACTGATGACAAATGCAACATTTAACTATTAAATTAAAAAAAAAAAAAGATTTACGAAAACCGGTCTGTTTACATTATCACTTTTAATGTATAACAGGTTTATTTTTGACAATTCAAAAAACATCGACACCATTTTTTACACCATCAGGAAATATTAATGTATTTTTCTGTTTTATTTAAATATATTTTTTCACAAAATAATTAAACCATTCACTTTTTTCAATATTTTTATTATATTTTTTTGTATTTAAAAAAAAATTTATTTGATATTTTCTTTTTCTTCAATTTTCGTACACAAGGTTGCCATCAAAATGTATAAATCAGATCTGAAACCAACAATAAACAAGTTAACTATGTGTTTTTTTTCATTTAACTAGTTTAAATATTTGTATGAAAAAACAAGTTAAAAACCAGAAAGAATAACTACGCTGCAGTCAATGATGTCTGTCCGAAACCAGTTAACTGACTGACTACATTAGGGCACCACTAGTCACTTTACTAACTACCTGACTAGTCACTTTAAAATGGGGATATCCTAGGAGGAAGTTATTGAAACCCACAGGACCAAAAAGTGGCGATATTGTGACTAGTACGAAAATGTAAATTTATGAATATCCTTTTAGTGGTTACATTGAGTCAGTCACCTGACAAACTTTTTAACTAGTCACTTTACTAGCCACGTGACTAGTCACTTTAACAATGGAGATGGCTATACAGTGGGTAGTTCGAAAAAGTCAATTTTCAGAATGTAAAGAAATTTAAAAGATTTTTTAGCGTATATTTATATTTTTATTTCCTTTTTTTTTTTGTAATTTTATTTATTTTTTTTTTTTTTTTTTCTTTTTTATTTAATATTAATTTTTATTTTTTTTTTTTTTCATATTATTTTATATTAAATCACTAATTCATTTTTATATTTTTACATTTTTGTTAATGGCGTCACCCCGACTCGAACTCTCATCCTTATGTTTTATAGTCATACGCGCTAACCACTCAGCCACAGAGCATTCTTACACACATCGCATTATTTGTTGCTTTAATGAGCATGTTGATTTATTGACCCTTTGAAAGAGTGAGGTGGCTATTGCTTCCGCTTTAGTCACCCTTTGGAAGTCGTTCTTTTTACTAGTTACATTGAGGCAGTCACCTGACAAACTTTTTAAATAGTCACTTTACTAACTACCTGACTAGTCACTTTAACATGAGGATGTCCCAGGAGGAAGTCTGTTGACACCTAGGACCAAAAAGTGGCGATATTGTGACTAGTAAGAAAAAGTAAATTTATGAATATCCTTTTACTGGTTATATTGAGTCAGTCAGCTGACAAACTTTCTAACTAGTCACTTTACTAGCTACGTGACTAGTCACTTTAACATGGGGATGTCCTAGGAGGTGTATTGGCACCCCTGGACCAAAAAGTGGCGATATGGTAACTAGTACGAAAAAGTTAATTCATGAATATCCTTTATTGACAACATTGAGTCAGTTATTCATTATATAAAATTCAATCATTCCAGTAACATTAATTTATGATAAATTCCAAAACTTAAGCGTATCATAGTGTCGAATCGCACTTAATGTGAGGCGATTTTAGTTATAGACAGAAGTTGAAAATATTTATTAGACGTAGCAAAATTAATTCACAGCACGACATAAATTTACTGGTCAATGAGTCCAATAGCTTCGCTGATGAATTTCGTACTAAAAATAGATTTTTTAGTAAATTAATGTGACGATGTTACTATATCGGGCCTCAAAATCGATTTTTAAGTCACAAAATATTATATGATATAATGATTCTCAGACCCTCATGACATAAGGATTTCCAAAAAATACTGTCTGCTATATATATATATATATATATATATATATATATATATATATATATATATATATATATATATATATATATATATATATATATATATATATATATATAGAATATAGAATAGACTATGCTTTAGTCTATAGAATATACTACGCTATATTCTATAGAATTGACTATGCTATAGTCTATAGAATAGACTATGCTATAGTCTATAGAATAGACTATGCTATAGTCTATAGAATAGACTATGCTATAGTCTATAAAATATACTATGCTATAGTCTATAGAATAGACTATATATAGAAGAGACTATGCTATAGTCTATTCTATAGACTATAGCTATAGTCTATATAATGGACCATGCTATAGTCTATAGAATAGACTATAGCATAGTCTATATAATGAACCATGCTATAGCCTATAGCATAGACTATAAATAGAATAGACTAGGCTATAGCCTATAGAATAGACTATGCTATAGTCTATATAATGGACCATGCTATAGTCTATAGAATAGACTAGGCTATAGTCTACAGAATAGACTATGCTATAGTCTATAAAATATACTATGCTATAGTCTATAGAATAGACTATGCTATAGTCTATAGAATAGACTATGCTATAGTATATATAATAGACTATGCTATAGTATATATAATAAACTATGCTATAGTCTATAAAATAGACTATGCTATAGTCTATACTATGTTACATTCATTAGAATTGACTATCCTATAGTCTATAGAATAGACTATGGTATAGTCTATAGAATAGACTATGCTATATTCTTTCCTTCACGAAGGGTAGTCATCTTGTCGTGATGTGAAGGCTTACGTGCAAGGAATCCTATGGGCCACACTGATGGAAACAGCTTGCTGTTTCCGGCAGGGTCTCCCATATCAGTTGGGCCATAGGATGAGCACGTACTAAGAACTACCCACCCCCAACTGGCAGACGTCTGTTTTCCCCTATGGGGCGGTCTGTCAGTAAACACCTAAACAGGCTCGCACAATCGTGGTCAACAGACCTTTCAGCGAAGTGGCTAGGAACCCACTAGTTAGAGCCATCATTGACAGAAGTGTCAGTGACGGGGCCATCTCCCAGGAAAAATGGGGGATGATCCGTCAGAAGATGCTAGGGGTGTACTGGAAGATCCTACAGGAGAATCCAGGACCTGCCCCTCAAAATGATGACGCTGGCTGGTTCCAAGGTCATATTAGACCGAGATCTATTGCTACCATACCCACCGAGCCACACGACCCGGCGGAGATCCTCGCGTATCTTCAAAGTGGAAATCCTCACCTCCCGACACACGACTGGAAGGTGGTGAAGGTCTCTGCTCCAGAAGGTGCGACGAGGAAGGCTATTGTGGTCCTGAACAAGGAATCCTTGGCACCACTGCGAGAGAAAGGCGGAAAGGTATACTACGGTTTCGATAGTATAACTTTACGCGTCTACCGCAGTGATGGCAAGACACATGCCGACGCCTCCAGTGTCAAAGCTGAGGATCCGCCTATGGAAGTGGATAAGGCAGAAGCCGGCGAACCTGCTAGCTCGGACCTCGAAGAAGACGCACGCTCTACCTCTGGTATGGTGGGCGAATTCTTCGGTGGTGTGGGCGAAGTGGTAGATGAAGACGTCCTACTGGAGTCAGATCCAGAGGACGCCGACATCACCGTCGTGTATGACCCGGATGGTGAAGGTGACGCAAATTAACCTTCACCACTCCAAAGCAGCCTCGGCTGCACTGCTCCTCCGAGTAGCCGATAGAGGCGAGGAGTTAGTAATGGTCCAGGAACCATGGACTAACCATGGTAAGATCCTGGGACTAAACATCAAGGGCTACAAGCTTTTGTATGCAACGAGCACAGGTAATAACATTAGAGCGTGTATACTGGCTAAAGACCATTTAAACATCTTCATTCTATCTGATTACAGTGATGAAGATACAGTAGTTGCTGCGTGGGAGACCAAATCAATCACCTATTGGCTCCTATCGTGTTACATGGCACATGATCATGGTGACAACCCGCCAAATGACCTGGTCAGAAAGGTGCTACGAGATGCAAACAGGAGGCGCATCCCTGTTGTAATTTGTGCGGATGCCAATGCACATCACCTCATCTGGGGAAGCTCAGATACCAACACTAGAGGTGAGTGTCTGTTTGAATTTATATTAGATAGTAACTTAGTAGTTGCGAACAGAGGTTCAGAACCTACTTTTGTAGTTGCAAATAGAAAGGAGGTTTTGGATATCACGCTCATTAGTTTGAGTTATGCCGATTCCATTGTAGATTGGAGGGTCTCAAAAGACTGTTCCTTTTCAGACCATCTGTATCTGGAATTCTCTATTGTGGTCGGAAACCGACCAAAACAAGGTTTCATAAATAGAAGAAATACTAACTGGGACATACAGCGTATGTATCTACAGGATGTTCTCTCAGACCCGCCACGTTTGGAGGGTCCTGATGATATTGATAGGGCTGTTAATATGCTAACTAGTGCACTTAATATAGCGACGAAGCGATCGTGTAGGATCAGGAATCGTAAGTGTAGAAATAGGCCCCCTTGGTGGGACCCTGATATTGCAGAAACACGTAGGAACTGTCGTAGGCTTTTCAATGAGGCAAAGAGAACGGGTAACTGGACTTCTTATAAATCCTCATTGAATAGGTTTAAAAATCAGGTCAGGAATGCCAAACGCGAGTCATGGAGGAACTTTTGTAGCGGCGTCGAAGGCTCCTCTGAGACAAGTAGATTGCGGAAAATCCTGTCCAAGACTTCTGCCGTTCCTAGCTTTTTGCAAAAAGCAAACGGTGAATGGACAACGAGTAGTCAAGAGACTCTTGAAGTTCTCCTTGAAGCCCACTTTCCTGGCTGTCGTAGCGTCAATGAAGCTAGTCACACCTTGCGTGCTTGTACTAGAGGTGCCGTTTCGGTCCCTATTGACCATGACAGGATCAGTTGGGCAATAAATAGCTTCGAACCATACAAATCACCTGGTCCAGATGAAGTTATACCTGCCGATCTGCAACGAAACGCAGATCGGGTCATACCTTGGCTAATTAGTATTTTTGATGCCTGCTTATCACTTACATATGTGCCGAAATTGTGGACCGAATGTAAGGTTGTTTTTATTCCTAAGGGAGGTCAGTTCTCTCATGTTAAAGCGAAGGATTTTAGACCTATAAGTCTTACATCCTTCTTGCTGAAAACTCTGGAGAGGGTAATAGATATCCACGTTAGATTAAAAGTGGATCGCACTCTCCTCTCTCCCTCTCAACATGCTTACACTAGGGGTAAATCCGTTGAGACGGCTATGCACACGCTTATGGGATTCATTGAAAGATCTCTCGAGTTTAGGAATTATGCGCTAGTGGCCTTTCTTGATATTGAGGGCGCCTTTAATAATGTTGAACCAGACTCAATTGTCTCAGCCCTGAAAAAGCTGGGACTGGAGGATGATATCATAGGATTCGTGAACAATCTTCTTAAACATAGGATCATTGTATCCACTCTAGGAGTATCAAGTATATCCAAATTTGCATGTAGGGGCACTCCACAAGGTGGAGTTCTATCACCTTTGTTGTGGAACCTTACTATAAACAGTCTACTCATGAGACTGGATCTATTGGGCTATAGGACAATTGCTTATGCTGATGATGTAGCCGTAGCGGTATCAGGGATAGACCTGAACACACTTTCGCAAAGGCTTGAGAATGCTCTAAATGTACTGAGTACCTGGAGCACTAGGAACGGTCTGGGTGTCAACCCGAGTAAGACTGCACTCGTCCTTTTTTCGGGGAAATATAAGATCCCTCCTTTCTCCCTTCCTAAACTGAATGGAGTTAGTCTGGCACTCTCTGACAGTGCTAAGTATCTAGGCTTAATTCTGGATAGGAAGCTATCCTGGAACCTGAATGTTCGGGCGAGAGCCTCTAAAGCCTTAATGGCCATCTACGTGTGTAAGAAGGCCATTGGTTTGAAATGGGGTATGAACCCATCCCAAGTGAGCTAGCTCTATGAAACAGTCGTGAAACCAATAATGTTATATGGGGCATCTGTCTGGTGGAAAGCGCTGGATAAGATGTCACCTTGTTTTATCATTACTAAGGTTATGAGGACCTCTGCTGTTCTCGTGACTGGTGCCATGAGATCAACTCCTACCAAGGCACTATTTGCATTGCTCAATTGGCTACCAGCAAACTTGTTGGTGAAGCAAACTGCGATCAACACCGCAATTAGATTGAGCGCAGCAGGAGACTGGAGGGAGAGAACTTATGGTCACTCCAGTATCCTTCGGATCATTGATGATCTTCCAGACCATATAGACTATTGCATCCCCACTCCTTTCTTTGACAGAAAATTCGGAGTGATTTTCCAAGGGAATGCTGATTTGGAACTTGATCCCAACTGTATGTGGATCTATACTGACGGTTCTAAAAATGGGAACCAAGTAGGCGGTGGTTTCTTCATCGAGGAAACAAATACCAGTGTATCCTTTAGGCTTCCTGACGGTTGCAGCATTCTTCAGGCTGAACTCTCGGCTATTAAAAGGGCAACGAACTGGCTTAGGTATTACAGGATTTCTGATAGGAATATTCGTATTGTTACTGATAGCCAACCTGCTATTAAATCCCTGATCGGTGTTACTCCACGTCGACGCTAGTCCATGAATGCCGGGCATCTCTGAATGGGATGGCGAGACATTCAAATTTAACACTCATTTGGGTGAAAGGACACGGGGTTCTTAGAGGCAATATTGTTGCTGATTCTCTGGCGAAAAGGGGGTCGATGATGGATGATGATCATATTGATCGTCTTTGTGGAGCCCCCCTGTCGTTCTGTAAGCTTCATGTGAAGCGAGTGTTTCTGGATAGGGCTCAGGTACTGTGGTCACAGGAAAATGCCTGCTCAGTCTCTAGAATTTTATGGCCAAATTTGGACCATAAGAGGACTCTATTCCTTTTGAGTCTAAACAGAGAGCGGCTCAGAAATATGATCGAGTTGCTGACAGGCCACTGTAGGTTTGGTAGGCATGCTAGTCGATTGGGACTTACTTACAATGACTACTGTAGAAGTTGTCATGATTTAGAGGAAGAGGAGACTATATCTCATTTTCTATGCGGTTGCCCCGCTCTGCAGGACATTAGGCAACGCTCATTGGGTAGGTCGCGTTTTAACGATCTTAGGGACCTATCGAATATGGCTCTGTATAGGCTAGATTTGTTTATCAGGGGATCAAATTGGTTCACAAGATAAATGTATAGGACACTTCATTCTATACCTGCTCGCTCTGTTTCTGACGATGTTTTCTTCTTTCTTTTCCCTTCTTTCTCCTTCTCTACTATCTCCTAATTCTTTTTAATTCTTTTCAGGCAACACAAAGGGAACTAAGGACCCAAGTGAGTCTCCTTTTTTATAGTGAGACAGCCTGTGCAACCTAACCTAACCTAACCTATATTCTTTAGAATTGACTATGCTATATTCTTTAGAATTGACTATGCTATAGTCTACAGAATTAACTATGATATAGTCTTTAGAATGGACTATGCTATAGTCTATAGAATAGACTATGCTATAGTCTATAGAATAGACTATGCTATAGTCTATAGAATAGACTATGCTATAGTCTATAGAATAGACTATGCTATAGTCTATAGAATAGACTATGCTATAGTCTATAGAATAGACTATGCTATAGTCTATAGAATAGACTATGCTATAGTCTATAGAATAGACTATGCTATAGTCTATAGAATAGACTATGCTATAGTCTATAGAATAGACTATAGAATAGACTATGCTATAGTCTATAGCAACGGTTCTCAAATGGGAGTCCGTGACCCACAAGGGGTCCGTACAGACATTCGTGGAGGTTCGCGAAGAGATTCTGAAAAATCTTCTTGAACATAAAATTTTAAGTAAAAATTCTAATGAAAGCATGAAACTATTTAAAAATGGAAAGATATTTTTATAAAAAAATCCCCAAATTAAGGACAGAAGTAATGATTTTTTAATGAGTTCTTTTAGGAGCCAACTTACATTAGCTGCAAGAAAATCGATGCAGAAACCCGATCTTCGATTGAAAATATTTTATTTGATAGAGAAAACAATGATCAAATAAAGAAAATAATGCTGTCGAATGAAACAATATAAAGAAAACGATGTGGCGAGGAAAACGTTTAATTAAAAAGAAAAATAGTTCACTTTAACTTGATGAAACTATAAATTTTTCACTTTTATTTTTTGCAAGTTTATTATGCCAATAATTTTGTTTTTAAAGTCGTTTCAATGGCCTTTTGATATTTAATAACATCCTGTGTAATAAGATTATTTAAATTTGCTCGAATAGTGTGACTTCTCAATGCTAAGTACACAAAACATTTATTTCGTAGAGAAAGTTGTGGGCTGTAAAAATTAATTTTGCTTAAACGACTTTATAATTCAAAGGCGTAAAAATCCTTTCAATATGAATATTGACAAAATACCAAATTTATTTCAAAAAGTGTTAAAATGTAACTCATGGTTTAAATTTTTATTCTTAATCTGCAGATTTAAAAGCATTTTAGTTTAAATATGGCAATGTTTTTCCGTTTGTTGGCTCCGAAGTTCTAAATGTATTAGAACAATTTTCATCAACACACATTTTTATGTGGAACTGTCATATTCGCTCTTATGTAGTATCGAACTTTTGTTTTCCCAGAGAATGATATTAGATATGCATTATACGAAAAGGTCTCTTAATATTAAAGAAATCATGTAGCAGAAATAATGTCGCAATTATTAATATTATTTTATCGTTACACGATCGCCAGGAAATAAAATATTATAATAATAAAAAATTACACATAAATACGATTATTTCCGCTCCCTGATAATAATTCAAAATCTGGCTCCGTTAGGATTTGTAGGACGAAAAGCTGTATAAGGAAGCAGAATTTTAATTTTCCACCATGTCTGGGAGCATTAGAAAGTTATGGAAAGAGAAAAAATGCTTAGAAAATGACACATAAATCCGCTTATTTCTGCTCCCTGATAGAAATTTCAAAATCCCGCTCTGTTAGGATTTGTAGGACAAAAAGTTACATAAGTAAAACAAATTTTAACTTTCTACCATGTTTGGAGTCTTCAGAATGAAAAAAAAAGGCTTGCAATATTTTTAACTAGTCAAAGTTGGAGTGGGTCGCGCTTAAATTACAATGTCAAAAGGGGGTCGCGAAGCAAGATCTTGTGAGAACCCCTGGTCTATAGAATAGACTGTGCTATAGTCTATAGAATAGGCTATGCTATAGTCTATATCATTGTCTAGAGAATGGACTAGGATATAATCTATAGAATGGACTATGCGATTGTCTGTAGAATAGACTGTGATGTTAGTTATGTATCATAATATTTTTTTAATAAAAAAGTTTCTAAATTTACTTGAGAGAAATTCTTAACATTTATTTAATCTAAAACCTTCATTCAAATATTAAAATTAAATATTTTTGTAGACTGTCTTTTATTAAAAATGCAAATCATATGACTGATATATGACATAACAGCGAGTTGTAATTTCTATATGTATATTGGCTTAAATTGATTTAAAATTAAAAATTCATGAAAATGTTAAATTAACAACAGATTTCTGTTGTATTTTTTTTTTTTTTTTTTTTTTTTGTAAGCAAAAGATGACCATGAAAAAATAGCAAATTCTCACTCGAGCGCAACCAACAAATAGTTTGTTGTTTTTTTTTTCTTTTCCATAAAATAAAGCTCTTTTTTTTGCATTTTACATAAGATCATTTTACCCCCCCACATGCATCCTTTAGCACTTAAAACCAAGGTTGGAAACCGAAACGAATAACGGTATCGGTATTCAATTTATTTTTATTTCGGTAACGGTATCGATAACGGTATTTTAAATTATATCGGTAACGGTATACCGGTACCGAAACAAAAATACCGGTAAATACCGTTATTATTAAAAAAACTGGAAAAATCTTAAAAAAGTTAAATTTTTAAATAATTTTTAATTAAATTTCACGAAAAAATGATTAAATTATATATTTGTATATTTAATTTAATAAATTTGTATATTTAATTTAATAATTTTCTCTTGAAATGTTTGAAATATAAATATTTTTCGTTAGAGAACTTCATAAAATTTTTACAATTGCTTGTTTTATGGCAACAATTAATTTTGCAAAAATGTTTTAAAAAAATGCTAATTTTATTATACAAATTGCAAAATGTAAAATTATGCAAAAGATCTGTGGAGTAGCACAAAAAAACAGAATACCATGAAAAGGAGCTTTTGGACGAGAGATTTTGTAGAAGAGAAATAGTGCTCTAGCAAGAAAGTACTAATTATGTTCCATTTACTCACTAGAAGTTTTTAAAGTTGCAGAATTAAAACGACACGCCATAACCATGATTGAATGAAAGTAAGAAATTCAAACTCTAAAAACGCTCAGGAGAAATTACTTTAATTATCTCTTCAATCATTAGTTTAATAACTGAGATCAAATAAGAGATGAAACTTTACAATATCAGGTTTAAACAGAGTTGTAAGTGTACAGAGAAAAAGAAATTTAAACAATTGTTATTGTACTGATTTTTCAAATTAAATGAATTCTGACTTATACATTGTGAAACACGTTTTTGGATATCCGCACAATCGTTATTCATACATGTATCAAAAAATGTTGTATTTGAGGCAGAAAATTAAAGACATTTCATATACTTTATTTAAACATTTTTACACAAGCTTCGAAAATCTCTTTGAAAATGAATTTATGAAAAATTCACTTAATAATTTAGAGTTTAATAATTTTTAAAGTAGTGGCTGATGAACGTCTTAACCGAAACCGTTTGAGGTAATTTAAATGTTAGTTCAAATGGTATGAAATTGTCTGCAGATTCAATCAACATTATTGAAAATAATTAAAGTGTATCACATATTGAAACGTACCTACCTAAATTGTGAAAGTGATCGAATAAAATATTTTTGAAAAATGTCAACTTCTTATAATAATTGGAACATAACGCTATAAGGTCTCACATGACTATCTTTTTCTCTTCACATTCTAAACGTTTTTTTTTCCAAATTTCTAGAGATTAATTCTGGATGTTGTCCATACCAATGAAAAATTTATATTGTATATTTAAGATGCCTAAAAGATCCTTTCAATAAGTTTAAGTTTTTTCTTGCTGTTTCTTAGTGCTGACACGATGTTTATTTCAATCCACCTAAGATTCATTCTATACAAGCAATTCAAAGAATAATGAAATTATATGTATACATAGTTCCCAGCTGGATTTAGCATGTTTTATTATATTCGTTAAATTTTGAAAATATTGTTGAAATTCATGCAGTTTTCTTTCACTTAAGTGCTTTTAACATTCCCGGAAGTCACGGACAAAATTACCTTAGAGAGGGACATGAAAAATCGCAAATTTCCCGAGAAATCCTGGTATGCATTCTTCAAAGATAGCCCAAGTTGTAACCTTCTGAAGAACATTTGTCGGTCTTTTGGAGAAACCCAAATTAAGGAAAGAATCTTCATAGAAGCAAATATCAAAAACCTATCAATAATTTCAACAGTACGTTCAAATGATAAATAATTGAGATCATATTAATAAATAATAATAAAGCATTTTTTGTGTTTTCGCAGTAAGACTTTTTATCAAATAGAATTCGCATAAGATTTAAGGCATTGAAACTTCTTTAAAAATATATTTATTGCAATCTATATAACAAAGAAGTGAACAATAAATGTCCTCTTTAAAACAAAATTCTATAAATATTACATTAAATAAACTCTTATTATTAAGAATAATATTATGTTGTAAATTTGTATTTTTAAAATACGGTACAGAGGGAAACGGTATTTGAATACCGGTATTTTTAACAAAATAATAATTTCGGTATCGGTATCAGTTACGGTAACCAACTTTAAACGGTATTTAATCGGTATCGGTATTCATAACGGTATCGGTTTCCAACCTTGCTTAAAACACTCTCAAAACCCTTACTTAAACAGATTCACACACACACACTCATTTACATAGTAGTAAATTGCACATTTCAGAAAACAGAAAAAAACCGAACAAAAGTCGTTTACATGCCATCACATAATGCAGATGATGAACAAGTGTTAAAGGGATAGAATTGTTTAATAATAAAAATAAATATTTTATGAAAAAAAAGTTTTATTTTTGCAAATAATGATCGATTAAATCGTCATGGTTGACAACGAACAACAAATGAGATGAGATGAATTACACCAGCGATCGCCACACTCATACATTCACAATTATGTTTATGTATGTTTTGTTTTACTCTCCCATTAAGAAATTGTACACCAAAAAAATAACTTTATTTTTATAGTAATTTAATTTTGAAAGTTTCTTCGTGATTTAATCATTATTTTTATATTCCTTGATTAAAATATAACGATTGACATTTATTTTTTGTATGTAAAACTATTATTTTAGGATTTTAATTTTTTTAAAAAGTATCGTTTAATAAAAATTTCAACTCAACACGAACGATTATTTAAAATTTTTATGTTTGGTTTATAATAAAAAAATAATTTTAGTTAATTATAACCGTAATTACTTAGTAAAAATATAATAAAAAATAATAGTTTTTTCTTAATTAAGAAATAAAAAAATCATTTTGAACAAACAAAAATCTTTAAATTAGTTTACTTGATATGAAACAATTTTCATGAGTGTATCTCAGGCAACAGGCGTAACAGAACCTCCTTGTTTGAATGCTCGTGCGAGACTGACTTGTTTTGTGTGTTTTTTATTATTATCAAGAGCATAACAAAAGAGATAAAAAGCACGCGATCTTGTGTTTTGGCGATCGCTGAATTACACAATCATTATATATATATATATATATATATATATATATATATATATATATATATATATATATATATATATATATATATATATATATATATATATATATATATATATATATATATATATATATATATATATATATATATATATATATATATATATATATATAGATTCAGATGTATATGACAATATTAAATGTTTCAAATTGATTTTGTACAAGTATACTACAGTTTTGACCTATATATTTAAAGGAAAAAGGACGAATCGGTACCACGAGGTATATATCTGGTAACGCTATATTAGGACAATATAATTCCTTAACAACTATCATGAATATTGAGAACTGACGTTATTTAAATATAGGATTTTTATAAAATTCTTGTCGGGCACATATACATAATTATTTTTTATGAAAAATTTTAAAATCAATTAAATTTTGCCACAAAATACCAGAGACCGGATTTTAATACTAAAAAAACAATCTTTTTATTTTTATTTCAATCGAAAAACAATCTTTAATGTTCAAAAAATAATAAAAATCCATAATGATTTTTATTATTTTCATCAATATTTTAATTTTTTTCATCATGATGAAAATAAAAATATAAATATCTTTTGTGATATTTATTTCAAAAGTTGAAAATTATTTTGAACTTTTTTCATCGGATGGAAAAAATTCTAAACAACAATTTCATTTGAATAAAAAAATATTTTGAAAACAAAACTAAGTATGAATAAAAAAAACAATAATTTTAAATTTTTTTCGAACTGATATTTATCGTTAAAGATATTTATCGTTAAGGATATTTATTTTTTTCATCATTGATGGATATTTATTTTAAAAATAAAAATCCCTCACATATTTTTTTCAACAAATGAAAAAATATTTTGAACATTAAAGATATTTATTTTGATTGAAAAATAAAAATAAAACGTTTTCGGGTGCTTGCAAAATACACATAAGAAATAAATTATTCATTTGACTTATCAAGTTCTAATAAACATAAAAAGTATAAAAAAGATTTGATTTTGAAACTTCTCTTTTTGAAGAAAATAAATTACTTTATAGGTATGCACATATAATTACTTGACTGGGGTATAACAAACCAATGTTACCGGAATGATTGAATTTTAAATAATGAATAAATGACTCAATATTGTCACTAAAAAGATTTCCATCGACTATTTCGAACTACCCACTGTATAACCACTTTTTGGTCCTGGGTGCCATTAGATTTCATACGCCACTTATTGGTACTGTTGTGACAATAGATTTTTTCTAGGACATCCCCATGTAAAAGTTGCTAGTCATGTAGCTAGTAAAGTAACCAAATAAACAGTTTGTCAGGTGACTGACTCAATGTAACTATTAAAAAAAAAAGACTTCCGAAGGGTGACTAAAGTGGAAGCAATAGCCACCTCACACTTACAAAGGGCCAATAAATCAACATGCTCATTAAAACAACAAATAGTGCAATGTATGTAAGAATGCTCTGTGACTGAGTGGTTAGCGCGTATGACTATAAAACTTAAGGATGCACAGTGGTCCCAAAACTTTAGAACTGCTGGATGTATTTGAATGAAATTTCACCTTTGGGGTGGACCTCTAAAGTTGGTCACCTCGGGTATGAACATTTTTTAAAAAATCGCCAAAATTTCATTTATGATTTGATTGAAAAAAAAATTTTGCACACAGATAGTCCTTATAATTCTCTACAAAAAGTACGCTTACATATGTGGGTTATCTCTTTTACTTTTAGAGATATTTGGACCAAAGTAAAATTTTGACCCATTTTTGGACATGTTTTTTTTAGTTTTTTTTTAACTTGGCGGGCGCAATTTGTGTCCTAAAATTCTAAAATATTCTCTGGATTCTGTAGGATCCAGGATAGGATCATATACCTATGTGGTTTAGATAAAAAGTTATATTATTTTGAATTAGAAAATTTGAAAATTATCTCAGTAATACCTATGCGAAATTTCATTGAAATATATATATCCGTTCAAAAGATACAGAAGGGTTTTAAAAAAATCACGTTGAAACTGCTGTGCACTTATGTATATAGAATGCTTCAATACACATTTACCATAGAAATTGAAGGAAAATGTGAAAATTTTGCGGAAGGATGTAAAGTTTCAGTTAGTTTTTAAACGATTGTGTAAAGTATTTGTGCAAGTATTTGGTATCGTTAGAAAGATTATTACTTGAAAAATAATAATATTTAAATAATAAAGTATTCCAACTAAATTTTTTCCTTAAATTGATCAAAAAAAAAATTTTTTGTATTTAGTGTTATTTTTCAAAAAAAAAAAAATAATATTTGAATTTATATAAAATCTATATTTATAAAGCTATTATTCTGAAATTTTAGTATTATATAAAAAAATGGTTCTTAAAAGAAGAATATAAATAGATTTCCATTTTTTTACTCCAAAATACCAAAAATTCCTGTTCGGGGAAAACTTACTTCAAAAATTGACTTTTTTCAGTAAAATGGTCACCCTGCCGTTATAAGAAGCGTGGATTATTCACAATTTTTTGTGTGTTTAGCCAACATATGGAGGTAACTTTCTACGGTATTTTTATTTTAATATTAGCTTTGACATTTTTGTGTTCCACAAAAAACTAAAAACACAAAAATTAAAATTAACGAAATTCTGATAGGACTAGCGGGGAGATTATTACTCCAACTGCTCTCGGCTTTGTTTTACATGCATTTATATTAAGCATTATTTTAGAAACATGAAAAAAAATTATGGTCCAGAGGAAAATTATGGATTTTAAAGTGAAAAAAAGTTACCACCTTTTTGAAAAAAGGCACAAAAAATCACAATTTTTTTCAAATTTTCTAATTCAAAATAATATAACTTTTTGTCTAAACCACATAGGTATATGATCCTTGCACAAAAATCATTTAAAATTTTGTACAGAATCCAGAGAATATTTTAGAATTTTAGAACACAAATTGCGCCCGCCAAGTTAAAAAAAAACTAAAAAAAAAACATGTCCAAAAATGGGTCAAAATTTTACTTTGGTCCAAATATCTCTAAAATCTAAAATCTCTAAAAATGCGTAAGGATTATCTGTGTGCAAAATTTTTTTTTTCAATCAAATCATAAATGAAATTTTGGCGATTTTTTAAAAAATGTTCATACACGAGGTGACCAACTTTGGAGGTCCACTCGTTCTCTAGACCCGCTACGAACCTGTCCTCCTCCAAATCAATTGTCATACACCTCAGGATTACCCATGTATAATTTTATTCAAATACATCCAGCGTTCTAAAGTTACAGAATTATTTCCAAAAAATTCCGTTTTGGGACCACTGTGGGATGTGAGTTCGATTCGGGGTGCAGCCATAAACAAAAAAAGTAAAAAAACGAGAGAAAAAGATATAGTCGGTCAAGCCCGACCATATGATACCCTACACCATTGTGTACATTATAATTCGGGAGGGGTCTTGACTTGGAGTCAGATGTGGACCGATACTCATAAGTGTAAAATAAAACATACGAATACAGAATATTACGTTGATGCTGACATTTATATGAATTTATTTACTTTTGGGTGATTCCCGAAAGAGGGCCTTATATGGTAGCTATGGTAAATTATGGACCGATCTTTGTAAAATTTGGCACTATCATTTATGTTCATATAAAACTTATTTGTGTCGAATATTAACTTGATACTAACATTTTAATGGGATTTATGCCCGTTAAAGTGATTTTCTGAAAATATATGGGAGCTATGGTTAATTATGGACCGATGTTTTTAAAAATCGGCACACTTATTTAGACCTATAAAAAACTTATATGTTTCAAATTTCATTAAAATATTGCTATATTTAAGGGATTTATGATCGTTAAACCCTTTTCCGGGAGGACATTTGTATGGGGGCTAGGTGAAATAATGGACCGATCATAACCGATTTCAATAGGCTTCGTCTCCGAACTATAAGAAGCCTGTGTACCAAATTTCATTAATTTTGGTTCAAAATTGCGACCTGTAGTTTGATTACAAGGTTTACATGGAAGGACAGACGGTCAGACGGACAGACGGACAGACGGACGGACGGACGGACATCATTAAATCGACTCAGAAAGTGATTCTAAGCCGATTGGTATAAATTAAGGTGGGTCTTAGACCAATATTTTTGGGTGTTACAAACATCAGCACAAACGCATAATACCCTCCCCACCTATGGTGGTGTAGGGTATAATAAACATTAATTAAAGTGATTAATATAAGATCATATGAAAGGAAAATAAAAAATTATTAAATAAACAAAAAAAACAAAATAAAATAAAAAAAAAAAAAAATTCGAAAAAAAAACTTAATTTTTTTGTACATCCTCAAAATGGCCGCAAATTAACTTATTTAAAGATTGACCTTTTCGAACTGTATAGCCACTTTTGGTCCTTGGGTGGTCCTAGGACATCCCCATATTAAAGCGAGTAGTCACGTAGCTAGTAGAGTTACTAAATAAAAAGTTTGTCAGGTGACTAACTCAATTTCACCTGTAAAAGGATTCTGATATATTGACTTGTTTGTACTAGTCACTTTATCTCCACTTTTTGGTTCATTGGTGCCAATAGACTTCCTTTTAGGACATCCCCATATTAAAGTGAATAGTCACGTAGTTAGTAAAGTGACTAGTGGTGCCCTAATGTAGTAAATCAGTAAAACAACATTGTAATAATATAGAATACAATCACCCCTATCATGAAATGTTTTCCCTTTCCCTAAATTTGCAATCGTGAAAAAAACAGAACGGAAAATGTAAGTAGATCGTCTTATAATTCGGATATTAAATTAATTTTAAGGGCACGATCAGCTAATAAGACACAAACTGATATATTGTTCAACATTAAATAAAATTATTGTTCCAATTTTAAACATATTGTACACTTTAATTTGTTATAATTTTTTTTTTTTGTTTCCAAAAATTATCGGAATTATTTTGCTACATAAAAATTAAATAGTACAATAAACTAATGTTGCAATTAAACTAGCACTCCAATACTAAATATTTTGCTTTTTTTTCTCTTTTCTTTAAAATATTAGTATGTACGTGTATATTTTTGAAAAAATCTTTACTTTGAATTTGTTACATTCACTGAGAACTGATAGTGGGAAAAATTTTTCACGGGAGATTCACGATAACATTTTTCCCTTCGAAGGGAATGCAAATTTCATGGGAACAAAAATTCCACTTGTTATTCACGATAGGGGTGAATAAATATAAGAAAAAGCTTTTGTAAAGTTATTTCAACTTAAGAATTTAGAATATGAAAGGTGATGAAGTTACGTATTCTAGTTCTTCAAAAGTGTGAGTTAAAAGAAAGATCTTTACGATTAGCACTAAAGGCACAATGGATGCTGATGAAGATCGTTGCGGATCAGAAAATGCATTCCATGGTGCTAGTGTCTAATAAATCTTTTTCTGTATTCTACAAAAATTATTACAATAATGAACTTGAGCCTGAATAAAAAATCCAAAAATGATTAATTCATAAAAAGTTCGAAAATATTCATCAATTATAAAAATTAATTAAAAAATATGTTTTAAGAATGATTAAATTAATAGAAATAAATTTAATTAAAAACCTGGTTTTAGAAGGAAACTCACACCGGTATTAAAAAAGTAGGCTTTTCAAAACCCGGGTTTTACAATATTTCGAATAATTGACAACTTATAACTCTCTACTGGAAAAAAATTATCAAGATATTGGTACTTACATAAACAAACAATATGTTGAATATGTTCGTGCGTATGTATTCCCTAGAGTTTGCAAAATATCACTTAGGTTAAGCCACAAAATTCGATATTGAGAAATTTTACGAGCTCTGCCATCTATTTTCATATCCTGTAAATAAAAGCAAATAGTAATACGATAATTTAATATATTTATATAAAAACAGAAACAAAATATATATAAATTAGGGATGTGCGATTAATCCGTTATTCAAAATTTTGATTAATCTATACATAGATTCATCAGATAATCGATTAATCAACCATTTTAATTAATCAAAATTGAATAATTTTATTAAAAGTTTTCAAATTTAGTTTAAAATTCAACAAATGAATCTAAAAATACTAAAAACAGTGTATGTATAGTGTAAAACATGTATTGTTTGGCACTTTAAGAACCTACATGTTTATATTTTATAACGATTTTGCAACACATAATTCTTTAAATAGTTTAAATTATACGGAAAATTAAAAAGTAAAAAAGAAAGTCAAATAAATGTAAACTTATTCAATTATTCAAGATTTTAATTATTCAAACTCCTGATTAAGAGCACAAGCACAACCAAGCTGATTATTTTTTTTATATGAAGATTTGACAACTAACAACACAGCGAAATCCGCTGAAAATTAAAATCTATTTCATTTTTACAACGGATTCTCAAAAGCTCCCATATTCTCACTCTCCCTCTCTGTTGGTGTTGCCGTTGTTGCAAAATGAATCACATAGGTTTACATTAAATTTATATAAGAAGGAAAGACAAAAAAAGATTTGCTTTATATTTTTTATGTTTGGAATTTAAGAGAGTAAAAAAACATTTTTTATACATGTAGTTTTGTTGCTGCCACTTACAAAAAATATAAAGAAACAAAAACAAAATGTATGTGAAATCCGCTGCTGGACGCCGTCTTCATTTAATTTGCATTTCTCTCTTAGACCTGAAAACAACATCCGCCACCGCTTGCTTGTGTTTGGGGTCTAATGATTAATCATAATTTTGAATATGAGTTCTCATGATGAGACAAGGCTTATTTTGAACGGTAGAAAAAAACATAACCCAGCAGTTTTTTTCGGTGTCAATTTATCCGCTTTTAGACAGTAAATTCATTTGTGTCTACCCACATAACTCATACAAATGTGTACGTTTTTTTCTTTACCCCAACTTCGCACATTTTCTGAGCGATAGTTAAGCAAAATTACTCTTTGGTAAGCGTTGAGGTGGCTATCGCACACTTTATTGACTCTTTTGAAAGCGTGGAGGTGGCGATTGATACTTTACTGACTCTTTGGTAAGCATAAAAGTGGCGATTGTTTTTTTTTTAGAGGTCACGAAAAAATCAAAAACGTAAAAGGTTTTTCCGTTGTCAGTAGAGGTTGGGTTACTTGACTAACGGTGTAGTGTCAAATATCAATTTATTGACTACTTTAGTTTCCCAGCAGACTATGGTGACTGTCCAAAACCAGTTACTTTGATGACTACAAAAGGGTACCACTAGTCACTTTACTAACTACGTGACTAGTCACGTAACATGAGGATGTCCTAGGAGGAAGTGTATTGGCACCCAAGGACCAAAAAGTGGCTAGTACGAACAAGTCAATTTATCGGAGTCCTTTTACGGGTGAAATTGAGTCAGTCACCTGACTAACTTTTTATTTGGTCACTTTACTAACTACGTAACTAGTCACTAGGAGGAATTCTATTGGCACCCCAGAACCAAAAAGTGGCGATATAGTGGTTACATTGAGTCAGTCACCTGACAAACTTTTTAACTAGTTACTTTACTAGCTACATGACAAGACGCTTTAACATGAACATGTTCTAGGAGGAAGTCTATTGGCACCCCAGGACCAAAAAGTGGCTATACAGTGGGTAGCTCGAAAGTCAATTTATGGAAATCTTTTTAGTGACAACATTGAGTCATTCATTCATTATTTAAAATTCAATCATTCCGGTGACATTGGTTTATGATAGTTATATGAGTGTATTAAATCGGAATGGTAGGATTTATTTATAGGCCAAAATAAATCCTTGAAAACTTATAATTTCTCAGAAATGAGAAATTATAAGTTGATGTTGTGCGGTTTTTGGGAAAGAGGAAAAAAAGAAATAAAAAAAATCAAAGAGATTAGTTTTGTTGCTTGAGTGTTGTTTATTTATTAAATCATCTCTTACCCTTTCAAGTTGTGATTGTAAGTGATTTTTCTTTTACATAAATGCCGCGAAGGCTTTTTTAGAACATAATTATTGTTTCATTTCATTATTGCTTCACAATGTTAACCACTTTAACATAATTGTTATACATAAAGTTAACAATTCAAGGAATTAATACACATAAAGAAAATTCATATTACAATTTCCTTCCAGGTGGCTGGAGGCTTGGCTAACCAAAGAACTGTCTGATAACTTTCCAACTTAAGGGATGAAATGGTATGATGTATAAGTTTTGCGAGCTTTAATGCTCCTGAAAATTCTAAGCGCGGCAAAGTAATTGACGCTAGGGGAGCGACTTTGGTTTTAGAGACCAATAAATTGGTGAATACCACAGATGAAGACGTTTGTATTCGTATATAGACTGCCGCACAATAAGCTATTTTTGAGGGATCACAGAATCCATCTATTAGCACAGTATCATCGGGAGTGAACTGAATCCAACGAGGCATTTGGATTTCTTTAATTTTAGGTAAATCAGTTATGATTTCATTCCAGATTCGGAGAGAATCTGTACTAACGTTATCATCCCAATCAATACGCTCTAACCAAAGCTGTTGAATGAGAATCTTGCCTTTGATTATTATGGGAGATATCCAACCAGCTGGATCAAATAACTTCGTTACAGATGAAGTAATTTTACGTTTTGTTATTTGGCTGGTTTGAGATATAGATTCAAATGAATATGTAAATGAATCTGTTAGAGCGTTCCAGCGAATGCCGATAGTTTTCGCTGAGTTTGAGTCGTGAAATTTGAGAAACTCGGAATCGTAAAGATCTTCTTTGGGAAAAGACTCTAATAATCGGTAGTTATTAGATGTGATCTTTTTATACCCTTCACCACAGGTGTAAAGGGTATATATAAGTTTGTCATTCCGTTTGTAATTCCAACAATTTTCGTCGGAGAGCAAAAAAAGTTTACATTTTCGGGATCTTTGTAAGAAATGATGACGATAGGACCATGTCCGTCCGTCCGTGTGTCGGTTGAAATGGCGTTATTATAACTGACATATATAATATATAACAATCCCTTCGAGAATTTTGCTATTGGAATTCAGCAAGATCGGTTCATACAATGCGGAGATATGTTCAAAAAACCGGTTTTTATAACCGGTTTTCCAGTTTCTGAAGCCTCTGTATATACTAAGGACTTCGTTTTTACAAAGAAGTCTTGAAAATTTTTTTCTGAATTTTTTTTCTGAAAAAATGAAATAAATCAGTTCAATAATAACTGAGATATCAGTCAAAACGCATTTTTGATTTTTTGAAGCCCTGGTTTAAGCTATAGATTTTTATTTTTTTATTTATTTTTATATTATCGGTCATAAATATTTTTATAAAATTTCGGTTTTTTGAATCAGCAAGATCGGTTTATAAATGGCGGAGATATACTTTAAAAACCGGTTTTTCAGTTTCTGACTTCGGTTCGGACTTCGGTTTTTTAAAGGGGGCTCGGAAATTATTTTCTGAATTATTGTTCAGAAAAAATGAAATAAATCGGTTCAGCAATAACTGATATATCGGGGAAAACGCATTTTTTATTTTTGAAGCCCTTGTTCAAGCTACAGATTTTTATTTTTATATAGATCAGTCATAAATATTTTTATAAAATTTCGGTTTTTGAATAAACCAAATTCGTTCATGATCAACAGAGTTATGACCCAAAAACAAATCTGTTAAGAACATAAATACACACACAAACATATATATTAAGCACTGTAATGACTATTAGAGACGTTTTCTGTTTTTTGTATAAGCAAGTAGTTTAGTTAGAAACAGCAGTCATATAATGAATAACAGTGTTGTTGTTCTTTGTATATGCAGTCTGTACAAAAATAAATATGGAATTGTTGTTGTTTATTTTTAAAAACTAATATCTGTTAAGAATATAAATACACACACAAACATGTATATTAAGCATTGTAATGACTATTAGTGACGTTTTTGCCTATAAGACAAGTAGTTTAGTTAGCAACAGCAGTAATATAATGAATAACAGTGTTGTTGTTGTTCTTTGTATATGCAGTAAGTTTGTATATACACACATACAAAAATAAATAAATATGGAATTGTTGTTTTTGTTTATTTTTTAAAAGCAAAGCATGTTATGATTGTTTTTTTTTTTTTTTTTCATATTCAAATTTTCGTAGTTTAAAACAAGCGCGAATATTATATTCGGCCCGGCCGAATCTATATACCTATCATCAACTTTTTCAAATTTTACGTTATATGGGAGGGGTCTTTGAACTATTTCAACACAATTTCGTTGCTATTCACCTTATATGGGAGGTGGGCGGTTAAGTGGGCGGACCACGCCCATTTTTGGTTTTCTAGTTTATATCAATCCCCGAACTATACGTGCAAAAATTCGTTGTCGTACATGCTTTTGTTGAAGAAATATCAGCAGAAAAGTATAAAACGGACACCCTGTGTTTCTAGTTTTTAGCCCATAACTTTTTTGTTTATTAACGGATTTTGCCCAATCCCAAACAAGCCTTATATAAGACAAATATTTGTGCCAAATTTCGTCTCCCTACCTTGTACCGTTCGAGCCCTATCCTGCTTTCAACAGACAGACAGACGGACATAGCTAGATCGACTCAGAATCTAACCAGGACCCAGAAAATATATACTTTGTGGGGTCTTAGATGATTCCTTCGACATGTTACACACGGAATGACAAAATCAATATACCCCCCATCTTTTTGATGGTGGGTATAAAAAATGTTGATTTATAAATGTGAAATAATTTATAAATCTATATTTACATATAAATAGAGGGGAAAATTTTATTATTTGTCGGTAAGATGGTGAAGGGTATCAAAGATTCGGCACAGCCAAGTCTTTTTTCATTTAATATAAACCCTGCTGATTCAAGAGTTTGTATCAGCTCATTTTTGGCTTCAAGTGCCTTTTCAATGGAGTGACTTCCGGTAAGAATGTCATCTACGTAAGTTTCATTCTTTAATATGGAAGCGGCTTTTGGAGAATCTGATGCCAATTGCATTAAAGTTCTAATGGCTAGAAAAAGTGCACAATTAATGCTGAAGGTGACCGTCTTCATTTGATAATCTTTGGCGGCCTCCCGGGGGGATTTTTGAAAAAGAATAATTTGGAACGGACGATCTATGGGATCAATTAGGATTAGGCGGTACATTTTTTGAATGTCTCCGCTGAAAACATACTTATAAAATCGCCAATTTAAAATGATTGTCAGTAAGTCCGCTTGAAGGGTCGGACCAGTATATAAAACATCGTTTTGTGAAAATCCTGTTTTGTTTCTGCGGGAAGCATTAAAGATTACCCTAACCTTTGCAGTTTTACTTTCGGGACGTAAAACGGCATGGTGTGGAAGATAAAAGGAATCGCATTTATTTTCAGAAAAATATTCTTTAGATGTAGTTTCTTTCATGTAATCGAGCGTGATATATTCTGTTAAAACATCGTTATATTGCGAGTGTAATAACTGATATTTCGCTAAAGTTTGCTCCATCCAAACATGTTGGCTGAGAGCCATAAATCTTGATGGGCCTAAAAGTCTATCTTTTGGAAAATCGAGTCTAAATTTAATCGTACCATGTAAAGACCATTTGGTAAACGCTTTGTGGTTTGTTTATAGAATTTTTCACAATATCCATCCTCTGAAGATATCGAACGATAAACTGGAATTTCTTCATGTTCCCAGAATTTCCTGGAAATTGTCTAGATTAGAATCTTCAGGAGGTTTCACACTGGTTGTGAACGAAAATATTGGCTGTGTTTGAACGGGGCCACTGAGAACCAAGCCGAAAATAGTTTTATAGGCTGAAGCTGAACCACAAATGTCATTGCCCAGAATTAGATCGATAGGAGCTGAGACGTTAAAATAATGGTCGGCCAAATTGAAGTTTGAAAGGTCAGAGGAGTTTGCTATCTTAAATGATGTTAAAGGAATAATATTTGTGACTTTTGGCAAAACAATTGCCGTAATTTGAAACCCGAAGTTCTTAATTTTCGATACTAAAACCATCTCGCATTATTTTTCGGCAATTTGACTTTGAATCCCAATGATTTCAAAGTGAGATTTTCTGGATGGTATGTTTAAAAGATTTCTAATTTTGTCGTATATAAATGTTCTTTCCGACCCGGGGTCAATCAGAGCGCTTCTTTGAACTAATGCGGTGCGTAGTAATACGCTTGTAATATTTGCCGAATAATTGGCATGAATTTGTGCCGATTTGAATGCTTGAGAAGAGGAAGGTCTCTGTTCTGCTCCGCTTAACTCAAGAGATCGAGTATTTTGATTTTTAGGAACAGATCGATTATTTTGATTTCCTTAACCATTTTTATTTTGTAAGTTCTGGTCATTATTGCGGAAATTGTTGAAAGAGCGCATATGGAGCAAGTTATGGTGGTTTTTACAACAATTCAGGCAGGTATTTTTGCTAGAGCAATTCTTCTTTGAATGGGATTGTGAGAAACAATTATTGCAGTATTGATTTTTGAATATGAAATCAACTCTATCTTGAATAGAAAGTTTGCGAAATTCAGGACATGTCCAAAATTGTGATCTTCATCGCAAATTTTACATTTGTATTTTAATTTCTCTTGAGATGCGTACATCTGAATTTGTGATTATAATTTGGTTGACTTAGAAAAGAGGATTTCGTTATTTTTATAGTGGAAATTCTTTCTACTACTTCGCATCTTTTTAATAAGAAATCGCTTAGTTTTGACCATGGTGGCAACTCTCGACTAGCGTTTAGAGACTGCTCCCAGTGAGATAATGTTTCATGTGGAAATTTTTAATAAACTAAATTGACTAACATTGGATTCCAACCTTCAACTGACACACCTAATGTATGAAGCATAGACAAACAATCAGTTACGGCGCTATGAATTCTCTGTAAAGACTCGCTGTCTTCTGTTTTAGCAACCGGGATATTAAAAAGATTTCTGATTTGGTTATCTACTAACACTATAACGTTTTCGTAACGCAATTTTAGAGCTTCCCAGGCTAGTGTGAATTTACTATCTGCTAAAGGGAATCTTTTTGTAATTATTCCTGCAGTGTCAGTTGTTTTATTCCTAAGGTGGTAAAGCTTTTCAGCGAGTGTTAGCCTTGGGTGGTTAATGTAGACTGCTGTGAACATATCACGAAATGCTTGCCAATCTTCATAACCACCTGAAAATATTTGTGTGTCGCAAGGGGGAAGCTTTAGACCAGTACTAAAATTGCTACTTGGAATGCTAGAAGTATTTGCAATACTAACTCGGGACTCTATGCTATCTCTTGTTGATCTTATGCATTCCACAAGTTTAGATATAGTCAAATAATAAATTTCGACACATGAGTCGTATTGCTCCTGAGCAGTGGTTTTAATTTTTCAACTCAGTTCTGAAAGCATTGTTTCTTCATATGATTACTCAACTTTTTCCCATCGAGAATCAATATCTTTAATTCTTATATTTACATATGGTTTAGATTGCGTTGAGAAGTTTTGACCATCACATCTTTTGCAAAAAGCTATTAAGTTGTTTGCATCAAATGCAAATTTATTAGGAAGCGATGCCATTTTCTATTCGAATAAATTGAAAAATGACTGGAAATCAAAGTTTTCTTAATTTGGGAAATATATCTTAATAAGTTAGGGGAACTGAATATTTTTTGTTTTCACACACCCAGAGAAATATCAATTACATACGTGTTTAAAACGATACCATTCTGTGTCAATAGTGAATCTACACCGTATGTGTTTAAATTAAACACTGCGTGTTCAATTCTTATTGAAAATCGATACCTAATTGGTACCAAGTTGAAACCATTTCGGTATCAAATTGTTAAATTACATATGTTTTCTATTAAATTTGTTAACGAAAGGTATTAAAAAGCTGTTACCGTAAATTACCAATGTGACCACAACCGTTGTTGATTTTGAATCGAATTCGGATTTTTGTGGAAATTTGAATTAAAAATAAGAGAAATTTTAAATGTATTAAATATCTTGATATTCGAAAATATAAATCGTTGGTAATTTGGATCTTTAAAAAAATCGAATTAAAAACAAGAGAAAATTTTGAATTTATTTATTCTCTTGATATTCGAAATGTAAATAGTTAGAAATCCTTTGTAATTTGGATCTTTGGTAAAATCGATTTAGAAACAAGAGAAAATTGTAAATTTATTAATTCTCTTGATATTTGAAATGATAAAAGTTAGAAATCCTTTGTAATTTGGATCTTCAGAAAAATCGAATTAAAAACAAGAGAAAATTGTAAATTTATTCTCTTGATATTCGAATTACAAAATAGAAATCCTTTGTAATTTGGATTTAAAAAAAATATCGAATTAAAAACAAGAGAAAATTGTAAATTGATTCTCTTGATATTCCAATTGTAAGAAATAGAAATCCTTTGAAATTTAGATTATAGAGAAAAATCGAATTGAAAACAAGATAAATTCTAAATGTAGTTATTCTCTTGATATTCGACTAGAAAAAATATCGAAATCCTTCGTAATTTGGATTTTGAGAAAAATCTTGATAAAAAAAAAATAGAAATCGTTTGTAATTTGGATTTGGAAAAAAAAAAGACAAAATTAAAATTTCTAAATTATCTTGATATTCGATGAAATGATGAATAAAATGACATAATTCGATTGCTGTCTACAGATCAACCGAAAACCAGTATTAAAATATTTGGAATCTTGAATAATAGTTTGTGTAAGTGGACTGTAATTTGGAATTTATCTGAGATATTTAAATTTTATTTTTTTAAAAATCCGGAAAATTTATTTGCCGATCGAGATATATTGCAAGAAATTGCATTTAAATTTTATAAAATTATCAAAAAAATTGCTTTAGAGAGAGAAAGAGATTTGTAACGCTCAAATATTTATATTTTGTATATAATAAAATAAATTTTATATAAATTTTGTTAAGTTTTAAAATAATTTTGATCGAAACAAAAAATTTTTTCCAATAATGTAAGAAATTGCAAATTGTTTTCGCTTTATTTTTAATTTTCCAAAATAAAATGAGTAAAATTTAAATTTATTTAATTACTAATACTGAAAACAAGCTCTTAGTTCTTATTAGTTGTTAATTGTGGATAAAAATTTTTGTTGATTACTAATAATGTAAAATTAATAATAATAATTTTTATTTTTTATTTTTATGTTTGTAGTAAAATTTTCTTTTAGTTTAAAAATTTTTAATTTTTTGTTTTTTCGTTGATGTATGCCAATGAAATTTTTTGTTATTTAAATGATTTGCCAATTAGATTGTGATTTTAGCAAGAAATTGCTAAATAATTTCTTCATCGATTACTAAATGCAAAAAAAAAAAATGTTATTGCCAAAGAATTTTTGTCGTTGATAAAATTGTGGATAAAAATTTTTGTTGTTTACTAATAATGTAAAATTAATAATAATAATTTTTATTATTGTTGTTAATTGTGGATAAAAATTTTTGTTGATTACTAATAATGTAAAATTAATAATAATAATTTTTATTTTTTATTTTTATGTTTGTAGTAAAATTTTCTTTTTGTTTAAAAATTTTTAATTTTTTGTTTTTTCGTTGATGTATGCCAATGAAATTTTTTGTTATTTAAATGATTTGCCAATTAGATTGTGATTTTAGCAAGAAATTGCTAAATAATTTCTTCGTCGATTACTAAATGCAAAAAAAAAAAATTTTTTTTGTCGTTGGTAATAGATGATGAAACGTTCGTACACGCTAACTTTTTTCATCTTCCTGGCGAGGAATTCTATGTTGCAGATGCTAGAGGAAATATGGCGTGTATCGTGTATCACAGAAATCAAAATTCCCAAGAAAGTTTTTGTTTTGGGAAATAGGCATATGCGGAAAAGAAGCACTTCATTCATAAAAAATGGTTCCATTAACACAGAAATATACGTGAAAGAGTGCCTTTGGAAAAGACTTCTCCTTTTCCTAAGAAAATATAATATATCCACTTTTTTCTGGCCTGATCTCATACTTTTCATTACAGCAACAAAGATATGGAAATAAAGAAATTGTTAGTGTTTGTACCGAAATGTGCTAATCCATCAAATTGTCCGGAACTCTGAGCAATTGAAAGATATTGGGCTCTAGTAAAAAATAGTTTAAAGAACATTTAAAGCTCAGCTTAAAATGAAGCAGGGTTTAAAAATAAGTTTACTTATTCGAGCAAAAAAGTGACCGAAGCACAACAAAACCTTTAATTGGAAGAATTCTGGAAAATATAATTTATTCTTTTATGTTTAGAACTTGAAGATAACAGTCATTATTAAAAATATAATTAAAAAATCGCTCATTGGTTTAGTTTCTATAAGCAGATTTGTATGCACGGATTTTTTTCGTGAGCAGTCCTTATTTGTATATTTATCTTTGTTCTATTTATTATAAAACAAAAATTCCTTCTTAAACGCTAGAATTATTTTTATAAGATTTTGTTTAGCGATCACTGTTTTAAAGCAAGATCTTAGTTATATATATATATATATATATATATATATATATATATATATATATATATATATATATATATATATATATATATATATATATATATATATATATATATATATATATATATATATATATATATATATATATATATATATATATATATATACACTTAATATATACACTTAATGTCTCATTTAATGTCTCTGATATTGCTGTTAATAAAAAGGCTTGTTTAATAAAAAGTAAACAAAAACAACTTTATTTTTATTAAATTTTAAACTTATTCTACTATATTTAAACAAAACAAATTTAATATATTCACTTTTTATGATCTTATGTACTAAATAATGTCTATATGTCTAATTTGGTGTGGACACATAATTAAGTTATTTCAAAATTATTTGAAAAAATATCATTAAATTAAAATATTTAAATTGAATATATTTTTAACAACTAATATTTAGTAGAAAATCCCTTCTGGCGAATTACTTACGCAAATCTATTTGGCATTGTTTTTACTAAATCGTTGCACTGTTGTGGAGTAATATTATTCCATTCTTCTTGAATAATATCCCAAAGTGAACGTTGGTTTATGGGCTTTCTGTCCGAAACGGCTCGTTTTATGATGCCCCATAGATTTTCTATGGGGTTTAAATCGGGACTTTGTGGTGGCCACTCAAGAATATTTATTTGATTTTCATCCAACTAAGACTTAACGACCCGAGATTTAGGTTTCGGGTCGTTATCTTGCTGAAACGTCCACCCTGGTGGTAAATTTTCAGCACAATCGCCATTAAGGTGATTTTCTAATATGTTCTTATACATTTCACCGGTCACTTTACCTTCTATTTTAATTAATGGACCCACACAAGACGAGGAAAAACACCCCCAATCCATCACTGATGACCCACCGTGCTTAACCGTTTTTTTCGTATAGTTGGGGTTTAATACAGCATTAATTGGTCGCCGTACATATGGCCTACCATCATTTCCAAATACATTAAATTTGGATTCATCGCTCCAGACTATCATTTTCCAAAAATTTTAATCTTTATTGATATGATTTTTAGCAAACGTTTCTTAATATTCTTCTTTGACACGTTTGGCTTTCGACGTGCTATGCGATCATGAGGCCAATCGTCTTCTTACAGTTCTTGCCGTTATTTGAATCCTAATGTTTTTACAACTTTGGCGATAGAAGCAACATTTTGGAAACAATTCCAAATGATCTCCCTTTCAGCGGGAGTAGTGCTTTTATTTTTACCTATTATTTAGAAAAATCAAACGACGTTATGGGGGAGGGTGCTTAAATATTTAAACTCTCCATTAGGTTCATTTTTACAACAATTTACCTTTTTATTTTATCCATTTACCTTTTAAAATTAAAATGACTTAATTAAATGTCCACCTAAATATTGTTGACGTTTCAAGAAATGATTGACTATTAATAAAGCAAAGCAAATAATCCTACCGGGACTCTTTTTGCATAAATATTGCAATGTAAATATAAAAAATAAAAAAATTTTTACACTCAAAAAATAACTTGCATTAATAACTTAATTGAATAAAAATATACCAAGTGTCCTCCGATTTTTATAAAATTTTATACATATAAGGTCTATGGGTGTCTATAAATATTTCCGTTTTCAGATTCGCTAAATTCAGAAAATTCGCGATTTTATTTCGCTTTTTCACTTTTGAAAAAATCTAAAAAATCTCAAAAGTATACAATTTTAAATACAAATATTTCTGGGAAGGCTTTGCAGAAATTTGTGATTTAAACGGCGTTTGAATTGTAATTATATCAGCTTTAACATGAATACTTTATAAATAAAAAATATTTTTTAAAAATGCATTTTAATGCAATTGCATTTTTTAAATGCATTTTTCTTTAAATATGCTATTCAAATTTGTTAATTTTCTAACATAAATGAAAAGTTTGGAATCTTTACATTAAAATAAAAATCTCAAATTTTTGCGACGCACACATGTACTGTGCATAATTTCCCCTTTTCTTCAACTAGTTTAAATTTTTTCATATAAAAATTATATTTTTCTGGTATTATGAGTATCTTTACGTATTTTGTTAAAAAAATTTTATTGTGTTATTTTTTAAAAAATCCTGAAAAATAGTAAAACTCTATGTATTAGACTATTTATTGTTTTAAGTTATAATAAACAAAGCATTTTTAAATACACTTTTGAAAAATTAAAATTTAATAAATTCGCAACTAACAAAAATGAATCTAAAAACTGCATTTATATCTTTAAAATATTATGGATCGAATAAGTGGTTTTAGAAATGCTGACTAAATTACACAAAAAATATACAATGGCCTTTTAAATACTTTTTAAATTACAGAAATCCATCAATAACTTCGAGAGATATGAATATTCAAAATTGCATACCTTTTATATTTTGTTAATGTTTTTATAAAAATTGGATTATGCATATAAGATTTTCGCGTCCCAAAAATTTGACACTTTTATTTTTATGTAAAGATTCCAAACTTTTCATTTATGTTAAAAAATTTAAAAATTTTAATAGCATATTTAAATAAAAATGCATTTGAAAAAAGCAATTGCATTAAAATGCATTTTTAAAAAATCTTTTTTATTTTTAAAATGTTCGTCGTAAAGCCGCTATATGCGAAATTTTAAGGCCGTTTAAATCATTAAAATTCACAAAGTCTTTCCAGAGATATTGCTATTCAAAGTTACATACTTTTGAAATTTTTTTGGTTTTTGAGAAAATTAAAAAGCAAAATTAAATCGCGAGTTTTTGCAATTTCACAAAACTGAAAACTGAAATTGATAAAAGGCTTAATGGAGTTTATGTATAAAAATTTTTATCGAAATTGAAAGCCATCAAGTAAAAAAATATACTTTTTCGGGCGTTCTTTCCTGGAAAGGTCGATATATATATGTGGGCAATTATCAAAAATGTTTAACCTAGCTGAAACTGACTTAATAACTTTTGTGGTGATGACATTTTGAACAAATTGATTACAGATCTGAACTCGCAAGACTTGAAACTAATACAGTGCAAAATTTTAGCATAATAGGTTTCTTTTTTTCTAACTATGATTGTTGTTCAAAGTTCAAGAATATAGAAAAACTGATAAAAACTACTTAAGTTTTTACCATTCTTCTGCAATTTTTGTTCGCGCGTTTATACTTTTTGATCTTACTCTATCATAAGTAAACTAATCGGACTTTGTACATAAATTCTGCACCATATTTGTTGTTGTGCAGACTTTCAACAACTAAATACAGGGTAGTAAAGTTTTGATGACAAATTTTTTTAGTTTTTTAAATTTTTCAGTTTTTTGGGCGCGGTCTGTGCGCCCCTCAACCGAATACCAAATTTGGAATAGGGATTTATACTTCTTGTAATTGTGCGTATTTTGCGCTATATCTTGTTGATGTGCTCGAAAGATTCAACGTAGTAGATAGTCTCAAAGTTTGGAAAACAAGTTCAAATTTTTTAAGAAGTCAGTTTTTCGCGAGGCACATTCACATTTTCATATGGAATTGCTTGGATAACTGCGTAAACTTAGTTTTTTGTCATTTTACATAACAAAATCGGAGGAGCATTAAAAATAAATCTAATACAAAAATTTTATGGACTGAAAATTATGCAAAAATTGCACTTTTTGTTTTTGTATTTTTATATATAAAATTGCAATTTAAACAAATATTGGATATATAGATATAAGAGTGGCGATAAATATAATTGATTGGGATTATAAATTTAAGTCAAATGTCGTTGATAATTGAAAACGGGAAACTTTTGTCAAAACACATTTCGCTAAGGCACATCGTGTGGACAGCATGAAATTAACTATAATTGACATAATTATTAGGTGTTTGTTATGCTTAATTTAAAATTCGGAGGCGCATCAAAAAATGTTGAGAGATAAACATTTTATGGACCAAAAAATATTTAATTGTGTTAAAAAAGATCACAATATAAAAAAGCATTTCTACGTAATAAACTCTAACAAAATATTTTTTCAATCAATATATGGAGAAATGACTTAGATTCGATCCAAACTTTTTACAAAATTTTTAAAAATCGCGATTTTTATTGAAAAAAAAAAATTTTTTAAATTTTACTAGGAAACCCTAAAATATGCTTCACTAATACCATCAAACATTGAAAATATCTTAAATTTTATTTGAATAACTCAGTAGGTTTTGATATTATGTGTAATTTTGACCTGAATTGTACATAAACTTCTAGTGTGTAAAAATTTGTATATAAAATTTTAAATCTGATTGTTTATGTGATAAACCACGAAATTTAAAGAATTTTAAAACAAATATTAAACAGATACCAAAAACTCATGTCCAAAGGCAAGTAGAATGTATTAATTTGAATTTTCAATAAAAGTAACAAACAATGTTGTGAAAAAACCCTAAAAAATAGGATGTTTCATGGAATAAAAAAGATATTGAGGTCGCTCTTAGATATGTTTTATATACCAATGGAAGCACGTTTTAAATGATACCACATTTTCAATATGTTGCTTTGGGAGAAAATACAAAAAAGTTAAAATAACTGTAAAAAAGACCTTTTTTAAAAGTGTCCAGCTCACGAACGGTCTGCAGTAGAACCGAAATATTTTGGGTAACATCAGAAAACATATCAGAGAAAATTTTGAGTGGAGTAACAAAGTCACTTTTTTGAATGAGTCGAATGAGTATATATGTGCATACTTTAGTCACCCTTTGGAAGTCGTTACTTTTACTAGTTACATTGAGTAAAAACATTGAGTAAGTCACCTGACATACTTTTTAACTAGTCACTTTACTAGCTACGTGACTAGTCACTTTAACATGGGGATGTCCTACGAGGAAGTGTATTGGCACCCCAGGACCAAAAAGTGTCGATATTGTGACTAGTACGAAAAAGTAAATTTAAAAAAAACTCAAATGCAGAATAATTGATTTCTTTAATAAATTGAAAATTCTAATTAGCAAGACTGGGTTTTGTATTATATAAAATAATTGAGAAGTAGTCCATTTCTATTGGATTATTCCACGTGTTTAAATTAAAAACACATTTAATTAATGTAGTACGCATAACATAAAAATAAAAAAAACATTATTAACTTTTTTTTACAAAGTAAAATACTAAAGACTGTTTAGCACCAAGGAGTCAATAAATTGATATTTGGCACTACACACGTCTGAAAAAGATGCATCAGAGCCAAATGTCCTAACATGTATTTATTGCCGTTAATCAAGTAACCCAACCTGTACTGCCAATGGATGAACTATTTACATATTTGACGTTTTTGTGACCTATAAAAAAGCAATCGCCACCCCCATGCTCTCCAAAGGGTCAATAAAGTATAAATCGCCAACTCCACGCTTTCTAAAGAGTCAATAAAGTGTGCTGTCGCCACCTCAACGCTTTCTAAAGAGTCAATAAAAGGTGCGATAGCTTAACTATCGCTCACAAAATATGCGAAGCTAGGGTTTATAAAAAACGTACACATTTGAATGAGTTAGGTGGGTAGTCACAAATGAACTTTACTGTAAAAAATCAGGTAAAACTGCTGGAATGTTATCAAAAATTGTGCCACATCTAACATTGCTATGTTATGTTATGTTCTTTTTTTTTTTTATTTGCATTGCACACGAAGGCATTTTTATATACGAGCAAAGACACACAGAGGCATAAACTTAAAAATAAAACGTCACACATGAACGAAGCATTATACGTTTTAACTGACTTTGCATCAAGTGCGACACGTGTGACACTTGTCACTCCTTTTGCTTTTATATGGGTTTTCATAGTTTGGAAATATATACTAAAATTTTTCTTGTGTATTTTTTCTTCGAAAAATTATTGTAAATTAACAAAAAATACTTTTACGAAATGTATGGATTTGAAAAATTAAGTTATTAAATGTAATATTAATAAAACAGGTAAATATTAAACATTCATTAATTAATAATATTATAAGATGAAGATTCAGTTTAAGTTATACAAATGTAGAGTCATAGTCATATATATTTACACATTTTAAAATTTTCCGAAAATTTAGAAAAGAAGTCAAATATTTTTGTTTTTATAAAATATTTTAAAAAGTTCTTTTGTTGTTGTAAAGCCTGAAATGTGTAGAGTAGATTGTGCTAATTTCTGAAAAAGTCACGGTATTTATTTTTGATATTGAAAGAAAAATTCATACGCATTTCTTAATTTAAAAGTATTTACACACATTTTTTATACTTCATAATTATTTACACAGCTTTAAAAGTCAATTATTTACGCTTAACTTTGCTAAAGATGATCTCAAATCTTGTCTATAAGATAATATAAAATCTTTTGATACAAACTCAACTTTATTAAGTTGCAAAAACCTAAAAATTGTGGCAAAAATGATGAAAAAATCATTAAGAGCCAAGATGACATTTAAATGAAGGGGTAAAATTGTACATCGTCATTATGGTTTGGAAAAAGGAATGGAAATAGTTAAAGGATAGTATAGTTCTTAGTTAAAAGATAACATTACATAAAAATAAAAACAATTTAAAGAGAAATTAGGAAAAATCTGTCAGAAAAATTTACCATCGCTTAGAAAATTTTAAAAAATTTTTGAAATCGTTGCTATGTTTGGTGAGAATGTATGACATTTAGATAGGCTATGATGTTCGCATTATAAAAAGTGTAATTCATTGGTTCCACAATTGTTTTCTTACAACAAAACTCGCGATTTTAAAAAAATGTAAGTACAAAAAATTGATTTATTTTTATTACATAGAAAATTCAATACAAAAGTAAAATCAATAATAATGTAGTCTACTTAGTAGTATTTATAAATCGCATATTATATCACAGAAAAACGATTGTGCAAGTATTGAATTTCACTTTCTGCGATGTTAACATCATAACCTTTATAGAAATTATAAATTCTCGCCAAACATACCAACGATTGCAGAAATTTTTGAAATTTTTCTAAGCGATGTGTAGGAACTTGTTCACAAAATACTTAGTATAAATATTTTATAAGTTTAACTAGAAATATTTTGTTCTGTTGTTTTTTGAAATGAAAACTTTTGAAAAATATAGTAATTGAAATATTCAATCATTAAACATTAATTTTTATAAATAAAATAATTATTTTTGGTCCTTCATAAATTGGAGATCCTGCTAAACAAAATATATTTGAAAAATATAGTAATTGAAATATTCAATCATTAAACATTAATTTTTATAAATAAAATAATTATTTTTGGTCCTTCATAAATTGGCGATCCTGCTAAACAAAATACATTTATTTAAAATAATTATTAGTCGATTTCTATGTGTACTGTTTAATGATCAATATTGTCAACAATTTTAACTGACCATTTAAATCAATATAAAATCGTATACTAATAAAAAAAACAAAATTCTAAAATAATGAGATTGAAAAAAGATTCGGCTGTGCCGAATTCATTATACATTCATAGTCATATTTTTCAAATTTTTTGAAAATTTGGAAAAGAAGTCAAATATTTTCGTTGTTATTAAATATATTGAAAAATTTCTTTTCTTGTTGTAAAGCTTGAAATGTGTAGAGTATTTTTGATATAGAAAGAAAAAATCATACGAATTTTTAATTCAAAAGTATTTACACACCTTTTTTATACTTCATAATTATTTACACACCTTTAAAAAAGTCAATTATTTACGCTTAACTTTGCTAAAGATGATCACAAATCTTGTCTATGAAATAGTGAAAAATCTTTTCATACAAACTCAACTTTAATAAGTTGCAAAAATCCAAAAATAGTGGCAAAAATGATAAAAAAAACAATAAGAGCCAAGATGACATTTAAAGGAAGGTTTAAAATGGTACATCGTCATTATAGTTTGAAAAATGGAATGGGAATTAAAAGATGGTATAGTCCTTAGTTAGAACATATAATTACATAAAAGTTAAAACAATTTAAAGAGAATTTAGCAAAAATTTATCCGAAAAATTTAACATCACTTAGAAAATGTTCAAAAATTTCTGCAATCTTTGCTATATTTGACGAGAAAGTATGATATTTAGATACGTCATGATATTCGCATTATGAAAGGTGAAATTCATTGGTTCCGCAGTTGTTTTTCAACAGTAAAACTAGCGATTTTATAAAAAATTTTAAGTACAAAAAATTGATTTATTCTTATTACATAGAAAATTCAATACAAAAGTAAAATCAGTAATAATGTAGTCTAATAATACTTAGAAATCGCATATTATATCACGGAAAAACGACTGTGCAAATATTTAATTTCAGTTTTTGTAATGAGAACATCATAACCTTCATGGAAATCATAAATTCTCGCCAAACATACCAACGATTGCAGAAATTTTTGAACATTTTCTAAGTGATGTTAAATTTTTCGGACAGATTTTTCCTAAATTCTCTTTAAATTGTTCTCATTTTTTTCTAATTATATCTTCTTACTAAGGACTATACCATCCTTTAACAATTCCCATTCCTTTTTCCAAACTATAATGAAGAATTAAAAAAAGCGTATGATTTTTTCTCTCTATATCAGAAATAAATACCGCGACTTTTTCAGAAATTAGCACAATCTACTCTACACATTTCAGGCTTTACAACAACAAAAGAAATTTTTCAAAATATTTTATAACAACAAAAATATTTGACTTCTTTTCCAAATTTTTGAAAAATTTGAAAATGTGAAAATATATATGACTATGTATTACTACTATTGTATTACTGCTATTACTTTATTTCATTTTTTTAGCAAAAAAAAAAAAATCAGAAAAAATGTCCGAGCTTTCTTTACAAAAACGATGTCCCTAGTATATACAGAGGTTTCAGAAACTGGAAAACCGGTTCTAGAAACCGGTTTTTTAAGCATATCTCCACAATGTATGAACCGATTTTGCTGAATTTCAATAGCAAAATTCTCGAAAGGATTTCCGATCGTTTGTCATTCCGTTTGTAATTTCCACAATTTTCGTCGGAGAGTAAAAAAATTAATATTTTCGGGATCCTTGTAAGAAATGATGACGATAGGACCATGTCCGTCCGTCCTTCCGTGTGTCAGTTGAAATGGTGGTTATGAAGCCCACCGATAACTGGCATATGAAAGGATTTCCGATCATTATATATATATATATATATATATATATATATATATATATATATATATATATATATATATATATATATATATATATATATATATATATATATATATATATATATATATATATATATATATATATATATATATATATATTAACTTTTTTACTCTCCGACGAAAATTGTGGAAATTACAAACGGAATGACAAACTTATATATACCTTTTACACCTGTGGTGAAGGGTATAGAAAAGATGAAATGAGTGATTCTTTATAAAAAACTCATCAAGAATAACAATTTAACAGCAATTATTTTAAGTACAACTTTTTAAACAACGTCAACAATTTCCCATTTTTACCTTTTATTCTACATTTTGAAGTGGATAAAGTTGCAAGAAGGAATTCAAATCAGATTTTTCAATAATTCAACACTTAATTCTATAACTATTCTTGCTGTTATTTCCTATACAAAATCGTAAATATAAAACGTTAATTTAAGCTATTTACTTATATGTACACAGAAAAAAGTAAAAATGGACTTCAATTACGAAATTTGTAATATTAATTAATTTTTAATTGATTTTGCTCCAATCATCAAAATGATAATATTAATAACTAGAATAATTGATATTATTATTACTTCTTTTCCTTAAATAGATGCAATGAGCTGAAATTTTTTGAAAATTTACTTAAAATTTTTTTATTTCTGTACTTTTATATACAAATATTTAATTTTTCTTTATATTTTATTAACAGCTGTCAATTTATTAAAAAACAAAACTGAAAACCAATTAGAAAATTAATTATATTAATAAATCATATAATTAAATTCCAATATAAAGTTAATTAATAATTTTATTTAAAAATTATTTGAAATATTTTTTTCTGTGTATGTTTTAATTAAGTTTGTTACCTATTATCTCAGCTAAACATATTAGTAATGGTTTTAACTAGATCATTTGCTGGAAATAATATAAATAATAGTATTGAACAACTGCGACAAATAATTTAAATACCTCTACCTCAAATAATTTAAATAGTTCTCCGAATATTTTATGAGACGAACAACAGACATTAATTGTTTCAAATTCTAATATGAATGACCAAAATTCAAATCCTTCAAATATTTCCAAAGATTTTTCATCACTTATAATAGCACTTCCTCAAGAAGTAAAAAAAAATAAAATTTTAGATATTAAAAAAAAAACACCTTCTGTAAATAAATACGAATATATTAAACAAGTTTTATGTGAACGATTTTCCCTTAGTGAAGAAAAAAGACTTGAACAACTATTTTCTGATAAACGAATTGGCGACCGTAAGCCATCAGAATTTTATAGAGAAAAGTCTAACATTGCAGGTCCTGTTTCAATGATAGGATAGGAATGATCTTCTCTATAAATTATGAATACGCAAACTTCCGCAGGAACTTCAAATTCATTTAACTTCTTAAAATTTTGAAAATTTGGAAGATAAAATTAAATTAGCTGATCAAATTTGGGATGCTTTAAACAAGAATCAAATATCTCAAATCAATTCCAATAACAATAATGAATTATTTCAACAATTTTCGGCAATTACCACTCAAATTTGTGAAAATCTAAATAATTTAAGCTTAGAAGTCTCAGAACTTACATCATCTAGACAAAGGGATACAAGCTTTTCACATATGCTCATAAGTGTATTCAACCATAGAGTAGCATATAGAGACGAAATTCTCGATTGACATTTAAACAAAATTGTTGTTTTGTAAACAAAAGTGTGTTTTTATTTTCTTTTGGCAACAACAAAATGTATTTGATTACATGTATTTTGTTGTTGCATGAGTTAGGTTTTTGACAACCGACTTAGGTTTTTGACAATTAGTTTCGTCTCTTGTTACTCTTTGTATTCAACCTTGAAATTTTATGGCAAGAGATAATTTAAACTAAATAATCCTAGCATGATGGTAGCGGATAATATGATATATTCTAAACCATATCGTCGCCTTTTAATATATGATCGATACAATAAATTACAATTTTTAATAGATACAGTTATACCAATCTCTAATTTCAAAAATTATAAATGCAAATCAAATTTGATTTTATCTGCAGCCAATGGTTCGAATATTGAAACATTTGGAAACAAACTTTTAAGAGTAGATCTAGGATTAAGAAGGGAATTTAATTACTCATTTATTTTAGCAGACATAAATACACCAATTATTGGTGCGAACTTTTTAGAAAATTTCGGGTTATTAATTGATATGAAGAACAAGGAAATTCTTGATTCAATTACAAAACTTAAATCCAATGGATTATCAGGTTTTAGTGATATGTTTTCGTTGAAAGTATTAGTTCCACAAAATAAATATACAAAAATATTAGACGATTTTCCGAAAATTACTTCTACATAGAATTGTAACTAAAGATAATTTACCATTGATTATATTCTGATAATCTTGATTTGAATATCACACATTTTTATGAGTCATTATTTAAAGGCTTTGATCTTTCTGTTCCTGTCATAAATGAACGTAATATAAATTCTGGTCCCGTTTGGTACACAAATGAGCTTAGAAGATTTCGGAATATTAAAAGTAGATTATATAGGAAATACATGGAGAATCGTATAGCTATGTCATATATGAATTATTGTGTTGCTAGGACTAAATTTAATACTTTAAACCGCAGGTGTTACTTTGATTATTTGACTAGAATGGGAAATAAATTAAGGACTGATCCTAAAAGTTTTTATAGTTTTGTAAACTCCAAGAGGAGGATTTGTGGTCATCCCACTACGATGATCTTTAAAGGTGTTGAGTCGTCAGATGATGCTGATATCTCTAATCTTTTTGCAGATTTTTTCCAGCAAATGTATACTCCTGGGCTTAGCGTTGAAAATTATTCTTATGGTATTGATACTTATAATGTTTTTTCTGATTTTATAATAACTGATGATGAAGTTTTATGTGGCTTAAAGAACTTGAAACCTTCAAATTGTCCTGGTCCTGATGGAGTGCCATCTTCAATACTTCGAGTGTGTTGTAATGAATTATATGCCCCACTTACTAAAATTTTTAATTTATCATTAGTATTAGGTTATTTTCCTTCATTCTGGAAGACCAGCTTCATTATCCCTCTTTTTAAAAGTGGTAATCGTCGTAATGTTGAAAACTACAGAGGTATTGCTAAACTCGGTACTATTCCTAAACTGTTCAAATAGTAACATAGTAACAAATAGATTGAAACATATGGTTGGCAATCTTGTTTCACCTTACCAACATGGCTTTTTTAAGGGTAGATCAACGTCATCAAACTTACTTGAGTTGACAAATTTTGTTTTTCATGCTTTTTCTCAACGTCATCAAACAGATGTTATATATACTGATTTTAGTAAGGCATTTGATACAGTTAGTCATGATTTGCTTATACTTAAACTGGACTTAATTGGTTTTCCTCCTAAACTGCTTAGTTGGATTTCATCTTATTTGAAAGATAGAACTCAGAGGATTGTTTTTAATGATTTTAGATCTATGAAAATTTCTGTCACATCTGGTGTTCCTCAGGGAAGTCATCTTGGTCCAATTTTATTTGTTCTTTATCTTAATGATCTTCCATCTGCTGTGACTTTTTCTAGGATATTGATGTATGCTGATGATGTTAAATTATTTTTATCCATTGGCAATACTGCAGATTGTTCTTTATTACAAGAGGACCTTAATCGGCTTTCTGAATGGTGTCTTGCTAATAATATGTTACTGAATCTGAAGAAATGTAAGAAGCTATCATTTTATAGATCGAGTTTTATTCCATATGACTACAGAATTGGAGATTATAGATTGGAAAATGTTTCATCGTTTAATGATTTAGGTGTCATCTTGGATCGAATTGAATTTTAATATGCAGGTTATTTCATGTGTAAATAAGGCTAAATCATTATTTGGTTTTATGAAAAGATGGTCTAGGGAATTCAATGATCCTTATATTTCTAAGAACTTATATACATACTCCAGTTTTGGAGTATGCGTCGGTAGTCTGGTCCCCCAACTATGGTTGTTATATAGATAGTATAGAGTCGATTCAGAAACAATTCCTTTTATTTGCTTTGCGTGGGCTTGGTTGGAGTTCTAATGTGTTGTTACCGCCATATAAAGATCGCTTGCAACTTATAAATCTGCCTTCACTTCGTAAAAGAAGATTTTATGATAAAATTAATTAATGGAGAAATTGATTCTATGAATTTGCTTAAAAATATACGATTCAATGTTCCTTATCGGTTTACAAGAAATTATGTTCCTTTAAAATTAGATCTATGTCGAAAGATAGAATTTATGCAATTAATAAATTCGAGTAAAGAATCTCCAAAAATTTTTTGGCATGATAAATTATTATCATAGATATATTCCAATGCTAGCAGAAGACTTAATTCCATTACATAATATTGTTACAGAGTGTAACAAAAGTAAAGTTAACGCTATTCAATGGACAAATGAAGCAGAAAAAGTTTTTAATAATGTTAAAGAAAAATTTACCAAAAATACTCTGCTGACACATTTTGATAAAAAAGCTAAAATTTCTTTAGCAGTTGATGCATCAAATGTGGCTATTGGTGCTGTTTTACAACAATCAAGTGGTAATTGTTGGAAGCCATTAGCATATTTTTCAAGAAAATTTAGCAATGTAGAAAAAAGATACTCTACATTTGATCGAGAATTACTCGCTGTTTTTCTCTCAATCAAATACTTCAGGTATTTCCTAGAAGGATATCCTTTTACTGTTTTTACAGATAACAAACCATTGACCTATATACTTGATTCTAAAACAGAAAGATCCCCTCGTCAAACAAGACATATGGAATACATAGCACAATTTACAAGTGATATTAAATAAATTAGAGGTAAAGATAATATTGTTGCAGATATACTATCAGGATAAATAGAAATAAATTCTTTAACACATGCTGAAATTGATTTTAACACATTAAAAAAGGAACAGGAACATGAAATTTCTGAAAATTTAGTAAACGAAAAATTCAAAGTTAAACATAATATTAGAGAATTAAAAATTCCTAATTATAATTTCAACATATTATGTGAAGTAACAGGAAAACATCCTAGACCATATATACCTGAAAACATGAGAAAAACGATTTTTGAAAAAATTCATTCACTTTCGCATCCAGGTTCTCGTGCTTCTAGGAAATTAATTCAAAGTAGATATTTTTGGTCTTCTATGAACAAAAACATAAATTTATGGGTTTTACAATGTATTAAATGCCAAGAATTTAAAATATTTAAACACACTAAATCAGCTAATGTTGAAATTACAATTCCAAAATGTAGATTTGAACATATCCATATGGACTAAGTAGGACCTTTGCCAGTATCAAGAGGTTACAAATATATATTGACAATTATAGATAGAACGACGAGATGGCCTGAAGCTTATCCATTAAAAGATAATACATCTGACACCATCGTTAAAATTTTTATTCAGAATTATATCTCTCGTTTCGGTATTCCATTGAAAATCACTGTTGATCGTGGTTCTCAATTTACTTCTAACTTATTTTCATCCCCAATCAAATGGTATCATTGAAAGATTCCATCGTCAATTTAAAACATCTATCACATCATCTAACGATGTTGTACACTGGTCTGATGAACTACCTATTATATTATTAGCTTTACGAAATCAAGTTAAAGAAGATCTAAAATGTAGTCCTGAGGAAATGGTTTATAGTCAGACTCTAAGAATTCCTGGTGAATTAGTTATACCATCACAAAATTCAGAAAATTCTTGTGAATTTCTACTCTTAAAATTAAGGGAACCTTTCTTTTCTATCCGTAATGTTATATCTCATCACGGTAACAACTACAGTTACATTCCCCCAAATTTAATGAACTGCTCGTATGATTTTGTGAAAGTTAATAAAAAAAAGTCGGGAATTCAATTGTGACAGTTGATATTGATCATCTTAAACCAGCATTTATAGAAAAATCGGAAATAAGTGATAAAATTATTAATACAAATTTAGACAAAAAAAGGTAACTTTTAATTTAAATTAAAATATAAACAAAATATACGTTTTTAGCTGGCGGGAGAGTAGATGCAGGAACTTGTTCACAAAATACTTTGTATAAATATTTTATAAGTTTAACTAGAAATATTTTGTTCTGTTGTTTTTTGAAATGCAAACTTTTGAAAAATATAATATTCAATTGAAATATTCAATCAATAAACATTCATTTTTATAAATAAAATAATTATTTTTGGTCCTACACGATGTTAAGTTTTTCTGAGAGATTTTTCCTAATTTCTCTTTAAATTGTTTTTATTTTTATGTAATGATTTCTTTTAACTAAGGACTAAACCATCCTTTAACTATTCCCATTCCTTTTTCAAAACCATAATGACGATGTACCATTTTATCCCTTCATTTAAATGTCATCTTGGCTCTTAATGATTTTGTCATCATTTTTGCCACCATTTTTAGATTTTTGCAACTTATTAAAGTTGAGTTTGTATCAAAAGATTTTATACTATCTTATAGACAAGATTTGAGATCACCTTTAGCAAAGTTAAGCGTAAATAATTGACTTTTTAAGCTGTGTAAATAATTATAAAGTACAAAAAATGTGTGTAAATACTTTTGAATTAAAAAATGTATGAATTTTTCTCTCAATATCAGAAATAAATACCGTGACTTTTTCAGAAATTAGCACAATCTACTCTACACATTTCAGGCTTTACAACAGCAAAATAACTTTTTTAAAATATTTTATAACAACAAAAATCCCTGCGAGAAATTTGTCCTCTTGGACCTGTCCTAGGACCTATCCTGTGACCTTTCCCAAGGGGCTAATTAGCCACCTCCAATGACAACCCCATGTAAAACTGACAGGTTCCTCTCATACAAAGTTCCAGAACTGGGACCGGTCACTAGCCCCGAAAACCTGTCACGTGACTAGTTTTGAACCGGTTCACTTTACTCTAGGGATATTTGACTTCTTTTCCAAATTTTCGAAAAATTTTAAAATGTGTAAATATATATGACTATGACTTATATAAATTGATATTTTAATGATATGTATGTATATTGCATAAACTTATGTAATGATTTGTATAAAATTTTATTTGAATGTTATGGAAAATTAATGGAATATTTCTAAATATAAATTTTGTGTTGGAACAATTTGCAATTAATTGAATATGCAGTAGTAAATTGAACAAGTTTTGACATCGATGTGGAGAATCGTATTTTGTGACGAATGAATGAATTTAATGTATTCAATGAATTTATTTAAAATGCAAAAAACTCATTTTAACATTTTTAGTTTCCTGCTAAGATTTTATAGAAAAAATAAAAAATGCATAGATTTCGCGGAAATTTGAAAGAACCAAAATACATTTATGGGAGGCGTATAATGGTGCTAGGTCATAAAAAGCAACAAAGAGAATAAGTATTAATTGTTTTTTTCTGTGGATTTTCCGTTTATTGAATTTTTTATGAATGAAAAGTAAATTTTGGCATACATCTATTTAGGTACTATAAGAACAGTTACAGCTAATTGACAGAGAATAAAAAGTGCATTTAATTTAAATATTTCTGTTTTTTTTCGCAATAAAACAATAATATTCGCGGAAAATACAAAAAGTCGCACTTGTGATCATACATTCAAATATTAATTTTTATAGTACCTGCACCGAAAAAATTTCATGACTTATATAAACGAAAACAAACGTACAATGTACGAAATAATTCGTGATTTTGGACCACGAAAGGATGGTGTAATATAAACGAATGCTTACGAATATATTTCTTATTATTTACGAAATTTTTATATTGTTTTACAATAAAATTTTGTATTTGTTACAAATACACTACAACAAGTAGTGCTTCCGAAATAAAATTTCGGAAGTAGTTTTAAATTTTCATATATTTAAAAATATACACACGGTCAAAACTTGTTGAGTTCAAAACACAGAATACCAAAAAATTTACAATATCATTGTAGTTTTATAAAAAGTATGTAAAACTTTTATTAAAAGATAATTGTTTACAGGTACTATAAAAATTAATATTTGAATGTATGATCACAAGCAGTGTTTCGAATGGCTGCTTAAAGCAGTCGTTTTTTTTACAGCATCTTGCTGAAACAAGTTTACTTGGTTTAGTTATCCACCACATACTAACTAAACATATTTTGCTGCTCACACACAAAACTGATTTAAGCCGCATCCAGTTTTTATTTTGTTCAGCAGTCAAATTAAATAAGCAGCGCACACACTCAGTTTTTTACTCATCCAGTTTATTTTACGTCTTAGTCGTGTGCAGTGTTGCCAGAACTTCTCTGAGGAAAAGTGCTAAATGGCTATTAAAAAAGTGCAATTTAGTAAAAATAAGTGCTAAATGATTGTTAAAAAGTGCAATTCTTTAGAAAAAAGTGCTAAATTTTAAATAAAGTAATTAGAATAAACATTTTTGTTATTTATGCATATATTCACTATCTTAATATATTTTTTTTAATTTGTATGGTTTACGCACATTATATTGGTCATATTCTTAATTCCAAAGGAACAAATCAATTCAGAATAACTTCCCATCTTTATACTTATTAACGTATTCACATTATATTTTGGGACACAGTAAATTTCACACATAAGTATGTCTTATTGAAAAATTTATAAAATAATTTTAAATAATTTTGTTAAAATAAGAACATTAAGATTTTCATTCAACCGGATAAATCTACACAACTCGTAAATTTATAAAATAGGTTTTATTGCATTTCGGGTACTTTTTTGTGAGAATAGGTTTACTTCTTTTATTTTTTCGTAGGCTGTCCTTATAATCTGTATTTTCCTAAAACTATCTTCACATTTGGCAAATATTTGACCAAAATTGTGCAACCACTACTTTTACAAATAATTGTTTACAGTTGTTTGATATTGCAAATGTTTTGTAAAAGAAATCAGCATCGTTCTAAATTTGGTAAAATGTCAGGTATGAATAATAACTAGTAAAAAATGTTTCCATTAAAATGGAGGTCAAAAAATATTTTTATAGTAGTTATGTCATTTTGACTAGTTTGACCATACCTTAAGACTATTAGTTTTGGAGTTGTAAAAAAAAGATTTGATCGGTAAACTATACAAAGATATATTTAGCTATTTTGTGCTTTATTTATCCAAAATTAAAATTAAAGTGCAACAACTAAAAATAAATGCTAGAAATGCACTTTTAATGCTAAAAAATTCATTTTATTTATAAAAAAGTATAAAAAGGTGCTAAACAGCACCTAGCACCTTTTTTTCGCAAAAAGGTGCAGTACCCGAAAAAAAAGTGCTATGTTATGGTTTTTACATTTAAGAAGGAAAATGAAGTGGTATAGTTTTTAAATGAAAACAAATAGAAAACGGTACCATTAAATACTTTGAATTGTATTAAAGATATTTATATGTAGATTTATTAATTTTAATTAAAAAAACAACAAATTTTTGTATAACATATTTATTTGCAATTTATTTAAAATTTTTGTAGAACTTTTATAAAAATATTAGATAATATTTAATATTAGTAGATGAAAAAATATTGACTAAATATTAAATATTGTTTAAATTAAAGAAAAAAATTAAAAAAAAAATGTTCTTTTGAATAAGAAGAAAATTTTGTTATTTTGTATAATTTTCTTTGTTTTGATCTATTAAAGAAATTGTAGTTAAGCTTAACTTTTGGACCCAATAAAAGCATTGTTTAATTGAATTAAAACGTTAAATTGAAATACAAAACTCTTTTATTTTTAAATAAAGGGTGGTTCAAAGAGCTTTTTGTCATTTTTAAAATGCAATAACTGAGAAACTAATAAATATATGTTCATAACCTGATATAAGTCCTAATAATATGTATAGGTATACAATATTATACTGGTCAGAATCGTATATTATAACGAAATAATAAAAGAAAAAAAATTTGGACACTTTCGGTAAAAATTATGGCTTAGTTGAAGATGGAGGCGTACGTGTTCATTTGGAAGAAAAATTATATATTTTAAATTTGCAATACATATGACTATTAAATGGAGAAAAGTAGTTCTAACAATTGTATATTTGACTCATTGATTATACAAGTATGTAAAATTTATGTTGAATTTTCTGTATTTTTTCATCGATATTGTTAGTAAGTTAGAAGTTGCGAAAAATAATCACTAGATCATTAATACAAATAAGAGTAAATTATCTCAAAAATTGTTTATATTTGTAAATAAATTGTCGCCTTTTTTAAATATTGAACAAAATTAATCAAAAAATTACAAAGTACTATAAAACCTGGGGGGTTATTTTGTAACTAAATTCGAAAGGAAAATCTTTCGAATTTGTATACTTTATACATTGAAATTCGAAAGTGTTTTCTTTCGAATCGAATTACACAATAACTCCCCTGGTGGACAGAAATTATTCTGAGCATAATGGCCCAAGTTTTTTTTATTATTTAAGGAATTTCAAGTCTCAAAATATATATTATTAAATATTAATAATCACAGAATTAAAAATATCTTAACTTTTATTAAATTGATTAAGGATCATAATTAGTAGAAAAAAAAAATTAATTTTAGAGTAGATCCACGTGAGTAAAAAAAAAAAACTATATGAAATCTAAAAATTGTTTCTAACATATGGACCTACTATTCCGAAAGATATAACATGGTATGTAGCACCCCAACAAAAAAGGAACTAATAAAGAGCTGAAGGAAGTACTTAGTGGTGAAAAAGAGCTGCAGAAGTTCTTTTTCTAACCCATGATTGTTATTGGTAAGATGTTCTTCTTCTATATTTCTAGTTCATTTCTTTTGAAGTACTTCCTTTAAAACAATGTTTATAAAATTTTATAACAAAAAGTCTGTTTTAGAGCTATCAAAATATAATGAATATGATTTAAAATTTATAAAATTTAAATTTTCTTAGAAATTATTAATTTTTTTCCCGCTAGAAATTCATTAATTTTAATTTTTTTGGAAGTAATTTTTAAGTTGTAACAAAAAAGTATATATACACTTTGTTCTACTTTTGAAGAGATGGAAATGTTCTTTTTTTGGAAGCTCTTGATCGTTTTTTTTTGCTGGTACTTTTTAAATAAAAGTTAGCGCATTATAATTTGATTTGTTAATGTTTTAGAATATTTAAATTTTGAAATAAATAGAATATTTCTTTGATAAATTGTTTAATTGACTATATTTTTCCATTTAAAACCACATTTAACTTTTATTTATTAGCAGATGATCTGCTTAATTTTGATTCATTTGTTATTATTAAAATATTTCATTACTCAACAACCCTTCAACTCCAATTCCAATTTGTAAATAGTGACATAATTTTACTAAAAGAGAGTTACATATGTATATAATTTTCTAGCAGTTGGTTACATTTTATAAGGCGGATAATTTATTATAACTTACGTGTAAGTCATTATACTTACGTAAATCTTAAATATTATATAAATGTAACTTACAGTGCTATTCTCTAATTCATGACAATTATCATTAATTAATAATTACGTATTATATGCTTTTAGGAGTGTGACAACCATCACCAAAAATATATAAACAAAGAATAAAAAATTATTGTCATGTTTTTTTTTACTATCACAATAATTTTTTTTTTTTTTTTTTGTCACTCGGCCGAGAATTGCACTGTTATTATAATTATTTTTGTATAATCAAATGTCTTATTGTTCGGCTGAGGTATTAATAAAAGTAAAAAATTAATTAAGACATTGAAGTCGATCAATAAGAAAATAATAAATTAATAACCAAAAAGTCTTCAATATACAAGTTAATAACTTTTATTTTTAGATACATACACAAATAAATAAACAAATAAATAAATAAATAAATAAAAATCACAACAAATCTTTATTATTTCGGTAATATAATACATACAGTGTCTCACTAAAGTATTTGAATTTTTTTTAAATTAATAATTAAAACGGTTTAATTACGTGATTTAAAAAAAAAATAATTCTAGATTTATTAACTGAATTGTGTTTGTCTATTTGTTAACTTTATAATATAAAAAAACTGCAATCAGAAATATTGCATTGTATCCAAGTTATTCCAGAAATAGTATGAAAATTCATCGAATTTACCTCACAAAAGTATTTGTATTTTTATCACCTTTGTATTTAAAAATGTCAAACAAAATAAAAATTGGAGAAATTCATGTATTTTTTATTAATAATAGGTCATAGGTATCACAATTAAATGTTTATTAATTTATTCCCCCAATTTGGAGTAAAATTTTGGGGGATTTTTTTTACCAATTTTATATTTAATGGACTTAGATGGTTGATTTAGGAAGAACACGCCTATTTTTCCTCTATAAATGACAAATACAATAATTTTTTTTTTGTCATTATGGTATAAAAAATAATAAAGTTTTAGTTCATTATAAGTTTTTTTTTTTTGGTAAAACGCCATATACGAAGGGTCCAAGTCGTTAATTATGAGGCATTGCACCATTAAAAATAGAATACCTTAAATATCAAGCCCATTTTGGTACCCTATGTATCAAAAATTGATTTCAAAATGTTGGGGAATATCTTCTCGATAAATAGCCAATTATAAATTGGGAGACTAAAATACCTTACTTTATGATATAGCTTTAAAATATACCCCGACATAATTGTACTTGCGTTTATTTTTCTAATTACTTAGCCATATTACTTTTGGATCAATAACATGCACTCCAGAAATGTTGAAGCGAAAAATTTTCAACTTTATTTTCATCAACATAAGTAATATTAACAGAATAGTAAACTTTTTCGGGTATTTTTACCTTTTTATAGTTTCCCTATACCTTGAAAGTCATATAGTTATGTAACTTTAAATATGCCTCTTATCGCGTTTTATACTATGGCACCAATTTCTTTGTATTTTTGTAGTCGGTATCCAAATCTCCCATTTAATAGCAGCTAATACATACAGAAACACAACCTGAAAGTTTTTTTTTAAAATATGTGGACCAGTACTTCAGTAAAATAGGCTCAATGTTGAAGATTTTTAATTTTTAACAACATAATGAACCTCTGCGAAGGGGTAGTCATCTTGTCGCGATGCAGAGGCTTACGTGCTCTAGTAGCACTAACTAAGAACTACCCTTCCCTTGTTCTGGTAGCGTCTGTTTTTCCCCTATGGGGCGGCTATCAGAACCTACTCAGAGCACTTCTCCTTTCATTGAGAAAGGGTGCTCTGGGTGGAACTAGGTCCGATTGGTCCTTTTGGACCCTGCGTGTCCGTCCGAATCCACCAGCGTCTGTTCCCATATTGGGCGGCTTGGTGGTCTGCGTCTGTTCCCCAGTGGGGCGGCAGTTATCAACACCTGGCAGCAGGTAAAAAAATGCGCAAGAAATGTCCGATGAGAATGTCTGAGAAGAAGTCATGCCCCTCGTACCCGGTCAGGGGCTTCATAATCTCCGGGGACCCTACTCCCACAGCGACGGTGACAGGCTGTGCAGAGTCGAATGCTACTGCAACCCTAACTAATCTGGTGGTAACACCGGGCCAGACTAGTTCGAAAGCTACTGGTGTTGCAGAAGGTCAGGGTAGGAAACCTAAACTGGCCGACTGTGGTAAATTAAAAGCAACCCGACCAGAAGGCGGTTGTTCAAACAAAAGCGGCGAGGTACCTCTGACTTCGGAACCAAGTACCTCCAAAGCTGCCAAGGTCCTAATCGACAACAAGTCGGTTGAAACCCCTGTTTCGGGTACTGACAAAGAGGGAGCGACTAAGTCGTCCTCTGAGTCAGCCTCCCATGTGCAAATTGTGCAAAAGGGACTAGTGAAGGAATCCTCCTGTCCCTTGCTTGCACCTCCCCCTGCCAGAACAGGCGACAAATCAGCACCTAAGCACAAAACACCTGCGCGTAGGGCCTCAACAACCAGGCGTTCCGCCTTAAGATTTATTGAGCAATTAGGCTCCAAAAAGGTCGAAGACCTAACCAAAGAGCAAAAAGCCTCTTTGGAATGGGCTAAGGCTCACATTGCTTCTCTGGGTGAAGCTCCTCCTTCTGCTCCAGCCGGAGCGGTGCCTAAACGGCAACGTTCAGAGGAAGAGCAGAGCACTCAGAGTCAGCAACCAGGGACTAAACGTCCCAAACCAGCACCCGTATCAACTAGGTCCTTTAGTGAGGTGGCCAAGGACCATCTCGTAAGGGCTATTATTGATCGTGGTGTAAGCGACGGGGCCATTTCTCATCCGAGATGGGAACTGGTCAAACAGAAGCTGCTAGGTGTGTTCTGGAAGATCCTTGAGGATAATCCTGGACCACCACCACAATGCGATGACATTGGCTGGTACCAAGGTCACGTAAAACTCATGGCTTGCGCAGATGAACGCTCAGCGTCTCTGCTAAAACTCGCCATTAATGAAATCGGTGAAGCATGGGTAGGCGCTAAGTTGGATGTGGTACCTGCCAGTGAAATACCTCGCAGGCCCAGATCCATCGCTGTCATTCCAGCTGAACCATCAAATCCGGAAGAGATCTTGAGAATTCTTCGGTGCTGTAATCCACAGCTTCCAACTCACGATTGGAAAGTAGTTAAGGTTACAGAACCTGAAGGATCTTCAAGAAAGGTGATTGTGGTCCTTAATCAGGAATCTTTGGTACCACTGAGAGAGAAGCAGGGAAAGGTCTACTATGGCTTTAGTACGATCTTTCTCCGCGTCTATCGCAGTGATAACAAAGCCAATCCCTCTCCGAAGGTCAACGATGCCGAACAGTCAACTGACTGCAAGGTCAAAGTCGAGGACGCCTCTTCGTGCGACAAAGAGGACACTCATTCTCTCACAGAGATGGTGGGTGGTCTCTCTGTGTACACGGATGAGGCGAGTGATGAGGACGCTCTTCTGGAGTCTGACCAGGAGGACGTCAACATCACGATAGTCGACAACAGTGAGAATGTGGAGGGTGACCCAGATCAACCTCCACCACTCTAAGGCAGCTTCTGCTGCTTTGCTCCTCCGGTTGATGGAGAGGAAGGAGGAGCTAATCATGGTCCAAGAACCCTGGATACATCAAAACAGGGTTTGCGGACTAAACACCAAAGGCTACAAGCTATTGTTTGCCAATTGCAGAGGTAATACAAGAATTAGATCCTGTATCTTGGCTAAATCTTCCATAAATATCTTCATCTTGTCTGATTTCAGTGATGAAGATACGGTAACTGCGGCTGTTGAGACCACGACCGGCGTCCTGTGGGTGGTCTCCAGCTATATGGCGCACGATCACGGCGACTCCCCACCAAACGAGTTGATCCGGAAGGCAGTACAGACGGCAAATAGCACAAATATTCCTATTTTAATTTGTGCTGATGCAAATTCGCACCACATCATCTGGGGCAGTAGCGATACAAACCCAAGGGGTGAGTGTTTATTCGACTTCATTCTTGATACTAACCTAGAAGTAGTTAATAAGGGCTCAGAGCCGACGTTTATCATTGCTAACAGAAGTGAGGTTTTAGACATCACGCTGATAAGTTCCAAATTTGCTTACTTAGTAAAACACTGGAGGGTCTCTAATGACTGTTCCTTTTCCGACCACATGTATGTGGAGTTCAATATAGACAATCGTGACAGTATTCTGTTACCTGTTCAGAACAGAAGGAAGACGAACTGGGAGGTTCAACGTAGGGAACTTTCCAATTCTCTCAACTTCATTCCAGTGATTTCATGCACACGTGAAATTGAATCGGCAGCCAACCTTCTGACCGAATCGTTGCGCTCTACCACTCTTCTGGCATGTCCACCAGCTACTCCTAAAGGTAGGGCTAAACCCCCCTGGTGGAACCATGATATAGCGCAATCTAGGATTGCATGTCGTCGACTATTTAACTTGGCCAAAAGATCAGGCGACTGGTCATCTTATAAGGCCTCTGTGAACAAATTCAAAAATTTGATTAGAAATGCGAAAAGGAAAGCCTGGAGAGGCTTCTGTAGCAAGGTAGAATCCTCTTCAGAAACAAACCGATTACGTAAAATCTTGGCAACTACACCGACAGTACCAAGTTATATTCAGAGACCATGTGGTAAATGGACTGTAAACAGCCAGGAAACTCTTGAGGTGTTATTTGACACTCACTTTCCTGGTAGTACCAATTTTGATTCTTGCGAGCAATCTATAATTTGCGATCAGCCCTCGAATAGGGTCTCAGTCATCATTGATGAGCAGAGACTTCGTTGGTCGATTGATAGTTTTGAACCATTTAAATCACCAGGATTAGATGGTATTATACCTGCGGACCTGCAAAGGAATGCGGACCTAATAATACCATGGCTAGCGGTTATCTATCACGCTTGTCTAAGTAATGCATACATTCCACTATGCTGGACTAGGTGTAAGGTTATTTTTATCCCAAAGGGAGGTAAACCATCACACACCAAACCGAAGGATTTCAGGCCCATCTGCCTGGCATCCTTCTTACTCAAAACCCTGGAAAGGGTGATTGACATTCATCTGAGAAACACTATTTCACCTGCTCTTCTCTCATCTTCACAGCATGCCTATACGAAGGGAAAGTCTGTTGAGACAGCTCTCCACTCACTAGTAGACTATATAGAAAAGTCGCTATTGTTTGGAGAGTTTGCTCTGGTAGCTTTCTTGGACATAGAGGGTGCTTTCAACAATGTTGAACCTGATTCTATCATGACCGCCATGTATGATTTAGGTATTGATAATAATACTTGTAGTTTGATAGGCAAACTGCTGAGTAATAGGCACATTCGTGCTGACATTGGCCACACTAAGGTGGAAAGGATGGCTAGTAGGGGTACTCCTCAAGGCGGGGTTTTATCTCCGTTCCTATGGAATATCACAATCAACACTCTATTATGTTGGATAATATGAGGATCAAGACGGTCGCCTATGCGGACGACGTCGCGCTGGCAGTATCTGGGAAACATCTCGATACTGTCTCCAACTGTCTAGAATCTGCTCTAAAGACCCTTAGTGACTGGAGCGTCACATGTGGACTAGGAGTGAATCCGACTAAGACGGAGTTAGTTCTCTTCACTAGGAAGTATAAAACGATTGAGTTTAATGTTCCGAAATTAAATGGGATCTCCCTAAAGATCTGCGATAGGGCCAAATACTTGGGTATTATTCTCGATAGGAAACTATCATGGGGACCTAATATCCAATCTAGGGCTGATAAGGCCATTATGGCTGTTTACACATGCAAGAGGGCCGTAGGTACTTCCTGGGGGATAAATCCAAGGAGTATGAGGTGGATCTTCGATGCGGTGGTTAAACCTATACTCCTGTATGGAGCTATTGTCTGGTGGCAAGCGATGGATAAGGAAATCTATCGTAAAGTCTTTGTAAGAGTCCTTAGGTCGATGGCCATTCTTATTACGGGTGCGCTGCGCACGACGTCGACTAAGGCTCTTTTCACACTTTTACACTGGTTGCCTGTTGACTTGATGGTCAGGCAAGCTGCTTTCAATTCAGCAATAAGGCTGAATGCAGGATGTCCATGGGGTAGAAGGGACTATGGTCATTCTCGTATTCTAGGCTTCTCGACGAGTAGCCATTCACAGATCGATTACTGCATCCCGAGACCATTCTTTGATGCATATTTCTCCGTCATTATTCCTGAACCTAACGCTTCGGCCGCCATTCATTCAACTCCTGGGGCTCTGAGGATTTACACCGATGGCTCGAAAAAGTTGAATAGGGTCGGTTGTGGTTTCTATGTTGAGGAATATGATAGAAAGGTCTGTTATAGACTTCCTGACATGTGTAGTGTTCTTCAAGCGGAAATATCCGCAATAAAAAGGGCAGGTGGGCTAATGAACCCACATGTCGCACTGCTAGAATAATATGGCCCACCTATGATAATAGAAGGACCAATTCCCTTTACTCGCACTCTAGAGTGCAAGTGAGACTGCTAGTGTCGGTAATTACAGGGCACTGTATTTTAGGGACTCATGCGCGTAGAATGGGTCTTCTATTTAACGACTTCTGTAGAAGTTGCAATGATGAGATGGAGGAGGAATCAGTCTTCCATCTACTCTGCGAATGCCCGGCATTATCAGAGATTAGGAGGTCCATACTAGGCTTTCCGACTCTGGATCAAGGTGACTTGAACACAATTGATTTAAAGTCACTATTTTCTTTTCTTGTAGGATCAAGATGGTTTGGTGAAGCAATGTTGCAGTCGGAGTAGCAGCGGACTGCAAACCTGTATCTGGGTAACACAACGGGATCGTACATCACGGACCCAAGTGAGATGTCTGTCCAGGACACTGCCCGTACTACCTAACCTAACAACATAATGAAACTATGTACGCTGCTTGGAATTTCAATATATAAAACTTTTGCAGTAAAATTTATTTTTCGAAGACATGCCAATGTCCATTTATATTTCGAAATAAAACAAATTAAATTTAAGAAATAATTTAGGAACAATTACCCGATTATTCCAATTTTCCCTTTTGTAAGATACATGTAAAGAAATTTCGCTTAATTTCCCTAAAATTTTACCCCCAAATTTATAAAAAGAATTAATAAACGCTTAACACTAATAATTAATAACAATTAATATAAAAAACATATCTTTGTTTTGCCTTTTTTGTATTTTGAGTATCTTCAAATATAAAAAATTAAAAAATTCAAACACTTTTGTGAGGTACCTGAAATGACTGCACGTGTTATTTTTCTCACTTTCTCGGAAACGATTCAACATTTTGTGCTACTTTTTGCAGCATTTGGTAGGCAAAAAATCCAATTCATAAAAAAATTATTATTTTTTATTTACCTAATTTTATAACTAAAAATATCTAATTTTTTTATTTAAAAATTAAAATTCACTAACTTATGTGAGACACTGTACATATAAATATAATGTCTTTTTTATTTATCTTTACAAAATTTCTATATTTGTTAAATGAAAAACTTTTTTTATTTAAAATTAATAAAATAAAGATATATGTATGTAATATCTTCAATAAAATTCATATTATTTTATTGGACCGTTTTCTATTTGTTTTCATTTAAAATAATCAACTTCATTTTCCTTCTAATATTTAAAAACAAAAACCAAACAACTTTGTGTAATAGACCAAAACAAAGAAAGTTATTCAAAATAACAAAATTTTCTTCTTATTGCAAACAACATTTAATATTTAGTTAATATTTTTTCATCTACTAGTATTAAATATTATCTAATATTTTTATAAAAGTTCTATTATCTTAAATAAATTGTAAATAAATATATTATATAAAAAATGTTTGTTTTTTTAATTAAAATTAATAAATATCTTTAATACAATTCGTAGTATTTTATTGCACCGTTTTCTATTTGTTTTCATTTAAAATAATCAACTTCATTTTCCTTCTTAAATGTATAAACAAAAACCAAACAACTTTGTAAATCAACTGTACAGAACTATACAGTCTTACTATCCAGTTGTTCTTACGTTGCTGAAAAATGATTCTACGTTGTGCTGAGCGCACACGACTAAGACGTAAAATCAACTTGGCTGAGCAAAAAACTGAGTGTGTGCGCTGCTTATTTAATTTGACTGCTGAACAAAATAAAAACTGGTTGCTGCTTATTTCAGTTTTGTGTTTGAGCAGCAAATTTTGTTAAGTAAGCATGTGATCGAAAATGAAAACTTAAACTGTTTTCAGCGCAGTCGCCAGTTAAAAAAAATTTTTGTGTGCTTAAAATTAAACGCTGAGAGATAAAAAATCATATTAATTGCTCATACTTAACATCAAATATTTTTCATGAGTGTATCTCAAGCAACAAGCAGTAACACAACATTCTTGCTTGAATGCTCGTGCGAGACCACAGTATACATACAGTAGTGTAAGAAAACAGAGACAGAAAGTGTGCACTATTGCTTATCACTCACACAAAATTCTCTAACTTGTTTTTGTTTTGATTATTCATTCTCGATTTTGTCGAGTTTCTTTTATTTTAATTCTACCTTTTGGCCACAAAATTATTATAAAATTATCTATTTATTAAATTAAAAGTTATTATTTTATTGTTTTATTTCACATAAATGTAAATATTAAAGATTTGCTTGTTAAATAATTTTTTATGTAGAATGTGATTTTTGTTTGTTTTGTTTTGGTTCTCTGCTTTGTTTCAAAATTCCAACCAACATAGCGTATCACTTTTACATTCGTAAATTTTATATTCATTCAACATTTCTATCTCTTTCTACCGCCATATTCTAAAAAACTGATTTTGGCAAATTTGAATCCTCGATATGACGACTCTGTTCTACTTTGTGTGCGAGACTGACTTTCATGTGTGTTTTTTTTTTCATTAATTTCAAGAGCATAACAAAGAGATATTATTAATTTCAAGAGCATAACAAAAGAGATAAAAAACACGCAAGCTTCTTTTCCTTTTGTCTTCCCTCCCGCATCATGAAATACTTTTAAAAAATATTTCAGTTTCCATTGACATGCGCTTTCTATATATTGTATATTCTTTGGTATTATGTTAATATTTAACACAAGTAAGTTGTATACATATTAGGGTGATCGATTATTCGACTTTTTTGAGAAACCGGTTTTCGAATAGTTCGAATAGTTGGTATTTTAAAAAAACCGGTTGCAATTTTTGAAATTCAGAAAAAACCGGTTAACCGGTTTTTTGCAGAAGTTAATATTTATATCAAAAAGCTACATTTCTTTAAAAAAATCAATAATTCTTATGATATTCAAGTTAAAATTTATTAAATACAAGCGTATAAGCCTAACAATGCCAGGAAAAAATAATATTATATGCACAAACAAATCTGAAAATTAAAAGAAAAAAAATATGAACAACATATGGACACCTTCCTCTCACTAATCGAAGTCAATTATTTGAAGCCGTTAGAATTTATTGGGATAATATTGATTAAAGTTTTAAAGTCGTAAACCTTTCAAAATAAAAAAATCGTCGTAATGCGCTCCCTGACCGAAATGCAGAATCAGTTTTTGAAAGGATTTGGAGAGCAAATAATAAGTATAGCAACTCAAAAGTTCTTAATACCAAAAACAGACTTTTCGTTCCCTGATAGAAACATCTGGCTCCGTTAGAATTTGTAGAATGAATAATTTTATAAGTAAACCGATTTTTAGTTTCTTATATCGTCTGGGAGCTTCAGAAACCTCTGGAGAGAAAACAGCGCTTAGGAATGATATATATAAATTAATATATATAGATCCACGTGTTTTCGCTCCCCGATAAAGATTTCAAAATCTGGCTCCGTTAGGATTTGTAGGACGAATAGGGTTATAAGTAAGCCGAATTTTAATTTTCTACGTCTTCTGGGAGCTTTAGAAAGATCTAGAAAGAGAAAACAATTTTTGGAAAGACACATAAATCCTCTTATATCCGCTTCCTGATAAAAATTTCAAAATATGGCTCCGTTAGGATTTGTTGGACGAAAAGTTTTATAATTAAGCCAAATTTTAATTTGGCTTGGGAGCTTTAGAAAGCTTTGGAAAGAGGAAAAATGCTAAGCAAATTATATATCTAGATGACTAGAAGATAATTATGTTTCAAAATTGTAGAAAAAAAATCATCAAAAATTAGACTAAATTTTAGTTAGCATAAACAGAAACCATGGCTTAATATGGAAGCCTGTCTCAACTGAAATTATTCTGCAGGTGAAACTTTTTTAACAGAACACCTTTAAAAAATAAAGGAAATATTGGATCATAAAATATTAAATTGGGTGTAAAAATATTACAGATATTACAATAGATTAAAAAATTCATGCAAGATAATTGTTATTTATTTATTTGTTTAATATTACAGAATAAATTCCAATTTAGACTTAAACTATATTCTTAAAACATAAGAAATCAGTCTTTATGAATACTTAAAAAATTATTCCTAAATTTCGATTCAAATATCACTATTTAGTACATGTTTTCTGAAATAAAATGCTATTTTTGTGTTTAAAAAAACCGGTCTATTCGACATTCGAAAAATGAACATTTTGAAAAAACCGACAGCACATGGACAGAAAAAATCGGTTTTAAAACCGGTTGGAAAACCGCTAAATCCCGGGATTTTGGGATTTTTCGGGACCCCGGGATTTTTCGGGATCCCGGGATTTTTCGGGAATTCGGTTTTTTTCGGGATCGGGATTTTATTTCATATGAAAACACATTTTAAATATATGGAAAAAATTAATTTTTTATACATATTTTAATTAAAGAAATTTATTCGTATTTGTAAAAATAAATCATAAGGTTTGTTCGTTTGAAATTTAGTGAAACTAGTTAAATAAAAGAGACATTTAAAAAATAAATCTAAAAACCAAGCTTTTACTTGAAAAAGTTAGAAAACCGAAAATAATAAAATAAATTTTAGGGTAAATAAAAAGTTTAATTTTTATTATTTTTTATTTTTTTTTTTTTTTTTCTTACTTGTATTAAACGGAAACTTGGAAATATCTCAAACATACGGGCATATGTTCCTTTGCAGATATTTTTTCTTATAAAATTTCTTTAGCTAATGATATGTATGATTTTTAGCTTTGTGGAATATCATCAATAGATAATGTCCATCCATTTTGGAAGATGATTTAACGCAATTTGGTCCTAGAACTTGTATAATCCAACATTTGTTCATTATTTCATCTTCCATACAAACGTCTTTCCAGATATTATTAATTCATATTATTTAATACAAATCAATATGTATTAATAATTAAAATGACGTTGTAAATATGAAAAGCACTGTATACCAATTTTTAGAAGGATCCGTCCATAATTGACCACAGCTTGACCACAGCCCTTTCGAAAGATCATTTAAAAGTGTATAAATTAGAATCATAATACAATTTTGTTACGTAAGTTTTATAAAAGTATAAATTATAAATCCAACAAAAATTTTTTTTATAAAATTAAACGTATTTTTTATTAGTCCGTTTCAAATTAAAATTCAATAGGAAATTGAAAATAAAATATTTTACTGGTCTTGCTCGTACAAAATATTCAAGCAAAATATGTATAGCAAAATAGAAAATTATTTTCTCTTGAAATGTTTACAACTTCTACTAGTTTTATGAGCACAGAAATGCTTTTCGAGTAAAATACTTACAATAATAGTAAAACTAGTAAGAATAGCATACAAACGAACAGACCTATAATGTTCTAATATTCTTAATCGAATTTTAATATATTTTTGAAAATTTTCTGTTAATATTTTGATGTTTTGTATTGCTTAGAGTTAATTTTTTGGATTGTATTTATGACACTAAATCCCGAAAATGAAATCCCGGGATTTTTTTCGTCCAATCCCGGGATTCGGGATTTTGTAATCCCGAAAAATCCCGGGATTTTCGGGATCGGGATTGGCATCCCTAGTCGGGCTTGACCGACTAAATCTTCTTCTCTCGTTTTTTTAATAAAGAAGAAATTTTATAAATTTTTTCAATAACAAAATTACGAATTATGTTGCTTGGTTTTACAATTTTTGTGATAGGTCCAATTTCAGTAAAACGAGACTGAACGAGCCCAACTATATGATACCCTACACCATTTCGATCCACATAGTTTTGTTTTTACTTATATACAACTTACTTGTGTTAAATATTAACATAACACTAACATTTGTATGGGATTAATGCACGTTAGTGATTTTCGGGAGAGGATTTTATATGGGAGCTATGGTCAGTTATGGACTGATCTTCATGAAATTAGGCAGACGGATTCTTGCTGATATAAAACTTATTTGTACTAAATTTCATTAAAATATTCCTATTTTTAAGGCATCTATAAGTGTTAAGACTCTATTCCGGGAGGACATTTGTATGGGGGCTAGGTGAAATAATGGGCCGATCATAACCAAATAGGCTTCGTCCTTGTGTTGAAAAAAGCTTATGTACCAAATTTCATCAAATTATCTTCAAAATTGCGACCTGTACTTTGCGCACAAGCTTTACATGGACAGCCAGCCAGCCGACCAGACGGACGGACATCGTTAAATCGACTCAGAAAGTGATTCTGAGTCGAACAGTATACTTTAAGGTGGGGGTCGGAAGATTTTTTCTCTGCGTTACAACTTCTGCACAAACACATAATACTCCAACCACCTTTGGTGGTGTAGGATATAAATATATTTGATTTTATAAATTTTATAATAGAATATGAATTTTAATTTTTTCTGTGTACTATACGTTAGCAAACGTTTACTAATTTCGAATCTCAGGCAGTGATGTTAGATGGAGGGAATTTTCCCTTTTTGAGGGAAATTTTAAGGAAAATTTTAGCCGAAGGGAAAAAGGAATGGAATTTTAATTTTTAAAATTAATTAATACAATTTTTAATATGTATAAATTTTTCTCAAAAAAGACACATATTTTAGATAAAAAAGGAAAAAAAAAAATGCAATATTATCTATCATACACAATAGGAATCTTCATTTGCCGAATGAATATTATTATTATGGTCGTAATAAAAGCGCGTTATATCTACTAAAAAGCTATTTAACAAACAGACAGCAATATGTAGAAATTAATCATCTAAAGAGTAGTTTCGGTGCTGTTGAATATGGAGTTCCACAAGGAAGTGTATTAGGTCCACTATTATTTGCAATTTACCTTAATGACATACAAAATCTTCAACTATTTGGAAAGTTTTTTATCTTTGCTGATGACATCAGTATGTTTTATCCGTATAAACATGAAACTGTTTTAAAAACTCATATGGAATATGATGCAGCATTAATTACAGAATATATGAGAATTAACAAATTCAGCTTAAATGCTAAAAAGACTAAACTAACAAGATTCAGACCATATTCGCTAAATGAACAAAGTTTTAACATATTTGTAGATGGAAACATAGTAAATAAAATTTCTAATACAAAATTTCTTTGTATACATTTACAAAGTAATCTTTCATGGGACATTCATGTTCAACATCTGAAATCAAAAATAGTATCTGCCACTTTATAAATTCAAAAACAAATTTAACACAAAAACAAAACTCATTATTTATAACGCTTTGATTCACAGCCACTTAAATATATGCCTGTAAAAGAAGCAAAGAGCTGAAATCATTGCTAAGATGCCAGAATAAAGCGCTAAAAACTGTTTATAATATGCCACTAACATTCCCGACAGTATCTCTATATAGAAATGTAGCTGTCACGGTACTACCTGTATACGTACTTTATAAATTTCGTCTATTAACATACGTCTTTAAATCTTTAAACAATATTGGATATCATACTATTTTATTTTCAAGAAATCAATCAATATATAACACAAGAAATACTATGGATCTGAGAGTAGCAAGATGCCGATTGGAAACAACAAAGCAGAGAATAGAAAACGTGGGAAGTTTGGAATATAATAATCTTCTCGAAAATATAAAAAACGCTCAAAGAATTGCAATATTTAAAAAATTGATTAAAGAATATTTGCTTGGAAATGTAGAAATGCTTCTTCCGTAATTATTTATGTATGAATATTTTAATATTTGCATATGTTTATCTATCAATTAATTTTTTTTTTTTTCTTTTTATACCCTTCATCACAGGTGTAAAGGGTATATATAAGTTTGTCATTCCGTTTGTAATTTCCACAATTTTCGTCGGAGAGCAAAAAAGTTTATATTTTCGGAATCCTTGTAAGAATTGATGACGATTGGTCCATGTCCGTCCGTCCGTGTGTCGGTTGAAATGGCGTTTATGAAGCCCACCGATAACTGACATATATAATATATATGTCAAACGATCGGAAATGCTTTCGAGAATTTTGCTATTGGAATTCAGCAAGATCGGTTCATACAATGCGGAGATATGTTAAAAAAACCGGTTTTTCTGAAAGCCTCTGTATATACTAGAGCTTCGTTTTTACAAAGAAGTCTCGGACATTTTTTTCTGAATTTTTGTTCTGAAAAAATGAAATAAATCGGTTCAATAATAACTGAGATATCGGAGCCCTGGTTTAAGCTATAGATTTTTATTTTTATACAGATCGGTCACAAATATTTTTATAAAATTTCGGTTTTTTGAATCAGCAGGATCGGTTAATAAATGGCGGAGATATGCTTTTAAAACCGGTTTTTCAGTTTCTGAACCCTCTACATATACCAGGTACTTCGAATTTTTAAAGGGGGCTCGGAAATTATTTTCTGAATTTTTGTTCTGAAAAAATGAAATAAATCGGTTCAGTAGTAACTGAGATATCGGGGAAAACTATTTTTTTATTTTTGAAGCCCTTGTTCAAGCTACAGATTTTTATTTTTATATAGATTAGTCATAAATGTTTTTTTTAATAAACCAAATTCGTTCATAATCAACAGAGTTATGGCCCAAAAACAAATCTGTTAAGAATATAAATACACACACAAACATGTATATTAAGCATTGTAATGACTATTAGTGACGTCTTTTTTTGGTTTTTGGTTAGGCAAGTAGTTTAGTTAGAAACAGCAGTAATATAATTAATAACAGAGTATGTTGTTGTTCTTTGTATATGCAGTCAGTACAAAAATATATAGATATGGAATTGTTGTTGTTTATTTTTAAAAACTAAAACATATTTGTTAAGAATATACATAAATACATACACAAACATGTATATTAAGCATTGTAATGACTATTAGTGACGTTTTTGCCTATAAGACAAGTAGTTTAGTTAGCAACAGAAGTAATATAATGAATAATAGTGTTGTTGTTGTTCTTTGTATATGCAGCCAGTTTGTATATACATACATAAAAAAATAAATAAATATGGAATTGTTGTTGTTGTTTATTTTTTAAAAGCAAAGCCTGCTATGATTGTTTTTTTTATATATTCAAATTTTCGTAGTTTGAAAAAAATTTAGATTTATATATGTGAAAATATGAAAGCATACGTTAAGGCGAAAATTTTATTATTTGTCGGTAATATGGTAATATGATGTCGATAAGATACTAAGATGGTAATATGGTAAAGGGTATCAAAGATTCGGCACAGCCGAATCTTTTTTCAATTTCATTTATTTTATTATTAAATGAATTAAACATGTAATTTAATTTTGCCAACTCGTCTCAACTATGTCCAAGTGACGCTGAGACCTTATTACTTTTGTATTAAACATTTTTTATTGAAATAAAATATATATTAAAAAAAATATATTTTCAGTGTTTAAAATATTTTTGGATATTTTTTTATTGAATTCCAAACAAAAACTAAAATTTACATAAAATTTTTTTTTAAAAAATTGTGATGAGGGAAAATTAATTTTTTATAAACAGAGGGATTTTTCTTAAATTTTTTCTGGCATCACTGATCTCAGGTCAAGTTGGGTGGTTTATAATGATGTTTTTTTTTTTGCATATGTATGTTAAAATTTTTTTCTATTTAAAACTTACTCACCTTATCAAAACAGGTCGATAAACTATTTGATGCGGTAATTGTTGCTTTTGAGTTAATGTAAAGTAAGGCAGCATTCATATTAATCATAGTAATGATATGAAAATACGCAATAGTGTGCCACAGTAAAAAGCCTGAAATAAACAATTATTTATAAGTAGTAAACAATAAAAATTCTTTTGTTTGTACTAGGCAAAGAATACTAAGAATAGAAGGCTTGTCAAAAAAAAATAACTCTGTTATCCAAAAAACCTAACTTTAAGATTGTGTTAGTCAAATTTTATTCATGTGTATTAGTGCTGAAACCACTTTCACCACACATCATAATCATACATAGTTGCACAAAAGAGTATTAACAAATTATTAAATATAATTCATCACAATTATATTCGCAGATTTTTATCTTTTGATGCGGGTTACAGCCACAAATAGTAATATAATTACATTTCTTTGCTTTTTGTTGATGAATATGAACATAATTTAAAATTATTTTAAAATCTGTTTTATTTTTAATACCAAAAGTAGCAACATTGTTCGTTCAATTTAAATTTCAACATACAAAAAAGGCATGTCAAAAATAAAATAAAAAAATATTTTTTCAGTTTGTGGAAAATATTCGTTTAACGGGAGTTAAAATACTATAAACGCGTGTGAAAAAATAATAAAAATATCCTGTGTTTGTTGAAAAATGTGTCGCGTGTGTAATTTTCCTTAAATTTTAAGGAGAATATTTGTTTATTTTGTGTTGTTTCTCTCTCTCACAAGTGTGTTGAATTCACACAGAACTTGTATGTGAAGAGAGAGAAATGTTGTTTTTGTATGAAAGAGTACTATTTTCCCTTCTTAGTATTCTTTGGTACTAGGGTTTGAGGTCCGGGAAATCCTCAAATTCCATGTATTTTTCCCGGGAAAACTGGAAATTTAATATTTACGTAGTTTTAAAATCTTTTATCAAAAATGTTATTGTTTTTAACACCTGAATGAAAAATTTGCATTTATAAACAAACTTCCTACTAATAGCATATTAATAAATGTTACAAATTAATTTAAAAAAAGTAATAAAAAATAAAAAACAAAAAAAAAAAAAAGAAAAAAAAAATTATAATAAATCATGTAAACATTTAAGAATCTACAGCGGGTGTCATAAATAAGTAAATAAACTTATCATTTCCGTTTCGCTTTAAAGCGGCAAATGTAACGAACTATTTTTTAAAATTTACATGTTTTTGATGAAGTCAATTTGTTTTCTTTTACATTGTTGACAAAGTTTTCAAATATTATTCCATTTTAAGTTTTTTTCTAGAGAAAGTTGAAAAGAAGTCGTTTTCGGGCGAGTCAAAAATAAGTAAACAAGCAACTTCTGGCTTAATTTTTTGTTAAAAGCAAGTGAAGTTTATGGTTGCAAAATGATTTTAGCACAACAGCGCACAGAGGGCCAGAGAGATCGATTTTTGGCCAAAACCCTTTATCGTTGTCGGATATGGTTGTCAAGGTTATTGGACTTGCTGATTCCAAAAATGAATTTAAAAATAAAAAATTCAAAATGGCGGAACCAAAATGGCTGCCAAAGTTTTTAAAAAATTTTCTGATCCAGCTAAAATTTTGTGTATAGTTTTAGAGTTACTTAATTTGAAACTGAAATCAGAATTTGAAAAAATAAAATGGCGGACTCAACATGTTTCTTAAAGTTATGTTAATTTCATCAAAAATATAATTTTTTTTTTATAATCGATAAATGTGTCAAAAACCAAATACAAGAAAACTTTGAAATCTGTATTCTATAAAATTATCGAAAATATTAAAAAAATGCAATATGGCGGAAACAATATGGCGTCCAAAATTTTTTGTTGCTGTATCTTTCTAAAATTAAGTTTTGTGTTTGTTTTTGATTTTACTGAATTCAAGAACAAACATTAAAAAATCAAGTAAGAAAGTTATAGTCGGTATATTCCGACAATATAACACCCTACACCATTGCGTTTGTACATTAAAATTAATTCCGAAATTTTCGAAAATGGACCTAATATGAAATAAGTTTATATGATTTTTACTGATTTTAAAGTTAATTGTGTCAAAAGTTTATATGATTTTTACTGATTTTAAAGTTAATTGTGTCAAATATTGCCATTACACTGTAATTTATGTTGGATTTTGGGAGTTAAAGTGATTTTCGAAAGTGGGCTTTATATGGGAGCTATGCCTAATTGTGGACCGATCTTCCTGATATTTAGTACTCCGAGTTAATAATGTATTAAACTTATTTGTATTGAATTTTATTGAAATAATGATATAAATAACGAATTTCTAAGCGTTCGTGGGGTATTTGTATGGGAGCGAGTTGAAATAATTGACGAATCACAACCAATTTCCATACTGTTTTTCTTCTTTTAAATAGAGATAGAAAATTAACCGCATCTATAATTATATCGAAGGTATCAATGTTTGTGTAAATACACTGGATAATTATTTATTTGAAAAAATATCTAAATGTTTTCTTAAAATTTATGTTATTTTGATATCTAGGAACACTATTATGAATTGGTGCGATATGGTCATTTATCATTTGGATCAAGTTTGGACAACTTTTTTCAAAAACTAACATTCTATTAGATATAAAAATAGAAAAAATTTGCTTTTATCGGACTGAGGATTTGTGTGGATTTCTTTGGAAGAAGGTTAATATCAAAAAAAATTTAACTTATTTGATTAAAATTTAAAAAAAAAAAAAAAAAAAAATACTGTATGTAAATAATTTTCAGGTTATTTTTGTTATAATTGCCGATTTAGATGTTAATTGATGCGAAACAAAATTACAGCTTTTGTCATAAAAACATGTAGCAAAAACCAAAAAAATGTTCCTTCAATAAAATTAATTTGTAACAACTTTTTTTACTTTGCATAGATACAGAAGGAAATGGTATAGATGGATAACAAAAAAAAATTCGGAAAACAAGCTTTTAAATGTTCCTAATAATTTGCCATTTTCGTTATTTTCAAATTCTTAAAAACGACTTATGGCCAAAAATCTAGTTATACACCAATGCACAGAGGGCCAGAGAGATAGATTTTTGGCCATAAGTCGTTTTTAAGAATTTGAAAATAGCGAATATGGCAAATTATTAGGAACACTTAAAAGTATATTTTCCGAAATTTTTTTTGTTATCCATCTACACCATTTCCTTCTGTATCGATCCAAAGTAAAAAAAGTTGTTACAAATTAATTTTATTGAAGGAACATTTTTTTGGTTTTTGCTACATATTTTTATGACAAAAGCTGAAATTTTTTTTCGCATCAATTGACATTTTAATCGGCAATTATAACAAAAATAATCCGAATTTAATTTATTTACATATAGTATATTTTTTTTAAATTTTAATCAAATAAGTTAAAATTTTTTGGATATTAACCTTCTTCCAAAGAAATCCACACAAATCCTCAGTCCGATAAAAGCAATTTTTTTCTATTTTTATATCTAATGGAATGTAAGTTTTTGAAAAAAGTTGCCCAAACTTGCTCCAAATGATAAATGACCATATCGCACCAATTTATAATAGTGTTCCTTCATTTCAAAAATAACATATATTTTAAGATAACATTTATATATTTTTTCATACAAATAATTATCCAGTGTATTTACACAAAAATTTATACTTTCGATATAATTATAGATGCATTTAATTTTCTATCTCTATTTCAAAGAAGAAAAACAATACGGAAATTGGTCATGATTCGTCAATTATTTCAACTAGCTCCCATACAAATACCCCACGAATAGGGTTTTAACGCATAGAAATGCCTTATTTATATCACTATTTCAATATAATTCAGTACAAATAAGTTTTATGCAATAATAAATCGGAGTGCAAAATATCAGGAAGATCGGTCCACAATTAGGCATAGCTCCCATATAAAGTCCACTTTCGAAAATCAATTTAACTCCCAAAATCGAACAAAAATTACAGTATCATGGTAATATTTGACACAAATAAATTTAAAATCAGTAAAAATCATATAAACTAATTTCTTATTAGGTCCATTTCCGAAAATTTCGGAAATCATTTTAATGCACAAAAGTAATAGTGTAGGGTGTTATGTTGTCGGGATAGACCGACTATAGCTTTCTTAGTTGATTTTTATGTATGCTCTTAAATTCAGTAACAACAAAAACAAACAGATAACTTAATTTTAGAAAGATACGGTAACAAAAAAATTTTAGACGCCATATTGTTTCCGCCATTTTGCATTTTTTTAATATTTTCGATAATTTTATAGAAAAGAAATTTCAAAGTTTTATTGTATTTGGTTTTTGACACATTTATCGATTATAAAAAAAATAATATTTTTGAAGAAATTAACATAACGTAAAGAAACATGTTGAGTCCGCCATTTTGTTTTTTTAAATTCTGATTTCAGTTTCTAATTAAGTAACTCTAAAACTGCCTATACACAAAATTTTAGCTGGATCAGAAAATTTTTTTTAAATTTTTGCAGCCATTTTGGTTCCGCCATTTTGAATTTTTTATTTTTTGGTTAATTATTGGAATCAACAAGTCCAATAACCTTGAAATATGATTTTTTTTGCCATATCCGACAACGATAAAGGGTTTTGGCCAAAAATCGATCTCCCTGGCCTTCTGAGCAATGCATCTACAAGTCTATGTCGTGTGTTTTGCGTATGAAATTAAAGGATACAAAATGTGATTTGGTTAATTTTGCTTAATTTTTCTATGATTGGTAATGCCGTTCTTGATAATGCAGTATCAAAAATATTGTAATAAAGCTTAACATCTTTTTTTTTGAGCATAGTGTTTAATTGATATCCTTTTGTTATAGCCATTAGGCTGATAAATGATACATTTTATATGTCAAAATGTTGTCTTCTTTTCAAATACATATATATATAAAAATATTTATAATGCGAAAATTTGTTGAAGACTTTTTGCAAAAAATCACAGAGAATGGATTGATTTTTGATTTTGTACATATTATTCATTTTTAATTTTGGAATAAAATTTTTGTTAGAGTATATTTTTGAATAAAATTTTACACCAGAGTAGATTTTTTGGTGCTTAGTTTTAGGTATAATTTGCTTTTTTGCATTTATTAACAAAAAGCCCGCAATTCCCAAAAAAAACTTTCTAAAATTTCCATAAATGAGATTTTTTACTTTTTTTACTATATCTCTCGAACCGATATCGAGGAGCAAAAATTTCTATTACCAAAAATTTAAAAATACATTAATCTAAGATAAAAATATAACTTTTTCTTAATTCCAGGTTTGCGATTTGAGAAATTTAGGCGAAAATTTGAAAATTATGAAAAACTAGGTCGAATTTGGGAGACTCTAGTTATCTCAGGAATACAATTTTTACAACTTTTTTTTCCATCAAACAATAGAGTTATCTTTCAGATAACTATAAAGTTATGTTTCAGAAAAATATAAATAGTACTGTGTGTTACTTAAGAAAATTTTTTATAACTAAAAAAGACTGTAACTACTTTATTGACAAAAAAAAAAAAGGAGAAAAATCTTTTTTTTTTTTTAAATTCAAATTCAAATGCATATAACTTTTGATTCTATAAAGATTTGTAAAATTTGTTGTTTGTTGTTAATAAAACAAAAAATATTTCCCGAAAATGTAAAAATGTGTATCTTTGAAGCCGAATATCTCGTAAACTAAAAGAGTTATCCGATTGTGTAAAAATATTTGAAATCGATTCAGATATATGTTAAAATGTTCACACCCGAGGTGTCCAACTTTGGGTCCATGTGAACCCACCCCCAGTAAGTCTATATGATGCGAACTCAAAACTTAAGCTCCCCCACACTTCAGCTATCTCTGTATGAAAATTATTACAATCGGATCATCCGTTCGGAAATTCCTGATTTATTTCCATTTTATTTTTGTTTCACTCACAAAATGTGCGAAGTTGGGGTAAAGAAAAAAATTACATATGAGTTAGGTGGGTCTCATGTCTCCCTCGCGAAGGGTAGTCATCTTGTAGCGATGCGAGGGCTTAAGTGCAAGGACCCATGAGGCCGAACTGGCAGGGCCACCCATACCAGAGGGGCTCATGGTGAGCACGAACTAAGAACTACCCCCCCTTTGTCTGATAGCGTCTGTTTTTCCCTATGGGGCGGCTATCAGACGTTTCCCCTGGAAGCTTTTCCATTCTTGCCAGGAATGGACTTCTCGGGGAACAAGTCCGCTGTATCTAGGGATCCACCTGTCCACACGTCCAGTGTTTGTCAAAATCCACCAGCGTCTGTTCCCACAGTGGGCGGCTTGGTGGTCTGTTTGACCCCAGTGGGGCGGCAGAAACGAAACTTGGCAGCAAGTATAAAATGCAAACGTCCGAAAAGTCTGAATGTCTAAAAAGGAATCGTGCCCCATGTATCCGGTCGGGGGCCTCATAATCTCCGGAGACCCTATTCCCACGGTGCCAACCTCGGGCCGTGGTGAATCGAGAGCTACTGAGGTTCAGGTTAGTCTGGTGAAGACACCGGGCCAGGCTAATCTGCAGGCTACTAGTGTCCAACAAAAAGCAGCAGGTGGTAAACCCACCAACTGCGGTATTAAAGCTTCCAAATCTGGAAGCAAAAGCAGTGAGGTGCCTCTGGATGTCAAACCAAGCACCTCCAAAGCTGCCCTGGCCCGCGCCGGCAAAGGACCGGCGAAAACCCCTGCTTCGGGAGCTGCTAGCTCGAAATTATCTCGAGCTGCAGTAAACCCAGTGCCTTCTGTGAACAAGGGAACTGCGAACAAGATTTCGAGTTCCCAAGTATCACCACCCCCCGCCAGTAAAGGAGCTGCGAACTTGCCTTCGAGCTCTGGATCTGTGCCTCCAGCCCACTCGGGCAATAATTCGTCCCAAAGGCACATAACACCTGCAAGAAGGGCCTTTTTAAGACGGCGTGCCGCCGAGCGTTTCCTGGATCGCCTTGGTAAAAAGCCAGCCGAATCCCTAACCCCAGAGGATCTAGTTTCCCTAAATTGGGCCAAATCGTTAATGGCAGAATTGCAGCGAAAACCATCTCCTACGTCGAAAGACGCGCCTAAACGGCAAAGGTCGGAGGAGGAGGCACAGCTGCAAGGCCATCAGCCCGGGACTAAACGTCCGAAGCCCTACAATCCGATGGACAAATCGTTCAGCGAAGTGGCCAAAGGTCATCTCATACGAGCTGTCATCGATAGGAGCGATGTCGACTGCGCTATCTCCCACGCAAATTGGGACCTAGTGCGTAAGAAGCTGATGGGAGTGTTTTGGAAGGTTCTAAAGGAGAACCCAGGACCCTCCCCTCAATGCGATGATGCTGGATGGTATCGCAGCCGAGTAAAGCTAATGGCCTGCTCAAACGAACGATCGGCCCTGCTCTTGAAGCAGGCGATCGCTCTTTTAGAAGGCTTATGGGAAGGCGCTAGACTCGACGTGGTCTCTATTGACGAGATTCCACGTCGGCCTAGAGCCATGGCCCGCATACCGGATGAACCGTCCAAACCTGAGGAGATAATGGAACTCATTCGGTTTGGAAACCCTGAGATCCCTACAAGCGATTGGAAGGTGACCAGAGTCTCCGAATCCGACGGAGCATCCAGAAGGATTGTTATCGTAATGAATAAGGAGTCCCTGCCGTCTCTCCGTGAGAAAAGTGGAAAGATATACTACGGTTTCGAGTCTATCTTTCTACAGGTCTACCGAGGAGACGACAGAGACAAACCGATTCAGGACGGTAATGAGCCGACTCCGGAAGCAATGTCATATGAGGAGACTACTAGTTCTTCGCTCAAGAGGACACTCATTCAAACTCTGAGTTTGTGGGTGAATTTTTTGAACGGGTGGACGAAGTAGTTGACGAAGACGCCCTCTTGGACTCGGACCAAGATGACGTCAACGTCACAATCATCCACAAAAATGACAAAAAGATTAACTTGCGTTATCTTCACCACTCTAAAGCAGCTTCGGCTGCGTTGATTCTCCGGATGGCTGAAAGAGGCGAGGAGCTTGCACTTGTCCAAGAACCCTGGATCGCAAGTGACAGAGTTTGCGGACTTCGTGCGAAAGATTATATGCTGCTACACGCTGCAGGGTCAGGTAAGATTCGATCTTGCATTGTAGCAAGCAGGAAACTTAGTATCTTCATTCTCTCTGATTTCAGTGACGAAGACACGGTTGTAGCGGCCTTGGAGACAACTTGTGGCACCGTATATATTGTCTCCAGTTACATGGCCCATGATTACAGCGAACCACCACCGAATGCAAAAGTTCGCGCAATAACCAAGGCGGCAAATGAGAGAAATATTCCGCTCGTGATTGGAGCTGACGCCAACGCCCACCATATCGTTTGGGGCAGCTCGGATACAAATGCAAGGGGTGAGTCTATTTTTAACTTTATCCTTTGTAGTAGTTTAGATGTGTTGAACATTGGTAAGGAACCAACCTTTGTAGTTTCTAATAGAAGGGAGGTTCTCGATATTACGCTAGTAAGTACTAAGCATTTTAATATGATCAGGGAATGGAAAGTCTCAAATGACTGCTCATTTTCGGATCACATGTATATTGACTTCAATTTGGAGGTCCATTTACCTGGGGCCAACCCGATTTCAAATAGGAGGAAAACAAATTGGATAGAGCAACATGACATTCTGTCCCAACTCCTCCCTAACCCACCGACCATTTGTACTAGTCGGGATATTGAATCCTCTGTCGAAATGATAAATAACGCTTTCGATATGGCGACCTCTGTGGCTTGTAGACCTAAGGTCTATAAAGGAAGGAGTAAACCACACTGGTGGAACTCCGAAATAGGTGACACTCGTAAAGAATGTCGCCGTTTATTTAATGAGGCGAAAAGACTGGGCAACTGGTCAGCTTACAAATCCTCAGTCAATAGATTTAAGAACCTAATCAGAAATGCGAAACGTAAATCTTGGAAAGCCTTCTGTAGCGGCGTGGAAGGTCATTCCGAGACAAGTCGTTTACGCAAAATTCTGGCGTCATCCCCTTCTGTCCCAAGTTACATTCAGAAACCTTGTGGCAGCTAGACAACAAGCGGCCAAGAGACCTTAGATGTCTTAATGGATACGCACTTTCCTGGCAGTCTCCCTATAACGGAGCATACTGCGGATGATTCTGAGGACCCTAACGACGCTCAGATTCGGATCACAGAAGATGAGCTAAAATGGGCCTTGAACAGCTTTGCCCCCTTTAAATCCCCGGGCCCAGATGGCATTATTCCAGACTTGCAGCATAATGCGGATATTATAGCTCCATGGCTTCTTCGGATCTACTCGGCTTGTTTATCACGCTCATATATCCCTGAGTCATGGACTAGATGTAAGGTGGTCTTTATTCCTAAAGGAGGAAAGACTTCCCACACGAAACCGAAGGATTTCAGACCTATCAGTCTATCGTCCTTCCTTTTGAAGACACTGGAAAGGCTGATTGACCTGCATCTTCGTAGGACAATTGACCCCAACCTTTTATCAGCGTCCCAACACGCCTATATGAAAGGCAAATCGGTTGAGACGGCGTTACATTCGCTTGTAGGGTATGTTGAAAATGCTCTCGAGCATAAGGAATATGCATTAGTGGCCTTTCTTGATATAGAAGGAGCTTTCAATAATGTGATACCAGAGGCAATTAAATTGGCTCTGGAAAGACTGAGTATACATCAGTCGATTATTAGCATCATATGGAGACTTCTTACCAATAGGGTCATTATCTCCAGTATGGGTGCGGCTACCACTTATAGAGTGGCGAACAGGGGCACTCCACAAGGGGGAGTTTTATCTCCACTTTTATGGAACATAGCCATCAACACAATGCTCTTGGAACTAGATTCCTTGAAGTACAAAACTGTCGCTTATGCAGACGATGTTGCGGATGCTGTATCTGGAAAATTCCCAGATACCATATCTCACCGCTTACAAACTGCGCTAGGCCTACTCAGTAAATGGAGTATAGCTAGTGGCCTCAGCGTGAATCCAGGCAAGACGGAATTAGTTCTCTTTTCAAGGAGATACAAAATCCCTTCTTTCCCACTTCCCTGCCTAAACGGGATTGAACTAAAGGTGTCTGATAGTGCGAAGTACCTGGGTATCATACTGGACTCCAAACTATCCTGGCACCAGAATGTCCAGGCTAGGGCGTCAAAGGCAAATATTGCCCTTTATATGTGTAGGAAGGCCATAGGTAAGTCATGGGGTTTAAATCCTAGGAACACGAAATGGCTCTTCGATATGGTAATTAAGCCCATACTTATGTATGGAGCGTTAGTATGGTGGAGGGCGATGGAGAAACCCACTTTTTGCGGAATATTTGATAAAGTTCTGCGTAGCTCAGCGCTATTAATTACGGGCGCGCTTCGTACAACACCATCCAGGGCATTATTCGTTTTAATGAACTGGTTGCCTGTTGATATAATGGCCAAACAAATCGCTATCATGTCGGCGACTAGGCTCAACTCTATATGTGCATGGAACAGTAGGAACTATGGCCATGCGTCCATCCTGGGAATTATGGAGGACATCCCTGACAATATTGACTATTGTATTCCTAAACCCTTTCTTGACAGAGGCTTCTCAGTGTCAACTTCTGCTGATCCTACCATAGGAGATGAAACGGTTGAAGTTTACACTGATGGGTCTAAATCTGCTGAGGGGGTTGGGGGGGTGTTTTCATTCCTTTATATGGAAAGCGCATTTCCTTTAAATTGCCGGATCATTGTAGCGCCCTACAGGCGGAAATCTCGGCCATTAAGAGAGCGGCAAATTGGCTAATGTACTATAGGATATTTGGAGTGAATATTCAAATCTGTACCGATAGCCAGCCAGCGATTAAATCTCTCTCTGGTGTCCTCTCGACATCCAGACTGGTAAATGAATGCCGGATATCTCTAAATGAGATGGCGAGACATTCAAACCTAGAGTTGATCTGGGTAAGGGGTCACTCAAACACCCCGGGCAACACTGTTGCGGACGAACTAGCCAGGATTGGTTCCCACCTTCGAAATGGGGAAACTGACCAACTGGTAGGTGTGCCGCTGTCATCTTGCAGATCTATGATACTGCAGTATTTATCGAGGATGGCTCAGCAAAGATGGACAGATGAGTCCACATGCTCCACCTCGAGAAGTATATGCCCCCAGTACGATCACTTGCGATCGAACTATATTCTGGGATTGCCTAGGCGTCAGCTACGGATACTTGTAGCAACTGTCACAGGGCACTGGGTAGCCGGTGCGCACGCTAGGAGATTAGGACTCCCTTATAACGACTTTTGTAGAAGTTGCTTAGATGAGGAAGAGGAAGAGACAGTGGAGCATCTTCTATGTCACTGTCCTGCTCTTACAGATATTAGGGCTACGGAACTTGGTAGTCCGTTTCTGCATGCGTTATCTGATCTGTCTATGATCGACATAAAACAGATCAGATCCTTTATACGTGCGTCATGCTGGTTCGATCCGAACCTCTTTGAGGACATGTGAAACTTCCACGTGATCCTAAGGGTGACACAATGGGACCAATAGGACCCAAGTGAGCTGTTTCATACTCAATAGTTACAGCAACCCATTTAACCTAACCTAACCTAGGTGGGTAGTCACAAATGAACATTACTGGCAAAAGGGAGGTAAATTGACACCGGAAAAACTGCTGGGAATGCTCTTTGGCTTAGTGGTTAGCGCGTATGACTATAAAACATAAGGATGTGCGTTCGATTCGGGGTGCCGCCATCAACAAAAAAGTAAAAATATAAAAATTAATTAAAGTGATTAATATAAGATCATATGAAAAAGATATATTAATAATATAATATAAGATCATATGAAAAAAATATAAAAAAATAATTAATTAAAAATAAAAAAAAAAAAAAAGAAGTAAAAAAATATACGCAAAAAAAAATCCTAATTTATTTATACATTCTTGGCCAAAAATTAACTAATTTAAAGATTGACTTTTTCAACCATCCACTTCATCGCCACTTTTTGGTCGCGGGGTTTCAATAGACTTCCTCCTAGGACATTCCCATGTTAAAGTGACTAGTCACGTAGTTAGTAAAGTGACCAGTTAAAAAGATTGTCAGGTGATTGACTCAATTTCACCAGTAAAAGGATTCCTATGAATTGACTTCTTCGTACTAGTCATCATATTGCCACCTTTTGGTCCTTTGGTGCCAATACACTTCCTCCTAGGACATCCCCATGTTAAAGTGACTAGTCAGCAGTTTTTTCGGTGTCAATTTACCCGACTTTGTACAGTAAAGTTCATTTGTGACTACCCACCTAACTCATTCAAATGTGTAAGTTTTTTTATACACCCTAACTTGGCATATTTTGTGAGCGATAGTTAAGCTATCGCACCTTTTATTGATTCTTTTGAAAGCGTGGAGGTGGCGATTTATACTTTATATACCCTTTGGTGAGCGTGGAGGTGGCGATTGGTTTTTTTTTTTTATAAGTCACAAAAACGTCAAGAAAGTAAATAGTTCATCCATTGGCAGTACAGGTTGGGTTACTTTACTAACGGCAATAAATACATGGTAAGACATTTGGCTCTGATGCATCTTTTTTAGACGTGTGTAGTGTCAAATATCAATTTATTGACTCCTTGGTGCTTAACAGAGTCTTTAGTATTTTACTTTGTAAGAAAAAAGTTAATAATGTTTTTTTCATATCCTACACCACCATAGGTGGGGAGGGTATTATGCGTTTGTGCTGATGTTTGTAACACCCAAAAATATTGGTTAAGACCCACCTTAATTTATACCAATCGGCTTAGAATCACTTTCTGAGTCGATTTAACAATGTCCGTCCGTCCGTCTGACCGTCTGTCCGTCCATGTAAACCTTGTAATCAAACTACAGGTCGCAATTTTGAACAAAAATTAATGAAATTTGGTAGACAGGTTTCTTATAGGGACGAAGCCTATTGAAATTGGTTATGATCGGTTCATTATTTCACCTAGCCCCCATACAAATGTCCTCCCGGAAAAGGGTTTAACGATCATAAATCCCTTAAATGTAGCAATATTTTAATGAAATTTGGAACATATAAGTTTTATATAGGTCTAAATAAGTGTGCCGTTTTTTAAAAAGATCGATCCATAATTAACCATAGCTCCCATATAAACCCCTTTTAAGAAAATACTTTAACGGGCATAAATCCCGTTCATAGTTTTATATGAACATAAATGATAGTGCCAAATTTTACAAAGATCGGTCCATAATTTACCATAGCTCCCATATAAGGCCCTCTTTCGGGAATCACCCAAAAGTGAATAAATTCATATACATGTCAGCATCAACGTAATATTCTGTATTTGTATGTTTTATTTTACGTGGAGTATCGGTCCACATTTGACTCCAAGTCAAGACCCCTCCCCGAATTATAATGTACACAATAGTGTAGGGTATCATATGGTCGAGCTTGACCTACTATATCTTTTTCTCACGTTTATATTTGTATGTTATGCGTACTACTTTAATTAAATGTGTTTTTAGTTTAAACACGTGGAATACATCCAATAGAAATAGATTACCTCTCAATTATTTTCTATAATAAAAAACCTACATAGAGAAAACAGATTCGTTGGTACAACCGAATTTATTGCCAATCGAATTTAGTCTGTTCCAACTACTTACTTGTAATTCGGTTGCTTTACTGCATGTATTCGATACACATAACTGCCTTTAAAAACAATTCAGTGGTAGTAGTAAAAATATCTATAGTACTATTGTGAATGATTAGTAAATTGTTTAACCTTTTTCAAATTAATTTTATTAAAGATAAAAACCCAAAATTCAATAAATATAATGATAAACTTAGTACATATACATATATGAATAAACTTAATGATAGAATTGGTTAATTTTGCTTAGAATGATGATGTTTTGATGATGTTTTTGAATACAGCCTTATAAATAGTAAAGTGTTGGTTGGAACGGCGGAACTATTAATTGAAGACCATGATGAAAACAAACTAAAAAGGAATAGTGAATGAATTATAACGATGGAACATACAATATGTTCAGTAATATATGTTTCTTACCTTTAATTTCAACACATTCTACAATAAGGGCAATCAGAGAACGATAACCAAGATGATACACCAATGAAATAAGCAGCTATTAAATCAAAGTTGTCGTGACATCCGGGATAAGTTTAATTTTCCAGCGAATTGGTTGAATATATTAAAAAAATATTATATCGCCTTTAAGAGGAATACTACATGAGAGATGTTTACGATTTTACGTCCTTACCTTTCTTATTATGTATGATTAATATGGTATTCCGTTGACAAATATCTGCTACGCTAGTAACATCAATATATTGGATGTGAATGTTGCTATGGAAGGACTAATAAACTACAAAAGCTGATATGACTGTTTGTTAGCGTGCAATTTAGATGTTTAACATATACTTACACCAAAAAATTCCATTTTAAATGGCATGTGCCAATATACATATATTTATATTATATTTTGAAAATGTATGCCTTTACAAATAAAAATTTTAAAATGTTACTAAAAAGTTGTATTTTGAAGAAATTATTTTTAAAATGTCAACAAAATATAAATGAGTCATTCCATTTAAAACCATCAAGCTGATTTTCTCACCTCTTCCGAATTAGATAATATTTGGTACAATTATTATTCTTGTCAAAACTAAGACTTATTCAAAATTTCAGATAATTTCATCAAGTGGTTCGCGAAATATCGCGGTTGGAAAGTGCAAAATAGCTCAAAATGTGTACAAAGTTGCATACACAAAATTACAAATATCTTTCGAAGTATTTATTATATAAGATTTATTGAGATGTCATATTAAAGGTATCAAAATTACCTTTAATATGCTGTATAATATGATTTTTTTCTCAACATCAAAATGGTCCATATCTCGCGATTTTTCATTCGCGGCCAAATATCTCGAAAAGTGGTCTTTTTAAAAATGTTAAAAAATATATGTTAATGATTAAAAAGTTTTCTATAAGTGTGGTAAGTGGCATTCTGGGACTCGCAATATTTAGGAGTTATTACAATAAATGTCATAAAAATACGAAATATTTAATGCAACTGATATTGTTTTGTTTGCAATAAAATTTAAAAATCACAAATTTTTTCCAAAATTCATCCGAATGTAATGAAATTCGATAAGAATATTAATATTGAATTTAAGTTTGATTACCGCGATATTTCGCGATTTGTAATATCTCAAAAATTGTGTTTTTAAAAATACAAATATCTTCCAAAATATTTACGTAACAATGTTCATTAAGACAAAGCTAATGAAATTACCTTTAAAATGATACCTGGAACATGTTTTCATGTTAAGTTTTTTTGGCGGAAAATTTGCGAATTAAATTTCGCGGTCGCGTATTTCAAAAAGTGGTATTTTTAAGTTCGTGAAAAATATATATGTAGATGATTTAGCCTTTCTGAGTACTCTCTGTAAGTATCGTGCTGGGACTATAAATAGCTTCTGAATTATTGCAAAAAATAAAACGCAGTGTAAAACAAAAAAATAATTATTTTGAAAGAAATTTCAAGCATAAATTTGTTAACTTTATTCGGCGCGACTTTTTTCAATAACTTATAAACTATTTAAAGTCTCCTCACGATACTTACAGGGAGCATTTAGAATGGCTCCATCCTCTAAATATATATTTTTCACGAATTTAACACTTAAAATACCACTTTTTGAAATACGCGACCGCAAAATTTAATTCGTGAATTTTCCGCCAAAAAAATTCAACATGAAAACATGTTTCAGGTATCATTTTAAAGGTAATTTCATTAGCTTTAAATATTTGTCTTAATGAACATTGTAACGAAATATTTTGGAAGGTATTTGTATTTTTAAAAACACAATTTTCCTCAGTTTTGAGATATTACAAATCGCGAAATATCGCGGTAATCAAACTTAAACTCCCAAAACGGAATTTTTTGAAAATAATTCCGTAACTTTAGAACTGCTGGATGTATTTAAATTTCACATGGGTAATCCTGAGGTATATAGCAATTGATTTGGACGAGGACAGGTTCGTAGCGGTTCTGGATGACGAGGGGTGGACCTCCAAAGTTGGTCACCCCGGGTATGAAAGTTTTTTAAAAAATCGCCAAAATTTCATTTATGATTTGATTGAAAAAAAATTTTGCACACAGATATTCCTTATAATTCTCTACAAAAAATACGCTTAAATGCGTGGGTTATCTGTTTTACTTTTAGAGATATTTGGACCAAAGTAAAATTTTGACCCATTTTTGGACATGTTTTTTTTTAGTTTTTTTAACTTGGCGGGCGCAATTTGTGTCCTAAAATTTTTCTAAAATATTCTCTGGATTCCGTATAAAATTCTAAACAATTTTTGTGCAAGGATCATATACTTATGTTGTTTAGACAAAAAGTTATATTATTTCGAATTAGAAAATTTGAAAAAAATTGTGATTTTTTGTGATCTTTTTCAAAAAGGTGGTAACATTTTTTCACTTTAAAATCCATTATTTTCCTCTGGACCATAAATTTTTTTTTCACGTTTCTAAAAGAATGCTTAATATAAATGCATGTAAAACATACTCTTCTTTTAAGAACCATTTTTTTATGTAATACTAAAATTTCAGAATGATAGCTTTATAAATATAGATTTTGTATAAATTCAAATATAATTTTTTTTTTTTGAAAAATAACACTAAATACAAAAATTTTTCTTTTTTTTGATCAATTTAAGGAAAAAATTTAGTTGGAATACTTTATTATTTAAATATTATTATTTTTCAAGTAATAACCTTTCCAACGATACCAATTACTTGCTCAAGTACTTTACACAATCGTTTAAAAACTAACTGAAACTTTACCTCCTTCAGCAAAATTTGCACATTTTCCTTCAATTTCTATGGTAAATGTGTGCTGAAGCATTCTATATACATAAGTGCACAGCAGTTTCAACGTGTTTTTTAAATAACTTTGTTTAACTTTTGAATCGTTCAATATATTTCAACGAAATTTCACATAGTTATTACTGAGGTAGTTTCCAACTGTTATGGAGGAGCACAAGTTTCTAGATGGTCTCGGGGCAGGGGGGAGGACCGCCGAAATGGGTCACCTCCGATATTTTGTAAGAAATAATTAAAAGAGTTGGCCACTTTCGGAGGTTCTCCTCCTGCCCACAGACCAGCTAGAAATTTGTAGTCCTTCAAGGTATTTGGAAAATACTTCAGAATTAATTGTGTTAAATTTCATTGAAATATATTTATCTATTCAAAAGTTACGTTTTATTATTTAAAAAAACACGTTGAAATATACATATATAAGTACACAGCAGTTTCAATATGTTTTTTTATATAATAAAACGTTACTTTTGAACGGATAAATATATTTCAATGAAATTTAACACAGTTATTACTGAGGTATTTTCCAAATACTTTGAAGGACTACAAATTTCTAGCTGGTCTGTGGGCAGGAGGAGAACCTCCGAAAGTGGTCAACTCTTTTAATTATTTCTTATATAATATTCGAGGTGACCAATTTCGGCGGTCCTCCCCCTGCCCCGAGACCACCTAGAATCTTGTGCTCCTCCACAACAGTTGGAAACTACCTCAGTAATAACTATGTGAAATTTCGTTGAAATATATTGAACGATTCAAAAGTTAAACAAAGTTATTTAAAAAACACGTTGAAACTGCTGTGCACTTATGTATATAGAATGCTTCAGCACACATTTACCATAGAAATTGAAGGAAAATTTGCAAATTTTGCTGAAGGAGGTAAAGTTTCAGTTAGTTTTTAAACGATTGTGTAAAGTACTTGAGCAAGTAATTGGTATCGTTGGAAAGGTTATTACTTGAAAAATAATAATATTTAAATAATAAAGTATTCCAACTAAATTTTTTCCTTAAATTGATAAAAAAAAAGAAAAATTTTTGTATTTAGTGTTATTTTTCAAAAAAAAAAAAAAATTATATTTGAATTTATACAAAATCTATATTTATAAAGCTATCATTCTGAAATTTTAGTATTACATAAAAAAATGGTTCTTAAAAGAAGAGTATAAATAGATTCCCATTTTTTTTTACTCAAAAATACCAAAAATTTCTGTTCGGGAAAACTTACTTCAAAAATTTACTTTTTTCAGTAAAATGGTCACCCTGTCGTTATTAAAGGCGTGGCTTATTCAAAATTTTTTGTGTGTTTAGCCAACATATGGAGGTAACTTTCTACGGTATTTTTATTTTAATATTAGCTTTGACATTTTTGTGCTCCACAAAAAACTAAAAACACAAAAATTAAAATTAACGAAATTCTGATAGGGCTAGCGGGGAGACTATTACCCCAACTGCCCTCGGAATTGTTTTACATGCATTTATATTAAGCATTCTTTTAGAAACATGAGAAAAATATGGTCCAGAGGAAAATAATGGATTTTAAATTGAAAAAATTTTACCAACTTTTTTAAAAAAATCACAAAAAATTACAATTTTTTTCAAATTTTCTAATTCAAAATAATATAACTTTTTATCTAAACCACATAGGTATATAATCCTTGCTCAAAAATTCTTTAGAATTTTGTACAAAATCCAGAGAATATTTTAGATAAATTTTAGGACACAAATTGCGCCCGCCAAGTTAAAAAAACTAAAAAAAAACATGTCCAAAAATGGGTCAAAATTTTTTTTGGTCCAAATATCTCTAAAAGTAAAAGAGATAACCCACACATGTAAGCGTATTTTTTGTAGAGAATTATAAGGACTATCTTTATGCAAAATTTTTTTTCAATCAAATCATAAATGAAATTTTGGCGATTTTTTAAAAAATTTTCATACCCGAGGTGACCAACTTTAGAGGTCCATCCCTCGTCCTCCAGACCCAATACGAACCTGTCCTCCTCCAAATCAATTGCCATACACTTCAGGATTGCCTATGTGAATTCAAATATATCCAGCAGTTCTAAAGTTACAGAATTATTTCCAAAAAATTCCGTTTTGGGACCACTGTGCAGCGTCAATATTAATATTCTTATCTAATTTTATTATATTCGGATGAATTTTGGAAAAAATTTGTGATTTTTCAGTTTTATTGCAAACAAAACAATATCAGTTGCAACAAATATTTCGTATTTTTTATGACATTTATTGTAATAACTCCTAAAATATTGCGAGTCCCAAAATGCCACTTACCACGCTTATAGAAAATATTTTAATCATTAACATATATTTTTTAACATTTTTAAAAAGACCACTTTTCGAGATATTTGGCCGCGAATGAAAAATCGCGAGATATGGACCATTTTGATGTTGAGAAAAAAAATTATACATCATATTAAAGGTAATTTTGATACCTTTAATATGACATCTCAATAAATCTTATATAATAAATACTTCGAAAGATATTTGTAATTTTGTGTATGCAACTTTTTACACATTTTGAGCTATTTTGAATTTTTCAACCGCGATATTTCGCGAACCACTTGATGAAATTATCTGAAATTTTGAATAAGTCTTAATTTTGACAAGAATAATGATTGTAATGTATTTAATGATATTTAAATTCGGAGAGATAAAGTCAAAAATTGTAATTTTTCGTGTTGGTTTTAAATGGAATGACTCAAATAGAAAAATTTGATTATAAACACCGAATTTAGTTTTTTCCTTTTTAATCATAAATTTATTTCACTTAATAAATTAAATGGTTAGAGGCATAGAATAGAACTAGAAGTTTATGTGAGAGCCATCCTTTACTAAATTTTCAAATAATTTACTCATTTTTTTGAAAACACAAAAACAAAATATATGTGACTACATATATTTTGTTGTTGTATGAATTAGGTTTTTGACAATTGAATTAGGTTTCTTTCTCTCACATAAATATCTAGTTGTTACTCTATGGTTTCTAAAAAAATACTAATTTTTTTCAAAAGCCAAAAACAAAATACATGTGACTACATGTATTTTGTTGTTGTATGAATTAGGTTTTTGACAATTCATTTAGGTTATTTCTCTCACATAAATATCTACTTATTAATCTATGTTAATTTCAATATTTTTTCTGACATACATAGCTCAATTTTAGGTCAAGAATTTAAAAAATTTATTATTTTTTAACAGAATAATTCTGAAATTATATAATTATCATTTTAAACTTATAAATTGTTTCGAAGAATTAATTTATTCATCAACGTTTTCTTTTCATTATGGCCCATAAATATTCGTATTTGAAAGAAGATGGAAAACAAATTGTCAAACATTTATTGAAGATATTTATAAATTAAGGATCTTTATTTTGTTAGTCGGGGTTCATAAACAGCAATTTTTCTTGCTGCAATTCTGAGTTCGTAGACGAGAGAGGTAAAGTGAATGTAAATGTTTAGTATTCCCTTCTCTTCTCTCACCTACGAACTCAGAATTGCAGCAGGAAAAATTGCTGTGTGTAATCCCGACTTAGATCAGGGTTTTTTACAAACTTTTTCTTAGTGCCTTTAAATTTGATAATTTAAAGGTATTTCTGAAAATACTTTGTTGAATTTCAAGTTTGAATAAAAATGAATATTCACCCAGAAAAAACTTTGGTTGCCATTTAATGAGTTAAGAAGCTAATATAATGGTACTGCACAACTTACACATTAACTGAATAACTCATTATTTTAACCCGGCGATGACATTAGAGGCAACTACTTACCCTATATTATTACAAGTAACTATTTTAGAAAGTCATTACAATAACTAATTACTTTCAAGTTGTTCAATAACTAGTTGATTTTTTAGTATAATTGAACTCATTATTTGTAAAATCACTATGAACTAGTTACATTTTGCGTTACAAATAACTAATTAATAATAAGATATCAGGATATAAAAATTATTATTTTACCAACTAAAAATCTCAACATTAATGCAAAAGATACAAATAAATAAATAATAATTGACATGTGTTAGAAACTCCGAACTTCAAACTTTGAAGTTTGTTGACTACATCACCAATGATAATTTTTGTATAACCCACAAACACGACCTCGCTGAAATCTTTTCAGTTTTGCTAAAATGAATATTTGTCCATTAAATAACTTATAATTAACAAATAATGTAAAATAGTGTTATGTAAAAAGTTACTTACGTTTATTTGAAACAAGACTTCCAGTAAGTCATGACTAATAAATAATATGTCTCTTCATGTCTACGTTAAAACAATGAAATATTTGCGACTATTTCGAAAAGAACGGGAATCTAACAACTTCCTATTAAATAAGCTGCACTTTAAGATGAGATTTCCACGTTTGTCATCTTATAGTATATCTGAAAATATTTACTCGTTAAATAAATATTCAATAAGGTTACTTACATTTATTTGGAATATATCTTCTTGTCAATGTGGTAAGGGAAACATGGAGGTAATTATGACCTTTAAAAGATAAATTGTGTTCTATATTATATGAAATGCTATATTTGTTAATATGTATTAGATGCACTTACCTTCCTTTGCTCCTGATATTTCAAAGATCTTGTTAGTTTTATATTATTTAAAGCCTGATTTTTATTTTTTATATTTTGCTTCAATTTTATTTCAAGAAATAAAATAAATTTTTTATAAAATATGTTTGACAAATAAAATATTGACAAATACTTATTAAAACCACAAACCAACTTATTGTGTATTCAAACCCTTTATACGAATTAAATATTTGTATAAAATTAAACAAAAAATTGCATAAAAATAATTTTTTACTATTGAGGGCTTACATCAGATGAGGGCTTCTCAGTCAGTTCATATATGGACATATACATATGACAATAAAATTCTATATATTGTTATATTTTTCATATATGGTTTTATTTATGAATGAATCCATATACTGCATCCATTACCACACTAATGCATACTTTTTCATACATGGATCATATAGAATAATGTATAATCATGTTATCTGGATATTATTATATTTTAAACTATATTTTTTGTTATAAATGAAAAAAGATTTCACAAATTTTTATAACATATTTTAAAATCGTAACAACCAAATATTTATTTTTTTATTTACTCCTATGAATCTGTCCATAAATAAGTAATTACATATTACATTAAAAATATGTAGTTACTTAACTACTTCTATATAATGCAAACGGTATATTGTTGTTATTGAAAAGTAACTACATCCGTAACTATATGCCATTACCAAGTTTTTGCTGGGCATTTAAAAAAAAAGATACTTTTTCAATTTCATATCAAATGTTCCCAGCAAAAACTTTGCTTTCCTGGTAAGCTAGCAGGTATAATTGGAAATAAAAATAAACTACTTATTTTTTGTCTCAATAACTAGTTATTTTTGTTCGAGTTGTCCATGAATTCTAGTAGTTATTTTTAGACTCTAGTGATACTAAAAAATATGTACCTAAACAAAAATAAAAACAAAAAACGAAAAAATTTGCCGTCAGTGAGTTTTGAAATTGGGACCCTATTAACTAGTTGTTTTTAATGACCAACGTCTAACTCAGTACACCATCTCGCACTTAATATTCAAAGCTAAAAAACTTGTTTTAGCATAAACTATATTTTTAAAACATTTTGTTAAAAAAACTAATAGCGTCAGAATGGGGTTGAACCGGCAACCTTCTGATTGCTAATCCTGCGCTCTAGACAACTAATCCATGTGATTGTAACTTACTCTGCAATTATACTATTGAGTACTTATTTATGTAATGTAAAGAAGGCAAATAATAATGACGCCTACTTTCCAGGAAAGTACTTTAATAAGTACTCGTCATTACCGAAAACCAAAAAGTTTTTGCTGGGTTATTCCTAAATAATTCTTAATCCAAAAATAAATTAATACTTAAAGACAAAAATGAATGGCATATTCTCAATTTGATACCAAATGCTTTTGTTAAATCAGGCTATATTTAAGAAAATAGTAAAATCATTTAGTTTCAATTAATTATAAATTTAAGATAAAACCTTGTAGTTTTGTATTTAAAAATGGATTTTAAAATTGCTAATAAATGTCTTACAATAGTTTTAGAACTTTTACTTTATATTTTTGCAACTTTATTTTATAAGTATGGAGAAATTAATATACAAATGTGTGTTATCTGTTTAAAGAAATACTTTTAATTTTATGTTCAAGCAAAAGGTCTTAGCGACCACCTAAAAATCTTTATACGGATCCCTTGTTGAGAACCGCGAACCCCCATTTGAGAACCGCCGTTTTGGATAAAAAATACTAAAAATAGACGTTGGCTAGTAAAAAAAAACATTATAGTTTTACTATGCGAATACCTATTTAATAAAATTTTAAAATTAGCCAAATAAATTGCCACCTTGTTAAAAATCGCCAAAAAATTCGACGTGTCGCAAAACGGAAAATTCAGTCGCCAAGAGCAATTAAAAATCGCCACGTTTGGCGAAAAATCGCCACATCTGAGAGCCCTGCTTGCGTGTTTTTTTTATCTCTTTTGTTAAGGCTCAACTACATATAATGCTTTCGCTTCAACTGCGACTGACAGCTACGCAAGGCATAAGTGATATTAACCCAGTCGTTGCATTATTTTGTTATTAAAATTTTATATAATTTATTTATTTTATTTATTTTATTTATTCAATAGCCAATGAAATTACAATTTCTTACAGGCTAGCATACATATTATTCTTAAAGCTATTAACAATAAAATATCTCATAATCATACAATATTATTATTTAATAAGTTTAAAATACTCCTCTTAATACGGATTGGATTTACTGAAAAATCAATATATGGATAAAAAATGTTGAATTGATTACATATACGTCGCATTGGATCAAAGTTGGCATAATTAGATCGAAAATATTTGATTTTTAAGGGAATAAAATTTCTAGTTGAACGAATCGGGACTGCAAATTCTATTTTACGAAGCAGGAACTCGGAATTAATTGAACCATTTACTAAATTAATTACAAATGAAATATTCATATATTTTCTCCTACTTTCAAGAGAAGGGAGATCAATTAGCTGTAATCGGCTTTTATATGATGGTAAATTAATATTAGGATTCCATGGAAGATTACGAAGACAAAATAAGAGAAACTGTTTTTGGACTGATTCAATTTTCTTAACATGAACTTCGTATTGAGGATCCCAGACCACGGAAGCATACTCCAGGATTGGTCTTACAAGAGATGTAAATAAATGCTTGGAAACGTAAGGATCATTAAATTCTTTTCCCCAGCGCTTGAGGAAACCAAGAACTCCTTTTGCCTTATTAACAATTTGTATAACATGGGAATTAAAGGACAGTTTACAATCAAGCAATACACCTAGATCAAGGAATTCGTCGACTGATTCAAGTTCATATTCATTTATTTTGTATCTACAGAGTACTGGACTTCTTCTGTAGAACATCATGTGTTTGCATTTTCTTAAATTCAGATCCATTAGATTTATAATGCACCAATCATAAAGGTTGTCTAGATCTGATTGGAGTAAGGAACGTTGATAGGAATCAGTAAAGCTATGGAATAGCTTTACATCATCAGCGTACATTAATATTCTGGAATTCTTAATGCATGATGGTAAATCGTTTATGAATATTAGGAATAATAATGGGCCGAGATGACTACCTTGCGGAACACCGGATAAAACGGAAATGTTTTTGGATTTACATTCTCGAAATAATACACATTGGTATCTATTTTTAAGATATGTAGATATCCATTTAAGGAAAACAGGAGAAAATCCTAGTTTATTCAATTTGAACAATAGGAGATCGTGGTTTACTTTATCGAAAGCTTTACTGAAATCCGTATATATTGTGTCTGTCTGTAAGCCGGAATCAAATGCTGTTATTACTGAGGTTGTGAACTCCAAAAGGTTTGTAGTAGTGGAACATCCTTTTTTGAATCCATGCTGAAATGGGGAAATATAACAAACGACTTGATGCGAAAGGATTTCAGTAACTAACTTTTCGAAAAGTTTTGGAATAACACTCAGTTTAGCAATACCTCTATAGTTGGAGATGTTGGATCTGCTTCCGGATTTAAACAAAGGTATAATATAGGATTCCCTCCAAACTGCAGGAAAATAACCATTTACTATTGATATGTTGAATAAGTAGGTTATTGGAGATAAAAGAGAATTTAAACAATTTATGAGAACGCAACTTGGAACACCATCAGGTCCACTATTAACAGAATATTTAAGATTCTGTATGGCTGTCATTATCATGGACTTATCTAAAGTTGGACAATTTATTAGGGATGCATCAGGAATTGGATATGGATAATTGGAATGTTGGTGTAATTTTTTATCGGAGTAGGCAGATGAAAAGAAAGCGGCAAACATATCACAAATATCTGCATCATTTGAGGATACTTTGTCTCCAAATTTCATCATGGACGGATAACCAGAGACTCGGCGCTTTGAATTTACAAACTGGTAGAAAGATTTTGGATTATTTTTTAAGTTTCTTTTCACCTTAAAGAGGTAATTATTGTAACATCGGATGTTTTCGGAATTGTAAACTGATCTTGATATTGAATATTTCATATAATCTATAGATAAACCTGACTTTTTAAATTTTCTGTATTGTTTGTTTTTCAAATTTTTCAAGCTATTGAGTTGCTTTGTATTCCAGGGTGGTCCATGTGCAGTTTTTTTTCTCGTCATTGGAATGGATTTCTTAAAACATTTAAATAAGCCATCATAAAATTTATTCAGAATGGTATCAATATTTCGAGGGCATATGTTATTATAAGGAATGTATTCAAACCAATTTTCAGAAAAAAGTAGGTGATTTAGTTTGGAATAGTCAGCTTTGGCAAAATCAAAAACCATCTCTTGATTTACACTGGATCGTACTGATGGTTTCGTTTCAACGTCTATGCTTATTTCTAGAGTGGGGTGATAAACATCTTCAGGTTTTAATAATGGATTAATGCGAAAAATATTAAATTCCTCTGGTTGATCAACAAATACAAGATCAAGTAATTTCCCAAATTTGTTTACTACGTTGTTTATTTGGAAGAGTCCTAAATCTGCAATAGCATCTATTAACTCAACAGATGTTTCTGATCTTACTGATGGGCTTAAAAAGCATGAATCAGGAGTTTTGCACCATTTTATATTTGGAATGTTAAAATCACCAAGAACAATAATAGAGTCACCGGGTTTGGATTGATTTGCTATAAATTTTATCGCATTTGCATGTTGTTCGTAAATTTGAATGTTTGACGCAGGAGGAATATAGGAGCAAGTTACAAAAATTTTTCTAAATTTGATGTTAACACATACAGCGATAAATTCAATATTTTGATCATTATTAAGGATTATTTCTTCCGAAGGTAAAAGAGTTGAGACCGAAATCAAGACTCCCCCACCATCTTTATCCACTCTATCACGTCTATAAATTTGAAATTTACTGCACATTATCTCAGAATTATGAATTACCTTATCAGATTTATTTCGGAGCCATGTTTCAGTGAGTACAATAATATTATGCTCCATACCGAAGCTCTCTAAATAAAAGGATTTTAACTTTGTGTTCATACCTCTAACATTTTGGTATGCAATGGAGATAGCTAACGAGTTATAATCATTTTTTGGACAAATATTAATATTTATCGGATTATAAAATTCAATCAGTTTTTTGGATTTGGAACAGAAGCCCTTGGAAGAACTACATTATTATCATCACGATAAATAAATTGTCGAACAATTGTATTTTTCGGCCAAAATTGTGGATTTACGAGACTATCAAAAATACTCTCTGGTACAATTATCTTAAATGACGCTCTATTGCGTGCATTTATCTTATAAATTTGGACATCGTTGCAATCTTCAATGCCAAGGTTCGTTTTAATATAGAATTCAACATCATTTACTGTTGTATCTACTGAAAAGCGACTGGCAAATACAGTCTTCCTTGGAGCTATAATCTTTAAGGGCTTTGGAGTAACTGTAGTAAACGGATTTATAAGAGGGTTATTAACAACATCTAGATTTGTTGGAATGTTTGAGGATGAGGGAGTTAGTAAAATTAGTTCTTGAGGCTTATTAGTTGCAAGATTTGGGATCATGGGCACGTTTGCCGAATTAGATACCGTAGGGGTAACTAAAGTCAACTCAGACGGAATTATATTATCATTGGAAGCATTTGAAGTATTATGAGGTGGAATAAAAGTATTTGAATTAGTTATAGCAGTAGAATGACTACTACTTGGATTTGTGGTTGGTAATGGGACAGATTCTTTAGGAGTATTTTTAGAAATACAAGGGGATGTTGATGATGACTTAGCTGTTCTTTTACGTTTTGGCTTCGGGGAGGCAGCAAAACTATCTAAATTTGTGAATTTGGAAAAAAGTTCACCATATTTAGTAAGTTTTCCTTGCAGAGAAGAAAAGTCTTTTTTAATTTCATCGAACTCAGCTTTATAACTTTTGAAAAAGTTGTAAAATTCAACACCAATTACTCTGCAATTTGGACAATTCCATTGCAAGTTTTTGGTATTGTCGGACAATGCATCAGCATCACGAGCTTTGAGACCACTACATTTTAAGTGGTAGTTTCCCAAACACAACCAACAGGAAACCATACGTTCCTCGCCGGAAATACTGCAGCTCCTATTCATACAGTCCATATCAAACTATTATTAAGGACACACACCAAAGAAATAATTATCTAGGATTAAAACCAGTGATAAGTAAATTGAATGGCAATACTGCGAATAATTAGCAAGGACACTAATTTTAATATTGATCTTAATAATGGAAAAACGGAGTGGTAATATTAAGGAAAAAATATAAAACGGAGTTGTTTTATTTGACAAGTTTATCAAATTGACAAACAGAATTATATCAAATATATGTCAAAGAAGCATACAAAAACAATTGCATGCAAAAAAAAAAGTCTTAAATTAAGATTTTTTTATTGTTGTTATTCAAAACAATAAATAAAACAAATTTAATTAAGACTTAATTGTGAATCAAATACAAAGCAATTCAATATTCACTATTCAAGATATATATGTATAATACTTATCTTATAGAAATTAACCAGAAAAACAATTATTGGTAGTGTTTAATAATAATAAAGTTTTACAGAATCGCAACACAAGAATTTTCACAACCGAACTTTACGAGGTTACCAGACTATTGAGGTTACCAGACTATTAATAAAATATAAAAATGTAAAAATTTAATTATATTCTCAGTTGAAGTAATGAATTTCAAATTAAAATTTCCAACTCAACGAAAATATATTAAAATAAGAATAAAACAACCGACAAAATGTATTTACGTACTTCGGTACTTCAAAGTTGAACATTTTCCATCTTTGAAGTACTTCACGCAGAAGTTTGGCGTATTGATTTGGCTTCGTTCCATATAAATGCATGTATTTTACTACAGCTGTCAGTTGCAGTTGAAGCGAAAGTATTCTATGTAGTTGAGCCTTTATGCTCTTGAAATGAATACAGCGTGAATTAGTTGGTTGTTTATGTGCCGTTTCCTCCCGCAAAGTAAACAGCTGATCGTTTATATTGCATGTATTGTAATGCTAAAGGCCGGGTTAGTTGGTTGTTTACGTGATGTTGATGTCCCGTTTATTTACGGGAAGAATTTTGTGCAATTATCCAAAATTAATAACGTCATATGTTTCTGACATTTGTTAAAACACAGAGTTACCATGAATTATTAACTAGAAAAAGCCTAAAAATGCAACTCTGATTGAAATTAAACATGCCAAATATTTATCTATTTAATTGTTTGTGTATTTAATTATTTTTGTTTTTTATTTCTTTATTTATTTAGTGGGTTTTCCTTTTTATTTCGTTAAGCATTTGTTTATTTGTAAGAAATAAGTTATTGTTTGGCAACACTGCTATCAACTGTCACGGAACAAAGCAAGAAAATTCTGTTTTCAACAGAATCAGATATCACATCACATCAACGTCAAGTTTTTATAATTGTTAGCATTATAAAGGCCGGGTTAGTTGGTTGTTTATGTGATGTTGATGTTCCGTTTATTTACGGGGAGAATTTTGTGCAATTATCCAAAATTAATAACGTGACATATGTTTGTGACATTTGTTAGCAAAAACACAGAGTTACCATAAATTATGTACTAAAAAAATCCTAAAAATGCAACTCTGTTTAAAATTAAACATGCCAAATATGTATCTACTTAATTGTTTGAGCATGTAATTATTTTTGTTCATTTATTTCTTTATTTATTTAGTGGTTTTTCCTTTTTATTTCGTTAAGCATTTGTTTATTTGTAAGAAAAAAGTTATTGTTTGGCAACACTGCTAACAGCTGTCACGGAACAACGCAAGAAAATTCTGTTTTCAACAGAATCAGACATCACATCACATCAACGTGAAGTTTTAATAATTGTTAGCATTACAATACATGCAATATAAACGATCAGCTGTTTACTTTGCGGGAGGAAACGACACATAAACAACCAACTAATTCACTCTTTTTTTTGGTGTATAATTTCATAATGGGACAGAAAAACAAAACATACACAAATATAATTTTGAATGTATGAATGTGGCGATCGCTGCCCAGCAGTTTCTTCGGTGTCAATTCACCCGCTTTAGCACAGTAAAATCCATTTGTGACTACCCATCTAACTCGTCCAAATGTGTACGTTTTTTTATACACCCTACTTCGCATATATTGTGAGCTATCGTACCATTTATTGACTCTTTTGAAAGCGTTGAGGTGGCGATTTATACTTTATTGACCCTTTGGTGAGCGTGGAGGTGGCGATAGCACTATTTATTGACTCTTTTGAAATCGTGGAGGTGGCGATAGCATCATTTATTGACTCTTTTGAAAGCGTGGAGGTGGCGATTTATACTTTATTGACCCTTTGGTGAGCGTGGAGGTTTCGATTGGTTTTTTTATAAGTTACAAAAACGTCAAAAAAGTGAATAGTTCATCCATTGGCAGTACAGGTTGGGTTACTTGACTAACGGCAATAAATATATGGTAGGACATTTGGCTCTGATGCATATTTTTTAGACGTGTGTACTGTCAAATATCAATTTATTGACTCCATGGTGCTTAACAGAGTCCTTAGTATTTTACTTTGTAAGAAAAAAGTTAATTATGTTTATATATATATATATATATATATATATATATATATATATATATATATATATATATATATATATATATATATATATATATATATATATATATATATATATATATATGTTAACTATATATTTTTATGTTAACGACAAAAATTTGTCGTTAAGTATCGAAAATTCGTTAGTTAGCAAATTTTGTCGTTAAGTGTTATTCTGTAGTAAAATTTTACCGATTTTTGTCGTTAAACACATTGGTAGTTAACAAAAACTTCGTTAAGCTAACTGCAAAAAAATAGCTGTCGTAAAACCATAACGATAAAGAAGCTGATTTTGCCTATTAAATATAATTTTTTTAATTTTGATACAATGTTTTATAAATAATGTAATTAGAAAAAAATATGATGAATAATAAGTGCGTTCGTTTACTTAAAAGTTTTAATTTTAGCAAAAATGTAGAGATTAAAATGAGAGTTTATAACTGAGTTTTTAAATTTTGAAACTGATTTGTTATTATTAATTACATTCAGTTCTTAGTGAGTTTTTTTTAGTAAAAAACTTTATTTTACTGAAAATACAGAATTTTGGTAAAATTTTTAATTTTTAATAAAAAATTAAATTTTAAGAAAAATTTCAGAATTTTTTTAAAATTTTGATTCTTATTAAAAATTTCACCTTTTTAGAAAATTTTAATTTATTTGCAAAAAATTTAATTTTTCAAAAATTAGAACTTTTGTGACAATTGGTATTTTTAGAGGAAATAAAATATTTGAATAATTTGTTTAAACGAAAAATATTAAGGAGTTTTTAAACATAAGTTCTCCATAGTTATGTTATTTTAAAATTTAAAGCAAATTTTTAATGAACGGGCCTAATATAAGAAACATTTAACATTAAATTAATTTTAAAAATATTTCCAACGACATACCATACATATACTCATATTGGTTAATTGTTGGAAGAATCTGCACACATTTATATAATATTTACACTTTTTATATTTAAAAACAATTGTTTTGTTTTTAAATATAAATCCAATTAAAATTTAATTTTTTTTTTTTTTTTCAAATAATGACGTTCTATCTTTTCTATCGATATTTGTCGTTAAAATATACTTACGAAAAAAATAGCTAACTTATAGTACAGAATAGCAAAATCAAAAACAACCGAAAAATTTCGTTAATTAACGATATCGGTAGTAAATGAAAAAAGTTACGGAATTGCGGTACTAGTCTTGCTAATTAGGATTTTACAATTAATAAAGAAATCAATTATTCTGCATTTGTTTTTTTTTTTTTTTTTTTTTTTAATTGACTTTTTCGTACTAGTCATAATATCGCCACTTTTTGGTCCTTTGGTGGCAATGCACCTCTTCCTAGGACATCCCCATGTTTAAGTGACTAGTCAGGTGATTAGTAAAGTGACCAGTTAAAAAGATTGTCAGGTGACTGACTCAATTTCACCAGTAAAAGGATCGACTTCCAAAGAGTAAATAAAGTGGAAGCAACAGCCACCTCACGCTCTCAAAGGGTCAATAAATCAACATGCTCATTAAAACAACAAATAGTGCAATGTATGTAAGAATGCTCTGTGGCTGAGTGGTTAGCGCTTATGACTATAAAACATAACGATGTGAGTTCGAGCCGGGGAACAGTGTTCGATTTTCAAATTTAGGTGGCCAAAATTAATTACATAAAAACTATAAATCATAAAAAAGTGATTTTTGGCATAGTGATTACTTACATATTAAAGAATTATTGGACAAAAAATTATACAAATCCGCCTACCGCCACGCTCACTATTAATTACCCAATTATGAAAAATAGTCAAAATTTAAAAATAGCTTCTTTTATAATTCTTTTTCATTTGAAAATAAGTTTAATTAAAAATACAAAATAAAGATTACATAATTCATCATAATTTTTTAATGAAAGTATAAAAAAGTTTAGTAAAAAAAAAACAAAATCATGTGGAATCTGCACCAATATCACTGTCATTTTCACTATCAGACTCTTGTATATTATAACATGCGTTTTTTTAATAGTTTCAATATATCTGGCGTTAAAGTTCGTTTTTTAACTGGTGGAGTTTTCCTGAAGCTGCAAATATAAGGATCTGATGATATTAATAGCCTTTTTATTAAATCTGCATTAATCTCGGTCCGTGAAGTTTTCCGCGTGAACTGCAGTCTATAACGTCTATTGTCTTTATTCCTGGATTCTTGAGCTTCTTCAGATAATTGACCAATAGGAAGGATGCAATGTTCAATTATAGCTTTTCCGTGCCAAAGAACTTTGTGAACACTGACAGGCATGTAATACCAGGGATATAGTTTCAAATAAAGATTTCTTGTTTCAAATGTATAACTTTCGAATGCTTCCACGTTTATAGTATACCCAGTTGCTAAGCATTCCAATATAACATGAAAACGTTTAATAAGTTCTAAACTTAAACCAGTTATTTGCGCAGATATTTCCGCATTTCTAAAAAATCGCCTGGCTGTATTGCCATCGTTAGTATTTCCCGATATCTGTTTAGGCATGTCTATCAATAACCCCATTTTTGATCTAAATTCGTCTTGAATAAAATTTTTTTTTGTAAAACTTTTACTTTGTTATCTTCACCTCTAACTTGCCACATTTTTATATCTATCCTGTAAGCTATATGTAGTAAACATTCCATGAATCGTATCCAGGAATGTAGAGGCGACAAGCCAAATTCCAAAACTCCAGGGTCTAAGGTTTTTTGTAACAGGGCTGAAGAGTTATTCATTTCGGAAGGCTTAGCTCCACATACATAACATATTTGTGACGAATTGTAATTCGATAAAGCAGAACAAACTTTTCCATCAATCATGTATAAAATTAATTTCGGTTTTATATAAACAGTATTTTGAATATTGTTCACGACAATATTAACCTCAGTAGCAACTAGTTTTGCTATTTGGTCCTTAATAACTTGTACTTCTTTTTTTTATCAAGTCTGTTGTCTCTTTTGCAAAGATTAATTTTATAGGACGACAATAGCGAGAGGAGTTGGGCGTTTTGTTTTCATAAATTATAATTTTCTCTTCATTTTTATTAATTAAGTATATTTGTACTAGTACAAGAGAAATACTAAACAAATTTTCATCACTACTACCTTCTTGTAACCATTTTTGCTTATAAAGGCTTTGATTAGATCCATCGCATCCCCATTTGAATAAAGCGAATAAATAAACAACAAAATAATAAACAATAAAATAATATGCAAATTTTTATTTTTAGAAAAAAAAAGAAAACGGGACTTCTTTGTGAAAACCATTGATGCACTTTAAAATAACTAAGCAGTACACTGCAGTGGTATAGTGGGTAGAGCAATTGGCTAGCATCCGGATGGTTGTGGGTTCAACTCCTGGCTCCGACTATTTTTTTTTTTTTTTAATTTTTTAATTCTTGTAAATCGTTCTATAAATAAAGAATTACTTTTGTGACATCTTAAACAAAAATAAGTCCCTTTTCTAGCAAAGAAAAGTTCCACGGTTAATTGCTAGATGGAATTATTCACCCACGATCTTGTAAGCTCACAACTTAAACAAAGGTATTCATTTAAAACATACATTCTTTAAAAGCAACTTACAAATAAATGGTATTCAATTTTTTGTTCCACTTAGAAGGATGGTGTATCTTTGTTTTGAATACTTTGTTCGGCAGGGGCAGTTTCGGGCAAACAATTTTTTTAGTTTCTATTAAAGGAGTATCCCTAGTTCTCAAAACAATCAAAAGTTGGACCCCAGCTGATAACAGAAAAAAGTATTCGTCTATGCATTTTTGTTTTTGACTTACAATTTTTTTTAGGAGCTTCCCTATTATATCTTCCAATATCTAAAACTATCTTCATTCAAATATGTACAAAATACCTGTTTTATATTTTAAAGGAATTATATTTTCATATACAATAAGAATGTTTTAAAAATATGCCATAGACAAATTTTTATTCATGTTCAAAGTTTGACTAATTTTCGAAAAAATATTTTTCTTTTGTATATTTTACCGATCATTCAAGTTATCGTTAGAAGCATTCATTGATCGATTTCAGCTAAAATGAGTACGGAATTGTCTTAACTGAATATAATTTTTTTCCTCCTTTAAAGTTTATTTTTGGGGTTTTGGCCAGCTAAATTTGAAAATCGAACACTGTGCGGGGGTGCGCCTTAAACAAAAATGTAAAAATATTAAATTGAATTAAATTCATTAATATAAAATAATATGAAAAGAAAATGAAAAGATTTTAATAAATAATAAAATATAAATAAAAATAATAAAGGAAAAAAAAAAGTTAAAAAAAGAATAGAAATAAAAAAATATACGCAAAAAAATCTTTTAATTTTTTTTACATTCTGAAAATTACTAATTTAAAGATTGACTTTTTCGTACTAGTCACTATATCGCCACCTTTTGGTCCTTTGGTGGCGATACACTCCTTCCTAGGACATCCCCATGTTAAAGTGACTAGTCAGGTGATAGGTAAAGTGACTAGTGGTGACCAATGTCGTTAGTCAAGTAACCGGTTTCGGACAGTCACCTTTGACTGCAGGGAAACAGCAACAATTCCATATTTATTTATTTTATTATAAAAAAGTCACTAATAGTCATTACAATGCTTAATATACATGTTTGTGTGTGTATTTATATTCTTAACAGATTTGTTTTTGGGCCATAACTCTGTTGATTATGAACGAATTTGGTTTATTAAAAAAACCAAAATTTTATAAAAATATTCATGACTGATCTATATAAAAATAAAAATCTGTAGCTTGAACAAGGGCTTCAAAAATAAAAAATGCGTTTTCCCCCATATCTCAGTTATTACTGAACCGATTTATTTCATTTTTTCAGAACAAAAACTCAGGAAAAAATGTCCAAGACTTCTTTTTAAAAACTAAGTCACTAGTATATACAGGGGCTTCAGAAACTGGAAAACCGGTTCTAAAATCCGGGTTTTTTGAACATATCTCCGCATTGTATTAACCGATCTTGCTGAATTCCAATAGCAAAACTCTCGAAAGTATTTCCAATCGTTTGATATATATATTATATATGTCAGTTATCGGTGGGCTTCATAAACGCCATTTAAACCGACAAACGGACGGGTGGACATGGTCCTATCGTCATCACTTCTTACAAGGATCCCGAAAATCTAAACTTTTTTGCTCTCCGACGAAAATTGTGGGAATTACAAACGGAATGACAAACTTATATATACCATTTACACCTGTGGTGAAGGGTATAAAAACACGTTGAAACTGCTGTGCACTTATGTATATAGAATGCTTCAACACACATTTACCGTAGAAATTGAAGAAAAATTTTCAAATTTTGCCGAAGGGGGTAAAGTTTCAGTTAGTTTTTAAACGATTGTGTAAAGTATTTATGCAAGTATTTGGTATCGTTGTAAAGGTTATTACTTAATAAATAATAATGTATAAATAATAAAGTATTCGAACTAAATTTTGTTATTGAATTGATCAAAAAATGAAAAAATTTTGTTTCTAGTGTTATTTTTCAAAAAAAAAAAAAATTAATATTTGAACTTAAATAAAATCTACATTAATCAAGATATCATTGTGAAATTTTAATTTAGTATGAAAAATGTTGTCCTTAAAAAAAGAGAATAAATAGATTCCCATTTTCTTATTCCGAAATGACCAAAATAACAGTTCGGGGAAAACTTGCTTAAAAAATTGATTTTTTTCAGTAAAATGGTCACACTGTCGTTATAAGAGGCTTGGCTTATTAAATATTTTTTCTGTATTTAGCTAACAAATGTAGGTAAGTTTTCAAGGTATTATTTTTTTAATTTCCGCTTTGACATTTTTGAGCTCCACAAAAAACTAAATAAACAAAAATTGAAAGAAATTCTGATAGGGCTAGCGAGGAGACTGTTACCCCAACTGCCCTCGGATTTAATTTACATGCATTTGTGTTAAGTATTCTTTTAGAAACATGAAAAAAATGTATGGTCCGGAGGAAAATAACGGATTTTTAAGTGAAAAAATGTTCCCACCTTTTTGAAAAAATCACAAAAAATCAAAATTTTTTTCGTACAGAATCCAGAAAACATTTTAGAAAAATTGTAAGACTCAAATTGAGCCCGCCAAGTTAAAAAAAACATGGTCAAAAATGGTTCAAAATTTTACTTTGATCCAAATAGCATACTTTTTGTAGAGAATTGTAAGGACTATCTATGTGCAAAATTTTTTTCAATCAAATCATAAATGAAATTTTGGCAATTTTTAAAAAAATTGGAGGTCCACCCCCCGTCCCCCAGACTTGCTAAGAACCTGTCCTCCTCCAAATCAATTGACATGCACCTCAGGATTATTCATGTGAAATTTCATTCAAATACATCCAGCAGTTCTAAGGTTACAGAATTATTTCTAAAAAATTTCGTTTTGGGACAACTGTGCAGCACAGATTCACTTTTTTATACGCTACACCACCAAAGGTGGTTGGAGTATTATGTGTTTGTGCAGAAGTTGTAACGCAGAGAAAAAATCTTCGGACCCCCACTTTAAAGTATATCGTTCGACTCAGAATCACTTTTTGAGTCGATTTAACGATGTCCGTCTGGTCGGCTGGCTGGCTGGCTGTCCATGTAAAGCTTGTGCGCAAAGTACAGGTCGCAATTTTGAAGACAAGTTGATGAAATTTGGCACATATGCTTTTTTCAACACAAGGACGAAGCCTGTTGAATTCGGTTATGATCGGCCCATTATTTCACCTAGTCCATACAAATGTCCTCCCGGGATAGAGTTTTAACAGTTATAGATGCCTTGAAAATAGGAATATTTTAATGAACAAATAGTACAAATAAGTTTTATATCAGCAAAAATCTGTCTGCCAAATTTCATGAAGATCGGTCCATAACTGACCATAGTTCCCATATAAGCCCCTGTCCCGAAAATCACTAACATCCAGTACAACTTAATTTAGAAAAAACAAAATGAAAAGTGAAAAAACCCCTAAAATTAAACAATGGTTTCTAATTCCAGTGGAGTTTTGTCGGCATTAAGAACAATTAAATTTTAAATATTTTAGTTACCAATTTCTTACATCTTTAACGTTCGAAGGTTCAAAAACGACCAAATTTGTTCTATTATATTTTAGTGGAGAGGAATGTGCTAATAGCGTTTGTGGATTCTCAATTCAGAACCATATCTTTAATTTCATGTTTGAAAGTTAATTATTATTACAAAAAATTGAAAGAGTAATATTATAAAAACGAAAAGTAATCTCTTATGGATTCTCATTCACTTAGGACCATATACATATCTTTATTTTCATGATTTAAGCTTAGATATTATAAAAAATGAAATTGAAAAAAGATTCGGCTGTGCCGAATCTTTGATACCCTTCACCATATTACCATCTTACTATCTTATCGACATCATATTACCATATTACCGACAAATAATAAAATTTTCGCCTTAAAGTATTCTTTCATATTTTCACATATTTAAATCTAAATTTTTTTTCAAACTACGAAAATTTGAATATGAAAAAAAAAACAATCATAGCAGGCTTTGCTTTTAAAAAATAAACAACAACAATTCCATATTTATTTATTTTTTTATGTGTGTATATACAAACTGACTGCATATACAAAGAACAACAACAACAATGTTATTCATTATATTACTTCTGTTGCTAACTAAACTACTTGTCTTATAGCAAAGAATATTCATATATAGAATGCGCATCATGTAGAAACAAAATTTCTTATGGCGGGTTCTAATCATAGTACCTGCTCTCATGTAATTCTCGCTCTCAACATTTTGTATTGATGAGGGGGATAAGTAACAAGGGAAAACTAAATCCACCACCAAAACAGAGAGAGAGAAAGAGTTTAAGTATATGTGTTTGTACATGTGTGTATTCCTTATAAAGAATTGCAAATAAAAACACGCACACATATATCTAAGATTGTACATGTATATCTTTATTTCAAATTGAAAGAAACAATTTGTTTCTTGTATTTTGAAAAAAGTGCCAACAGAATTTTTAGTTGTTTATTTACTAATGGAAAAGATATGAACGTTAATATTACAGTAGGGCATAGCATACATGTTTTGTTGTTTTACAAGTAGAAATACTTTGATCTGCACCGACGTGCTTATACCTTTCTTAGTGACGTGACAAATTTTTATATGATTTCGAAGTTGTCAATTTATATTTTATAGTTATATTTTTGATAAACTAATAATTGTTATATTTTACTTTTATATATTATATTTTTATATATTTCATAAAATGTGCATATAATTTGTTTTTGGTGTTTTTTTTATTATTATTAAAAAAAGTTTTTATAGAGAATTTTTAGTTTTTGAAATTATTATTTAAAAAAAAATATTTAAATTTTTTCATTTTTAAAAGTATATATTTTTCCATTTTTTGGATTTTTTAGAAAGAAAAATAAAAATAAAGTAAATAGTAAATAAAAGTTTTTCCTTTTTTTCGGAAAAAAATTATTTTGTGATTTTTTCCATGTTTTTGAGTTGTATTTTATTTGAATCAAGAAATTGTTATTAAAATATACATTTTTTAGAAATAAATAATATTAATATTTTCAATTTTAAAACTTATTTTTAAATAATATATATTTTATTTAGTAAAAAAATAGTTTTGAATAAAAAAAGTATTTCATATCTTTTATTTTTGGGCAGAAATAACATTTATTTTGAAAAATAAAGAAGTTTTTTTGATTTCCTTTTTCTAAGCAAAAAGTTATTATTTTTTTTATACAAAAAGAAATAAATATTCATACAGCAAAGATTCAATTTATAGACCTAAATTTTTTTATAAACAAAAATACTAATTTTTTTTAATATATAAGTTATTTTTTTGGCAGGAAATAAGTTATTTTTTATTTATTCATTTATTTATTTTTGTCATAATAATTTTTTATATAGAAGGTATATATACAAATTAAATATTTTTTCAAAAGATCTTTTTTCAATATAATTCCACCTTCTTTACAGAATAAAACAAAATTATTAAAGAAAAATCTAATTTTTTTGGTGACAAATTTGTTATGAATAAAAAAAATAAAAATATTTTTTTATATTTTTTTCAAGTGGATATAATTTTATATTTTTGTTTTTATTTATTTAATTAATTAATATACTTAACTTTAACATTTGTTACTTTGAATACATAAGTAACAAAACTACACAAATCAAATTTTAAAATACAAATTTGATATCCTGAAAGTATATTTACATAAGCTCATATGACGTTTAAAAAGGTATAAGTAGTTCGGTGACGATTAAAGTATTTCTATTTTTAAAACAACAAAACACATATGCTATGCCCTACACTAACATACACGATCGTATTTTATCTCCTTTAGTAAATAAACGACCAATTCCTTGTTTCTACTTTTTTATAGGCACTACACCAGCGATCGACACACTCATACATTCACAATTATGTTTGTGTATGTTTTGTTTTTCCCATTATGAAATTATACACCAAAAAAATAACATCATTTTTATAGTAATTTTATTTTGAAAGTTTCTTCGTCAATTCAAGACTTGTAAGTGGAAATACACGTTACTAGTTTAGAATTTTAATAGTAATAACCAGGGATCGCAACGATTACCATAGTAATCATAAAAATTAAGATTTAATGTTTATTTTTTCTATTATTTGATTAAAAAAAAATATAACGATAAATTATTAATTTAGGATTTTAATTTCTTATTAAAAAATATCGAATAATTCAGCACGAACGATTATTTCAGATTTGTATTTTATAATAAAAAATTAATTGTAGTACATTATTAATTAAAAAAAGATAGTTATATAATTAAAAAATCATATTAAATAATCCTACTTAATATTAAATATTTTTCATGAGTGTATCTCAACCAACCAGCAATAACACAACATTCTTGCTTGAATGCTCGTGCGAGACTGACTTTCTTGTGTGTTTTTTATTCATTTCAAGAGCATAACAAAAGAGATAAAAAACACGCAAGCTTCTTTTCCTTTTGCCTTCCCTCCCGCATCATGAAATACTTTTAAAAAATATTTCAGTTTTCATTGACATGCGCCTTCTATATGTTGTATATTCTTTGCTTATAGGCAAAAACGTCACTAATAGTCATTACAATGCTTAATATACATGCTTGTGTATGTATTTATGTATATTCTTAACAGATATGTTTTAGTTTTAAAAAATAAACAACAACAATTCCATATCTATTTATTTTTGTACAGACTGCATATACAAAGAACAACAACAACACTGTTATTCATTATATGACTGCTGTTTCTAACTAAACTACTTGTCTATACAAAAAACAAAAAACGTCACTATTAGTCATTACAATGCTTAATATATGTACATGTTTGTGTGTGTATTTATATTCTTAACAGATTTGTTTTTGGTCCATAACTCTGTTGATTCTGAACGAATTTGGTTTATTAAAAAAAACTAAATTTTATAAAAACATTTATGACTGATCTATATAAAAATAAAAATCTGTAGCTTGAACAAGGGCTTCAAAAATAAAAAAATCGTTTTCCCCGATATCTCAGTTATTACTGAACCGATTTATTTCATTTTTTCAGAACAAAAATTCAGAAAATAATTTCCGAGCCCCTTTTAAAAATTCGAAGTCCCTGGTATATGCAGAGGCTTCAGAAACTGAAAAACCGGTTCCAAAAACCGGTTTTTAAAGCATATCTCCGCCATTTACAAACCAATCCTGCTAATTCAAAAAACCGAAATTTTAAAAAAATATTTGTGATCTGTATAAAAATAAAAATCTATAGCTTAAACCAGGGCTTCAAAAAATAAAAAATGCGTTTTGTCCGATATCTCAGTTATTATTGAACCGATTTATTTCATTTTTTCAGAACAAAAATTCAGAAAAAAATGTCCGAGACTTCTTTGTAAAAACGAAGTCCCTAGTATATACAGAGGCTTCAGAAACTGGAAAATCGGTTCTAAAAACCGGTTTTTTTAACATATCTCCGCATTGTATGAACCGATCTTGCTGAATTCCAATAGAAAAGTTCTCGAAAGCATTTCCGATCGTTTGATATATATATTATATATGTCAGTTATCGGTGGGCTTCATAAACGTCATTTCAACCAACACACGGACGGTCGGACGGACGGACGGACATGGTCCTATCGTCATCATTTCTTACAAGGATCCCGAAAATGTCAACTTTTTTGCTCTCCGACGAAAATTGTGGGAATTACAAACGGAATGACAAACTTATATATACCCTTTACACCTTTGGTGAAGGGTATAATTATAGAAGAACGAAAAAGTACCAAAATTTCCCCCTCTTTCATGTTTCTATAGCCCAAATTACAATAGTACGTAGGCAGCAGCAGTGTGTGCTGCCATAATCAGCTGATCATTTAGAATGCACTGTTTGTTATGGTGTTGATTACATTTGGTCAGCAGCAGTTTGCAGTGCTGTTTCATTTAGCCCTGTTTCTAAATTCACTGCGCTGCATTCAGATTGAGAGCGAGACGAAGAGAGTGAGCAAATAAATGAGAGACTTAAATACACAAGTAGAATAAAGCTAGATGGTGGTTGTACTATTTGTACACCCATGCATTTCGTATATCTTCAATAATTTATAAAGAATAAAAAATTATTATATGTAGTTTTAATTCATGTCCATTTTTATTGAATTATTTGATAAAAAATAAATTAATATATAACACATTGTTAAAAAAAAGTACAATTTAAGTAAAAATCTTTGGGACAAAAGTATTTGTACATCAGTACTTTGTACAATTATTTGTACGTTGGACTCTTGTATGATGATTTTTTTAAATACCGTTATATTTTCTTCGTTAATCGAGTTTTATTTTACAAAATAAGAAGTTGGTTTTAACGTTTTTAATAATAAGCACATCAAAAATGGGAAAGCGAAAAGAGTTGAGTTTGGATATTAAAAATTTAATTATTGATGAACATAAAAAAGAAAATCTCTCCGGAATATAAGTAATTTAGTAAATTTGCAACATTCCACAGTACAATACATTGTAAGCAAGTATAAAAACAGCGGATCTGTTGAAAATGTGCGTGAAGGTATACGAAATATATGAGGTGTACAAATAGTTTTGTCCCTAACTGTATATTTATGTCTACATTTTATTGTTGGGTTTCCTTTGTCACAGTAATGATCGCACACATACATATATATATTTTTTTTTAGAAAAACATGCAAAGAAAACAGAAAAAATCTTTAATTTTTTTCTTATTGAAGCAATCAGGTGGTCAAAAGGCTTGTATTTTTTTAGCGTCGCACTCTCATGTCTTGTTTGGTCGCTATCATAACACACTCATGATTTGTTCATAAAGTTGAAGCACACACGCAGTATTTGTATGGTTTTAAGTGCCTGCAGAACAGTATTTATTGCTCCGCACACACACTGATAACAGCACTTGAAAAATATCAAGTGGCTTGAAATGCCTTATAAGACACAGTTTACAGGGCTTTAATATACACTAACTACATTACGCTACATTTCCACCCTTATGTGTTTTATTCTTACACAGAAAGCACCGAAATTTCAAAAAAAAAAAAGACTGCTAAATTGCCTACTATAGCAGAAAAATCAAAGCGCAAATTTTCAAATAGAATAGAACAGGGGTTCTCACAAAACCTCGCTTCGTGACCCCCTTTTGACATTGCAATGGAAGCGCGATCCACTACAACTTTGACTAATTTAAAAACCAGAAAAAAGTAATTTTAAAAAATAATATTTACAATTTCGACATTGTTTTCCTTGAATATTAAGAGACTTTTTCGTATAATTAATCTAATATTATTCTCTGCGTCCACAAAAAATCGAATCTTTGTTTTGAGGGACAAAAGAGTAAAAAAATATATTTTTATATAAAAATGTATGTTGAAGAGAAATTGTTTAATATTTTTAGGGCTTCGGAGCCAACAAGCGGATAAACTTTGCTATATTTCAACTATTTAAAATGCTTTTAAACCTGTTGATTCAAAATTAAATTCAACGAATTTCAACTCTTTTTGAAATTAACCTGGTCTTTCTTAATACTAACATTGAAAGGACTTTCTGTTTTTAAATTATAAAGTTGCTTAAACAAATTTTCTTTATATATCCGGGAAACTTATCGATAAAATAAAAGTTTTGTGCACTGAAAACGATTTTATAAAAAATTCTTGGCATAATTTATTCAAAATAATTAAGCTGCGATAAACGAATATTAATGATTTTAATATTGTGCTAATGTCGCGATTATTACTTTGAATAAATTCACAATTTCTTTGTTGGGGGGAAGCTAGTTCCTATGCGCATTTCGCCGGTTGCTTAAGCCAGCTCATCAGGAAACCTTTCCCAATTTCAGTAATAATCGCGACATTAGCACAATATTAAAATCATTAATATTCGTTTATCGCAGCTTAATTATTTTGAATTTAAATTTGCAAGTGCCCGACATAAAACCAATAACATTCTGTTTTTGGTTTTAAAAACAACAAAAATGCATCAATGCTCTTTTGTTTTGATTTTTATTTTTGTTTACTCCTTACCCACTACATTTAGCGTCGGCAAAAAGCCAACCAATGTAGAAAGGAAAGTAAGAAAAGAATAAAATCATGGTTTGTTTGTTGGGCTTTGTTTAAGCTTTGATATTTATAGTGTAGAACTTATAATTCTCATTGAGTTTATAAAGTTTACACTGTAATATATCTTTAGTTTTTCCAAAGAAATTGGGAAAGGTTTCCTGATGAGCTGGCTTAAGCAACCGGCGAAATGCGCATAGGAACTAGCTTCCCCCCAACAAAGAAATTGTGAATTTATTCAAAGTAATAATCGCGACATTAGCACAATATTAAAATCATAATTTATTTTTATTTATACTTTTATAAAAGTAGAATTTCATGTAAAAAAACTATAGTTTCATCAAATTTAAGTGAAGTACATATTTATCTTTTTAACATAACGTTAAGTTTTCTTTACACAGTGTCAGTGGTGTCCCGTAGACAAAAAATTTGTAGGAAGATCCCTCAAAAGATGCGTAAAAATGGAAAAAATATTAAAAAAAATTTAAAATTGATCTTCAGTTCTCTACCAACGATTGAAAGTCACGGGTCTAGAACATTTCGTTAAAAAAAAAAAAAATATATATATATATATATAGTATTGAGTTGTGTCCTGAAATGGGTACCAATCAATTTGTAATTTTTAGTCAATTATAAAAAAAAATATTTTAAAAATTTTTTGTAAAAATTTTGGTCTTAATTTTAGTACATCATGCAAAAAAAAAAAAATTATGTTTTTCTTAAAAAAATGGATAAGAATTTTATAATTTTGTTCCCTTTGTGGCTATAATATTAAAAAAAAATGCATTGTAGTAATAAGTACTGTTAATAATATATGATTTTCTAAATTTTTCCAAAAAAATTGTTCATCAAAATGCTCAAAAATTATTTTAGCAAAACAAAATCCCACGGAAAAAGTTTTAAAATATTTTATCCATAAGCAGCATAAAATTACGATTTTTTTGATACCCATTTCGATTGAATCTAAACCTTTTTTGACCAAAATGTACCCATGACCCAAACAAATTTTTACGGATCGTTTGAGGGGTCTTCCTATATCGAAATCTCGAAAATGGCTCTCCTCGGGACACTCTATTGGACAGCATACTTTCTCCGTTTGATCATTGTTGTCTTTATCAAACATACCTAATATTTTCAATCAAATGTTCCTTCATTAGTAGTTTCTAAAAAGAACTCATTTTAGAAAAAAAGTTTATGCTGGTTTTTAATTTGGATACATTTTGTAAAAACATGTATTTCCATTTTAATAGTTTCATGCTTTTATTGGAATTTTCATTTGAACTTCTAAATAATATTTATATTAAAAAAATTTCTGTTTAAGAATATTTTTCAGGAACTCTTCGCGACCCCCCATAAATGTCCTTACGGACCCCTTGTGGGTCGCGGACCCCCATTTGAGAACCGTTGGAATAGAATATCCAGCATAACAAAGAAAACACAGACTGGTGTGTAATATGTTTTCGGCAAAATTGTGCGAGCGCAACTACAGCACGAGGTTGTAGTTTTTATATTTGACATGCAAGTTGAATACTGTTTAAGTATGTTGCCATAAATTGTAAACAAACGCTGCAATTTTTAGTATACAACATGAAAATATTGCAGCAGTTTGTAGTAGTAATGGAATACGAAATGTGAATATATTTTTTAATATGGCGTCTGTTAGTAGTTGATATTTATAATAAATAAGAGCTACTATAGTAGAAAAATTGCTCAAAATGTGTTTAGCAGAAGATATGCAGGGGAAGGAGTTGGAATTTTAAAAAACAAAATACGCAATTATTTTTACTGATGCAAAAACCTTCTAAAAAGGTATGATATCCAAATATCAAAAGAAATTTTTCTTTTCGAAACGAACCCTAATATTTATATTTTGCTTCATTTTGTTCTATATTTTACATTTTCCGTAAAATAAAAATTGTTAACTGATATCTTTGGAATAGTTTCCATTTGAATTTGTTGTTTAAACAACACTTTGGACTGTTAAAAAATGTTAAGCAAAAATTTTAAGCAATGACGTTTAATCCAATCCTTCAAAAGTTTTAAAATATTGTATTTCGCTTTTTTTCTATGCAAAAACGTTGAATTAAAGAAGATATACACTGCCGCTGACTTGAATACGACACATACAAAAATTGCTTTTGGAATTTAATGTTTCGCTAGTGAATAACTTTTAAATTTAAATTAAACTTTATTTACACGATATATTATAATTCATAATAATTCAGAAATACGTGTTAAAAACAAAAAAATTAAAATGATGACTAAAAGTGTTGGCTCATCACATTACGACATAGGTATAGCTTAAAATTCAATAAAAGCTTAAATATTCGAACTTTTTCAATAAAAACTTTAAAAATTTTTATTTCTTGTTTATTTTAATAATGTGTACTACCTCCTTTATTAGAGATTTTGTTTCATACTGTTTCCCAGATTCATAAACTTTACGCGCTAACCATCCCCAAACATTTTTCATTATATTTAAATCCGGGGAGTATGGCAGCCAATCAAGAAAGAAGTGCGTTCGAAAAAATCTTAACACATATAATATTCAATAACTTGGAAAAGGTTGATCTTAGGGTTTTCATTCTTTTTTTATTTAATTGATAACACTGGTCAACAAAAAATCCTCCCCCATAGCCTGTCTAATATTTCGCCCATAGTAAGCCCATTACTCTAGTATATTTCCTCATAACTCAAGAACGGTGTGTACGATTGATCAAAGTGATACATCAAAAGATGCGTACTAAAAATATCTTAAAATTCCCCATTACTCTAGTATATTTCCTCATAACTCAAGAACGGTGTGTACGATTGATCAAAGTGATACATCAAAAGATGCGTACTAAAAATATCTTCAAATTCCCCAAACTTAATTTTTTTATGTGCTTAATAGTTTCGGAGTTATTTTGAAATAAGTGTCAAAAAAAATTATTTTCATGCAAAATTTTAGATTTTTTTGTTACTAAAATTTCGTTTAATAAATGAAAACATCAAAAATTTTACAGTTTATCATCACTATTTTAAAGCTGGTAATGCTGCGGAAAAAATAAAGCATGTATCTTCAAAATTGATGCAGAAATCTAAATTTTATTCACAGTTAAGTAAAAATACCCATGTTACATACAATTGAGTAGAAATACAGTGGTGGCCAAAATTTTTTTTTACATTTTCTTGAAACCAAAATAGGTGGACTAGGTGGATTTTGGAGAGTTTCCATTCTGCATTCCTTTTTTTCCATCGGGTACTGATTTTTGTATGAGCATGACTAATATCATCACCTTATTCAACGGTCACACTATAAAATTGGAGAATTGTTTGTCAAACTTAGGCTATAACTCAAGAACCCTTTACACGATTGATACATCAAAAGATGCATACGAAAATTATCTTCAAGGAACGTTCACAATATTTTTTATTCTCTGAAGAATTTCAGAGTTATGGATCAAAATTTTCACCACTTTTCAAAAAAATAAATTTTAAAATTTTCGGTACTAATTACCGAATAACTATGGAAATATTAACTGGACAAAAAATTATATAAATAAAAAAAATCAATGCGTAATAGAAAAAAAAAAAAAATAAAAGCTGATTCTTATTTAGCACGTCGAATTACATCCAATCCACCTATTTTTTTTTTTTTTTATTTAAGACGAAAAAAAATTTTTTTTGCCCACTAGTATATTTCCACTGTAGGTAGAGGTATGTATGGGTAGCCAAACTTAACTGTGAATCCAATCAAGATTTGTGCATCAATTTGTATGATACGTGGCTTTATTTACTCGTGGTTTTGCCAGCTTTGAGATAAGGGTGATAAACTTAAATATTTTTGATGGTTTTACTTTTAAAAAGAAGTTTTAGTAAAATAAAGAAATCTTGAATTTAGCATGAACAAATTTTTTTCCGACACTTTTTTCGAAATATATCCTAAACTATTGGGCGCATAGTAAATGCGATCTGATAGAAAAAACTGAAAGCAGATTCGAGTTTAGCATGCGGATTTCCATTTAGTCTACATATTATTTTTTTTTTTGAAGGAGCTCAAAAAAATTTTTTTTTGTCGACCAGTGTAATTTATTACAGATTACAGAAAAATATAACTTTTATAGTTCTAACCACTACTTATGAAGTTATGGACGATTTTTGGTAACCCTTCCGTTAGAGATTTTATAGTTGCTTCAATCACTTTTTTTGTAACAGTGTGCACATATTCTTTTAAAATCTTCGGTATTTTGGGACACATTTTTTGAGCTCTTCATTTCAATTTTCACAAGAGCTCAATATCTCTCCATTGGTCTAAGCTGTGGACAATTTTGAAATTTGACCTCTCCTGTTACAAAAGTTTTGTTATTGTTTTGGTACCACTCCAGAGCTTTCTTACTGTACTGACATGATACCAAATGAGTCCAAATAAGTGAACACGTTGTGCTCTCTTACGAAAGGAAGAAATCTTTTTTGCAAATATCCCTTTATGCATATTTTGTTATTTATAGATCCGAATGTATCAAATCACTTTCCTGTTTTGCCGCAACTGCAAAAAGCGTAAAATACCAGGAATTTAGTAAGAAATTTTTTCGGCTTTTGAGTCCTATACTTATCTTTAACATTGCCTTGAGTATTAACAATAAAAAGTTTTGACATATAAGCTGCAAAAATTCTGCCAGCACATAAGTTTCTTCGTCAATTATGCAACTTGAGTATTTTTGTATGAAATTCGGTTTTAATTTCCGTTTCCTATTCTTTACTTCTGACTTTATATGTTCTTAACTCATCATTAGCTTTAACTTTTCGTACCAAATAGTCAGACCTCTGAGCTAACTAGGCTTGTTTTCAACCAAATGTGTTTGGAGTTCTTTTCAATATGCTTCGATTTTTTTGGCCTTACCGATATCATGTGGATCTTTTTTCTTTCCGAACCATGTTTCCTATCAATAGTAAAATTCTCCTGATACTGTTTAATAACATTAGAAACGGTTTGACTACAGAAATTTAATCCTGTGGCCAATTAATTGTAGGACCTATTTGGATTTTTTTTAAATTTTTTTAATTATTTGTAGCACGTAAATCATTTTCGTCACTCATTTTGATGAAAATCACGACAAATCAATATGTTATTAAAAATAATAACTGATGTATTTTTCCATTATAACTAGATCAAAAAAAATTTTCAATGTTTATTCCGAAAAAAGTTATGAGGCAAAACGTGTGTTAAGATTTTTTCGATCGCACTCCTTAATGTCACATTTTGTTTTCTAATCCAGTTTTTAACCACATTTGCAGTATGAATAGCTGCATTATAATGTTAATATGTCCATGATATAGAGCAAAAAATATTGGAAAAATGGGAAAATGCTTTTTCCAGAACGCTCCAAATAAATTTCTTCTTTTCGCAAATCGTGGAAATAATAACTGTAGCCATCTGGTCCTTCTAAATTGAATTTTTTTCATCGGAAAATACTACTCTGTACCATTGTTTTTCACTTGTCATATGATGCCGGCTAAAAAGTAGTTTTTTTTCTTTTCGAGATGGGTTAAGGGGTAGCATATTTTTAATTTTTAATCGTTTAAGATTAGTAGCTTTCGGTATTACACGCTTTACTGTTGCTAAGCTTGCTTTAACGCCAGTTTTTTCTTTGATTTTAGCAGCAGAGTCTTGAGAGTTTGAAGTGTTTCTGATAATTGCCCTTCTATCTGCAGCCGAAAGAACAGTATAGGTTTAAATATGCAGTTCTAGCTAAAAAAAAAATCACTTACGACTGTGCAATAAATATACAAATGTTTAATTTATACAATACACAACAACTAGAAATATCCACACTATAACATCGTTATACTACTAAATTTGTGACTCGTCTCTGCAATTTGCAGCAGCAAAAGCAAACCATTGCATACGAAGTAAAATATACAGTGTTGGAAAAAATAATAGGGACACTCGAATTTTTCAATATATTCTTACTTTTTTATTTACTATTCCATAAATATTATAAAGTATATACATAAAATTAAATAACTTCAAATATTTTAACTTATAAAGCAAAAATAAGGAACTAGTTCTGCCAAAAAATATTCTTTTTTAAAAAAGGCCTGGAAAAAATAATAGGGACACTTAATGTTTTTGAAAAAATATTTATTTTTTTTAACATTACCATCATTTTTAAATACTTTTTCAATACTTGGTTGAAGATCCTTTCATTTGTATAACCTCCTGACGACGGCGATTCATAGATCCCACAAGATTCGCACATACCTTGTACGGAATTGAGTACCAGGTTTCTTGAATTTTTTCCCACAACTCTTGTTTATTTTTTGATTTAAAGCTACTAATTTTATTTTTGAGGATTCCCCAGAGATGCTTAATGGGGTTTTGGGACGGCCACTACATTACAGGCACCTCATTCTGCTGAAACCATGTTTTGACGGTTCTAGCGGATCATTATCCTGCATGAGTTCCCATTTTAGTGGCATTTCATCCTCAGCAAATGGAAGCATTTTATTCTGGAGAATGTCTATATAGTCAGCAGCATTCATTTTTCTCTGAATCCAAAATATTGGACCAACTCCAGAGGCTGAAAAACATCTCCATAGCATTATAGAAACACCACCGTGTTTGATGGTTTTTTTGGTACTATATTTTGGATTAAATTCAGCACTTGCAGGACGACGTACAAATGATTTTCCGTCAGATCCAAATAAATTGACTTTTTTTCGTCTGACCATAGTACGTTGTTCCAGTTTTTACGGCACAGGTGTCGCCTGGCAAATTCCAACCTTATTTGTATGTTTTTCTTGCTGAACAGTGGTACTTTTCTCGGACTGCGTCCCATTAATCCGACTTGCTGCAGCTTATTTCTTATTGTTCGACTTGTCACTGAAGCACACAATTCATTTTTAGGGCTACTTGATGACATAAAGGGGTTAGTTTTGGGAAGTCGAACTAAACGTTGGTCAAAACGCGCTGACGTTTTACGCTTTCTACCTCTAGTTTCATGACTTTTTTTCGAATAAATGGCATTGAATACTTTAGTTTTGGAACACTTCATTATCTGTGCAATTTTTCTAATTGATAACCCGTCCGAATTTAATTTAAGAATAACATTTTTTTTTTCAGATTCAGTACAATGAACACCACGACCCATTTTCAAATTTATTTACCGAAGACATAAATCATAAACACGAAACCAATATGATTAAATTAATCACATAAACTTTGCTTTACGGATTTTTAATATGTTTATTTAAAAAATAATAATTTTTATTGACTAATGATAATTTTTTGTAGTGCGTCCCTATTATTTTTTCCAATTGAAATTACAACTTCACTGAGTTTTTTTTGCAAATAAATATAAAATAAAAGCGCAAAAGAGAAAAAGTAAACAAATAATGAAATTCTGTTATTTTAGGAACAGTTAAATAGCGGGACCCCAAAAAAAAAAAAAAAAATTATATAAAGAAACTGTTTGCATCTGTTTGCGAAAGTAAGCATCGTCCCTATTAATTTTTCTAACACTGAATTTCTGTAGAGTTGCGCAAGTACAATTTTGTTGAACCCATATTGCGCAGTATTATTTATTTTCATTTTTGTTTTACTGCTATAGTACAATGTATAGCAGCATTTTTGTTGACAATTTCATTGCTGCTAGACATTCTTGTGTGAAAGATAAAAAAACATAAACATACTTACGAACATACACAGCCCATACATACAAACGTACATACCAACATACCTATATAAATTTCCGCTTGACCTGATATAAGAAATTAGTGAATGTTCTCAAAAACGAGGAATTTTCGAAACAAATGTATTCGAAAAATTATCGAAAATAAAATAAAAAGTGAATGTTCGTAGCATTGTAACTTACTAAATAATTTCTGGATAGTTAAGGTTCGAGAAATATTCGAGAATTCTTAATATATCGGATTATCGCAATATTAAATTTTTTCGATAAAATTTCGAAAGTAAATGATTCGAGAAATTATCTTTTCTTCTCAATTTCTTGATATTTTGTTACTTAAAAAAAAACGCATATTCTTGTTTGTACATGTCATTCTTTAGTCATAGATCATACTGATCGGTTATAAATCAGACTAAAGTTTAGGATGTAAATTTAACTCTAAAAACCCTTTCTGAAAAATAGTAAAAAATGGTAAGTAACATTGCTACATGTCTAAAGACATTCGCTAAATAACGTATTTATCTAAATGATAATTTTTTTCTTGCAGATTAATTCAGTAAACTTTGACCAAAAAATTGTGGATTTGGGCAAAAGAAAAACTAATATTATGGAGACTTCCTCTGGGACCATCGACATGTATCACTATGTTCTAATTGTATTAGAAAGTTGACATTAAAATGTATTTTTGAATATTTGTTTTATTAAGTTCAAAATAAAAAATTGCTTTAAAAATTAAAAGAGCTTTTAATTTGAAAATGGGAAACAATTTTCGATATCGAAAACGAATATTTTTCCGTTTCGCTAATGATATCACGTATTATCCGATATAGATATCATAAACGAACCTTCGATATCGATCGATTTGCTGCCACAAACTGAACGACAGGTGAAATCATTCTCGAAACGCCTTCGATAGTCGTTCTCGAAGGTTTTGTTAGAGAAATGTTCGTGATTTATTCGAAGGTGATATCTTTATCGAATTTTGTGGTCAAGCGGGTTAGGTTACATTTCAACCCTTATGTGTTTTATTTTACACACAAAGCATCAAAAGTGCAAAAACAAGGCTGCTAAATTACCTACTATAGCAGAAAAATCAAAGCGCAAATTTTCAAACAGAGAAAAATATCCAGCATAACAAAGAAAACACTGACTGGTGTGTAATATAATTTCGGCAAAATTCTACGAGCACACTGCAGCACGAGGTTGCAGTTTATATATTTGACAAACAAGTTAAATACTGTTTAAGTATGTTGCTTTAAATTGTAAACAAACGCTGCAATTTTTAGTGTACCACATGAAAATAATGCTGCAGTTTGTAGTAGTATGGAACACAAAATGTTAAACAGTGAATATATTTTTTTAGTATGGCGTTTGTTAGTAGTTGATATTCATAATAAATGAGCGCTACTATAGTAGAAAAATTAAACCTTTCATATTTTTTCCATAATTGGATGGATTACAGAGATAATTACAGACCACACAACGAGTTCGACCAATTTTATTTGCTATTTGGCTAATATTTAGTCCACATTCCTTTGGCTTTGATTTGTCCAATTTCCTCGTTTGAGAATGTTTTTTCTTCCCATTTTGTAAGAATTCAAAACAAACTAGTTTAATTTTTATTAAAATCAATAAGAAATACTTTTCAGATGTTACTTTGTTACAAAATAAAATAGAAAAATATCATATTCTGGTGAGCTAAAAAAATCACTATTTTTTTAAAGAAATTATATTAACTTTAATAAATTTATAAAAGCAATCTTTAAAAATACTTTGTTTAATCTAAATAAAGGGCATTAATGTTAACATCAAACTGAAACTGTAAAAACTTTAAATACTCTTATGAATTTTGAGAGGGAAACCGGAAAATCTGAATAACATTTATGTCGTATTCAGATGAGCGCCAGTGTATTTCTATGTATCACAAAATTTCTGTGCTTTTTAATAACCTATTAACCTAAAAATGTCAAAATTTCATTAGATTTCTAAGAAAATGACATAGTTTTTTCGCTAGAATTCAAGTACAGTCATTATTACATTTTCCGAAAAATTTAGTAGTAGTTTTAATGCGATTAAATTGTTAATTGATTTCTCTAGAACAGGGGTTTTCACAAGACCTTGCTTCGCGACCCACATTTGACATTGAAATGGAACCGCGACCCACTACAACTTTGACTCATTTAAAAATCAGATAAGATGTTATGTAAAGATTAAAATATAAAAAAAATATTATACTTAAGTTACGTAACGTTGTTTTTGCTTCATGAGATCTGGAATACTAAGAAACATCTTGCATCTTATATCAATCTTTTAAATATGCTCAGTAGCACTGTGCTAAATTTTATTGTAATAAGTATCAAAGTTAGTTTTTCTTAAAATTGGAATTAAACATAAAAATATGTACAGCCTTTACAGGAGGAAAAAAATAATTTTAGGAAAAAAACAAAAAGTTAATTGCTCTGAATCTTTTGTCAGAAAAGTTAACAAGAAATCTGGCATTACGTTCCTGATAGGAACGCAAAAAAGAACTTAGAGACAAAACAGAAGGCAAAAATATTTCAGACGAAATTTTTGCAGAATTTGATTGCTGCTAATGGACGACGAAATGTACGTACTGGCATAGTTTTTGCAACTATCTGGCCAGGAATTCTATGTCGCAGATGCTAGAGGAAATGTGACGGAAAATTATTATGTAAAAAAAATTAAAAATTTTCAAAAAAGTTTTTGGTTTGGCAATCCATTTGTAGAGCACTTCATTATATACGCGAATAAGTGCGTTGAGAAAAAACTTCTTCCTTTCCTAAGAAAACACATTGTGTCGTATTTTTCTGACCCTTTAGTGGATAATTCTCAATGTAGCCACAAAGCGATGGAGTGGTATCAAATAAATAGTGTTGTGATTATATTGAAAGAAGTTAATCCAACAAATTGTCCAGAACTTTGCCCAATTGAAAGATTTTGAGCCCTAGTAAAAAAGAGTTTGAAGGAAAAGCTCATAAAAAAACAGTGTTTAAATAAGTGCTTATTCCAGCAAAATAGTAGCCGAAAATACAATAAAAACTCTAATGGAGGTTATTCCGGAAAATATCAGATATTTTTTTAAAAAACAATTAGTGTCCAACTTACGTTGAACACTTAAATTCTAATAAATTAGAATTTTATATTTAAATTAATATAAGTTATTTGGTTAAGTGTATGATCTGCAGCCCTTTTAGTACTTCTGCTAAGGAAATGTTAATTACTTGTCGTCAAGAAAATCCGAAGTTTATTGGAATTGTAAGTAATTTTTTTAACTATCCCTAAAATTTTTAATGTCCAAAAACTTCACTTGAAACATCTTCGCCAAGAAGTTCAGTCTACTTACTGGAACATTTAATATTTACCTCAACTCAAACTTAAATATACTTACCATAAACCCTATATACTTACCCAAACTACATTGTAAACTACCGTATAAGAAAAGAAGAAAAGTGAAATAAACTGAATACAACTAAACCCTAAACAGTATTTACCTGTTTAATTATAAATCCTCTAAAGAAAGGTGAGTTTTTTTATGCAGAACATACCAGCAACCTACGGATTTTAACACTAATCTTGTTATATTGTTTCTTTCTCACCCCCTCAATTATAATTACTCATATATGAGTAATTACAATTACATCTTTTTTATAGATTGGCCCTTGCAATAAATCCATCCCCCCATCTCTGCCATCATCTATAAGAAAAATAAATAAATTGAATTGGAAACAATATATTGTGAACAGATAATTTAAAACTATTTGCTTAAAAACTTGGTAACAAAAAGTTAAAAAATTGTGAAGATAAAAGTCAGTTTAAACAACACTTGAAAAATTTGGAATGAAAATTTGCCATCTCTGTCTTACATTACATATAGCTGTACACCGTTTTTTTTAAAGAGTTACCATTGTGGCAATTAAATTTTTCAAAATATTTATCATAATATTCAGAACTAAGATTTTCATCAGAAGTAAACGAAAAACAAAAAAAAAAAAATATTAATAACTAAAGGAAGAAAGAAGATAATTTTTTCACAAAAATAGACAAATTTTCCGAATTTTAAAAATTTTTTCATCTAAATAAAATTTTTTTTTCCGAAAACTGAAATTTTATTTTTCAATTTAAATTATAAGTTTTTAAACAAAAAAAAAAAAAAATTAAATTTATCCAAAATTTATATTTATCGTCAAAATTAATTTTATTTTTTTGTCTTAATGAAAATTGAAAATTAATTTTATTTTTGACCCAAATTAAAATTTTCTTGAAATCTGAGAAAAGAAAGGAAAGAAAAATATTTCAATATTTTTTTCTTTTCTTTTCGCCGAAATTAATTTTTTCTCGTATCAGTAATTAAAATTTGTCAATAGTAAAGTGACCCCCAGAATTTAAACGTTTTAACAAAATTTAAAAATTTTCACAGTATTTTAAAGTATTTATAAATGTTCATAGTATGTTCTCGATTCGGCAATTGTCAAATTATCTTTATTGTCAATATATATAAACTGTTTGGATCTGTTTTAAAGATATATTGCTACATCCCATATTGAAACAGATTAGTATACACGAATTTATTACCATATATCTGAAAATCGTCCATATCAACTCAATTCTTACAACAGTGCCTGAAAAATAGAATATCTAAATATATCATTTTATTCCATTCGCCAATATGAATTCCAAGTCCAATACATCCACAACTTCCGACAGGTCATCTACCCCCCCTCCCCTCTCCCCTTAAAGGACCGCTTTATATTCAACTGTGAGCATTTGCTCCAGTTTTGTGATATATTTAATAAAACGGAGGTAGAAGAGCAGTCTGAATCTGTTCTTGAAGTGAAGTTAAAGGACTTGGAATCAAGATATTCTAAATTAGATATTTCGTATCAAAATCGAATGTTATCCCAAGAAAGCACAGTTGACCCGGAATTTAAATGCCAGGCAAAAAGTGAATTTGACGCCTGCGTAAGTGCATATTATCACTGTTCTTCCCAAATGATGGATTTAATAAAAGTTTCTCGCTTGGAAACCTCTAATATGCCAGGATTTCAATCAACGTCACGTTACTCTGTCCCACCTCAAAATATACATAACACATTACCTGATAACTCAAATAATTGCATAAAACTCCCTCCCTGTGATACCGAAGTTTTCAAGGGCAGTTATGAGCAATGGCCCTCGTTTCGTGATATGTTTACAGCAGTCTACATAAATCACTCAAAGCTCACTCCCGTCACAAAACTGTATCATCTACGTATAAAAACACGAGGTGAAGCGGGAGATATAGTGAAACGATATCCCCTTTCTCATGATAATTTTGATCTTGCGTGGGATGCATTGAAATCCCGCTACGAGAATAAACGTGTTCTAGTAGATAATCAAATCAAAATTCTTTTTGACATTCCTGCTGCTACTAGTGAAGACAGTGAATCTATTAGGAGAATTCAATCTTCTGTAAATGATTCTCTGGCAACTCTCAGAACCCTTGGTGTTGAGGTAGAAAGTTGGGATCCTATTCTCATTCGACTGATCTCCACCAAATTGCCAGATTTAACTATATCTCTATGGGAACAGTCTCTCGCTAAAAGATTGCTTATCGCTCACAAAATCTCCAAACATACAAACATATGTTTCCCAAGAAAACTTAGCTTCATCTTGCAAGTTATGCGATGATGACCATACAATCAGAACATGCCCAAAGTTTCGATCGCTTTCGGTACAAGAATAAGATTTTCAAAGATTTTGTTTCAAATCCAACCAGACAGCCCTGTAAAAGATTTTCAGTTAAAAACATTTGGTGTAAACTGTGCCCCATTTCTTGCCATACGTACTCTTTTACAGCTTGCTACAGATATTGAATCGGAATACCCGAAAGCATCATCAATCCTTCGCACGGAAACGTATGTTGATGATATTCTATCTGGTGACTATACCATAGAAGAAACTCTTAATTCCCAAATTCAACTTATAAAAGCATTAAGTTCGGCAGGGTTTCCACTAAAGAAGATAACAGCAAATAATCCCATACTTCTTTCTCATTTTCCTAAAGAAGATTTATATGATCAGGATTTTCTTCGCTTCCAAGGATCAAGTTCTACCAAAACTCTTGGAATCAAATGGAATGCGCTCAATGACTCATTCACATATAATTTCTCTGAAATTTCTTAAGCTACAAAGATCACAAAACGCCAAATTCTCTCAGCAGTTGCAAAATTGTTTGATCCCGCTGGATGGCTAGCTCCTATAGTTATCAGAGCAAAAATTTTAATGCAACAGTTATGGTTAGAAGGATTACAATGGGATGAAGAAGTTTCTCAAGATTCTCTTCATAATTGGAATATTCTTGCTCATGATTTATCAACAGTGGAAACTATCTCGATACCCCGTTGGTTACAATACACCCCTTCAGATACGATTCAAATTCACGGGTTTTCTGATGCCTCAAAATCTGCGTATTGCGCAACAATCTTTATAAGGTGTCAAACCTATACCAATACAACCTTTGCAAATTTATTAATAGCAAAATGTAAAGTTGCTCCCATTCAAACAGTCTGTCTTCCGAAGCTAGAACTCAATGGTGCGTTTCTCTTATCAAAACTACTTAAATATGTGAAGTCTACTCTCAAATTTAAGTGTATGGAAACCTACTTATGGACAGATTCATCCATAGTCCTCGGCTGGCTTTCCAAGCCCCCTTCAACTTGGGAAACATATGTCGCAAATAGAATTGCGCAAATTCATCTTTTAGCACCTGATGTAGTATGGAGACATGTCCCAAGTCATGACAATCCTGCAGATCTTGGAACTCGAGGTTGCAGTCCTAAAGAGCTTGCCAATAATTCGCTTTGGTGGCATGGACCCTCGTGGTTAACTAATCCCCCGTCATCATGGCCTAAACGAAATCCCCTACACCCTGTATCGAAAACAATAGAAACGCAGTCCCTATATATTAACGTTGAATTAGATGATATATTAGATAACTTTTCGTCGTACACCAAAGCTTTACGCGTTATTTGCTACATTTTCAGATTCTTTAACAAATCTATAAAAAATGTGAGACAAAAAACTCACATAACAACTCAAAGTGGTTTAACTCAGCAAGAAATGAATTTTGTAAAATGTCTTTAGCCCAGAAAAAATTCTATTCTGAAGAATATCATATTCTTACAACTTCACAAGCCATTTTTAACAAAAGTCCCCTAAAAACTCTAAATCCTTTTCTCGATTCAAATTCAATTATAAGAGTAAATGGTAGATTAACGCAATCTTCTCTACCTTATGGAGACCGCTATCCAATCATTCTGCCTGGAAACTCAAGATTTTGTCAATTATACCTCACTCATTTACACAAATTTCTCTATCATGCAGAATGTAGTCAAATGTCAAGAATAATACAAACTGAATATTTTGTATTCAGACTTAAACCACGTATTAAAAAGACAATACGTAACTGCAAGATTTGTGTAATATACAAACAGCAGCCTTGTTCACAGATAATGGCACCCTTACCTCCAGAAAGATGTAACTTATCGCTTCCCTTTCAAATAACGGGCATTGACTTTGCAGGTCCATTCGAATTGAAAACATCCTCTTATGTCAAAGGTTATGTAAGCGTTTTCGTTTGTTTTAGCACGAAAGCTATACATCTAGAACCCTGCTCAGATTTATCTTCTACTGCTTTTCAAGCCGCATTTAGTCGTTTCGTTGGGAGGCGTGGCCTACCCCAAAAGGTAGTAACTGACAATGGCAGAAATTTTCTCGGTTGCAGTAGATTACTTGAACTCGAGTTTTCATCATTTGTTAAAAGTGCGGCTCAAGATATTGCTCAAAAGTATATCACTCATGGCTTCGAATGGAAATTTATACCACCACATGCCCCTCACATGGGCGGATTGTGGGAAGCCGCAGTCAAAAGTTTTAAATTCCATTTTAAGCGAGTTGCCGGTTCTCAAAAATTCACGTTTGAAGAATTTGCCACTGTGTTAGCCAGAATTGAAGGCGTATTAAACTCTCGCCCAATATCAGCATTATCGGAAGATCCCACAGATCTTACTGCCTTGACTCCTGGTCATTTTTTAAGGGGAGCTCCCTTAATGGCATTCCCAGAACAAAGTTTTCAAAATATATCACTCATTAATAGGTGGGAGAAGTTAAAAGCAATTCACCACCAGTTTTCCATACGATGGAAAACGGACTATCTCAAATCTCTTCACAAGCGCTATAAATGGAGAAATCCCGCTCCAAATATCCAAGCAGGAGATCTAGTAGTAGTGATAGATGATCTATTACCACCTCACGAATGGCGCTTAGGTAGAATCGAGAAAACTTTCCCAGGATCCGATAACAATGTACGAACAGCTGATGTACGTATAGCCACCGGAATAATAACTCGCCCTATCGTTAAATTGTGTCTACTTCCTATTGAAAGCAAAAAGTAAAATATATCTGAACCCTAAGACTGCAACTCATATCTCCTCATTTAAGCTTATATTTTATATATATTTTTTATCCAAAATCTCATCTAAATTCTACTCATTATTATTATCATTTAACTCATATATTTAAGTTGAAGCTTATCTTTACACATTTAGATTTATCTCTTACAGTATCGTAATACCACTCATTAAGCACTAAACAAATATATATCTCCCCACTTTAAATTCTATTTTATCTAACAATAGTTTTTTTTTTCCTAGGAACAATAGAAGACTTGAAACCACACGCCCAGCTCCAAGCACTAGAAGAAGAGACCCGTATACCTATAAGTGCGCACTGTGTAACAGTTTCCACGCACTAAGATTTTGCCGGAAGTTTCTAAAAATGACGAGCAAAAAGAGGGAAGAAATAGTAGAAAGATACCGGTACTGCGTAAATTGTTTGGCAAGGAGCCATGATTTAAGAGCATGCTCCTCGATGGATACGTGTAGAATATGCGACCGGTACCACAACACTTTGTTGCATCCACGCCGTGCTCAACGCGCTTCACGTATTAAAAGCCGTGAATCCACCAAAATCCGCCATCGTAAACTCCAGGATCGTCAACAAAGCCAACAACCATCTACCGATCAACCCAACCAACAATCAACCCTCACAGCAACACCGGATGCAAAAACTATTGTTGAAGCCATAATATCTTTAGCCCACGTTTTATGCGCCCAAAACACTACAACTTTTCGTGCCTAATGCCATGGCCGGCGCCATGTCCAACTTACGTTGAACACTTAAATTCTAATAAATTAGAATTTTATATTTAAATTAATATAAGTTATTTGGTTAAGTGTATGATCTGGCAGCCCTTTTAGTACTTCTGCTAAGGAAATGTTAATTACTTGTCGTCAAGAAAATCCGAAGTTTATTGGAATTGTAAGTAATTTTTTTAACTATACCTAACATTTTTAATGTCCAAAAACTTCACTTGAAACATCTTCGCCAAGAAGTTCAGTCTACTTACTGGAACATTTAATTTTTACCTCAACTCAAACTTAAATGTACTTACCATAAACCCTATATACTTACCCAAACTACATTGTAAACTACCGTATAAGAAAAGAAGAAAAGTGAAATAAACTGAATACAACTAAACCCTAAACAGTATTTACCTGTTTAATTATAAATCCTCTAAAGAAAGGTGAGTTTTTTTATGCAGAACATACCAGCAACCTACGGATTTTAACACTAATATTGTTATATTGTTTCTTTCTCACCCCCTCAATTATAATTACTCATATATGAGTAATTACAATTACATCTTTTTAATAGATTGGCCCTTGCAATAAATCCATCCCCCCATCTCTGCCATCATCTATAAGAAAATCCGCAAACAAGATCCCTAGAATATTCAATTAGAAATAATTTATTCTTTTAAATTTAGAACTTCAACGTAATAGTCATTAATAAAAATATAGTTTTAAAAAATGCAATAAAAATTGTATATACTATGCTTGTGTGTACAAAAATATTTTTTCGGGATCTCTTCGCGACCCCCCACGAATGACCTTACGGACCCCCAATTGAGAACCGTTGCTCTAGAATGATTTCCATTTGAATTTGTTGACTAAAAAACACTTTGGACTGCACTTATCTTGAAGCTGCATAAAAAATCTTCCACAGATCTTGCGTCTGAGTATTAGACCACATGGTTAAAAAATGTTAAGCAAAAATTTTAAGCAATGACGTTTAATCCAGTCCTTCAAAAGTTCTAAAATATATTTCGCATTTTTTCCATGCAAAAACGTTGAATTAAAGAAGATATATCTCTATGTATAACAAGATTTCTGTGCCTTTTAATAACTTATTAACCTAAAAATGTCAAAATTTTATTAGATTTCTAAGAAAATGACATGTGCGGTTTAAGATGTACAGATGTCGCGCAACCCGGTATACTGTCAAGATACCAGGTTGCGCGACGTTGCGTATACAATCATAGTGGATATGTATATTGTTTTAAATTAATTAAAGTACTTTTCCTTTTATACCCACCATCAAAAAGATGGTGGGTCTGTCCGTCTGTTGAAAGCAGAATAGGGCTCGAACGGGATAACATAGGGGTTTGTTTGGGATTGAAAATGGGCAAAATCGGTTGACAAACAAAAAAGTTATGGGCTAAAAACTAGAAGCACAGGGTGTCCGTTTTATAGTTTTCTGCTGATATTTCTTCAACAAAAGCATGTACGACAACGAAATTTTGTACGTATAGTTCGGGGATCAATATAAACTCGTGGTCCGCCCACTTTACCGCCCGCCTTCCATATAAGGTGAAAATCAACGAAATTGTATTCAAATAGTTCAAGGACAAATGTAAACTCGGAAACAAAAAATGGGCATGGTCCGCCCACTTTCCTGCCCACTTTACCGCCCCCCCACATATAACGTAAAATTTGAAAAAGTTGATGGTGGGTATATAGATTCGGCCGGACCGAATATAATTCACGCTTGTTTAATATGATTAATTTAGTTAATTTCAGGAAGAAAGCAACGTATTTATGGGCAATTATCAAAAATGTTTGATTTTAGCCCTTCAAAAAAATATTAATTTTTTTTGATGGCACATTAAAATCCTTTTGTATACATATAAAGTGACTCGAATGCATGTAGAATTAGTTCGCGTTAATCATTTCATGTGAGGGGCGCGAAAGTTATGGCGGTTTAAAGTTGAACATATAATTTTTTTTACAAACTAGAAGTTTATGTACAATTCTGGCCAAAATTACACATAACATCAGTTATACAAATAAAATTTATGATATTTTCAATGTTTGAAGGTATTAGTGCAGCATATTTTAGGGTTTCCAAGTAAAATTTTAAAAATTTTCTTTTCAATAAAAATCGCGATTTTTAAAAATTTTGTGAAAAATTTGGATCGAATCTAAGTTATTTCTCCATATATTGATTGAAAATATATTTTGTTAGAGTTTATTACATACAAATGCTTTTTAATATTGTGATCCCTTTTTAACACAAGTAAATATTTTTTGGACCATAAAATGTTTATCTCTCATAATTTTTTGATGCGCCTCCGATTTTTTATTAAGCATAACAAGCACCTACTAATTATGTCAATTATAGTTAATTTCATGCTGTTCTCACGATGTGCCTTAGCGAAATGTGTTTTGACAAAAGTGTCTCGTTTTCAATTATCAACGACATTAGACTTAAATTTATGATCCCAATCAATTATATTTGTCGCCACTCGTATATCTATATATCCAATGTTTGTTTAAATTGCAATTTTCTGTATAAAAATACAAAAACAAAAAGTGCAATTTTTGCATAATTTTCAAAAAGCCCATAAAATGTTTATATTAAATTTATTTTTAATGCTCATCCGATTTTGTTATGTAAAACGACAAACAAAACTAAGTTCACGCAGTAATCCAAGCAATTCCATATGAAAATGTGAATGTGCCTCGCGAAAAACTGACTTTGAAAAATTTTCGCACTTGTTTTCCAAACTTTGAGACTATCTACTACGTTGACTATTTAGGGCACATCAACGGGATATAGCGCAAAATACGTACAATTACAACAAGTATCAATCCTTATCCCAAATTTTGTATTCGGTTGAAGGGCGCACAGACCGCACCAAAAAAACTGAAAATTTTTGTCATCAAAACTTTACTACCCTGTATTTAGTAGTTGAAAGTCTGCACAAAAACAAAGATGGTGCAGGATTTATGTACAACCAATTAGTTTACTTATGATAGAGTGAGATCAAAAAGTATAAACGCACGAACAAAAATTGTAGAAGAATGGTAAAAACTTAAGTAGTTTTTATCAGTTTCTCTATATTCTTGAACTTTGAACAACAATCATGGTTAGAAAAAGAAACCCATTGTGCGCTGTATTAGTTTTAAGTCTTGTGAGTTCAGATCTGTAACCAGTTTGTTTAAAATATCATTACCACAAAAGTTATTTGGGATTTAATTCAGTTTCAGACAGGTTAAAAGTTTTTGATAATTGCCCTTATATGAAATTATAAATTGTTTCTGGTAAAAAAACAGAAATAAAACAAGAGCGTATATATTCGGCCCGGCCGAATCTATATACCCACCATTAACTTTTTTAAATTTTACGTTATATGGAAGGGAGCGGTAAAGTAGGCAGTAAAGTGGGCGGACCACGCCCATTTTTTGTTTCCGACTTTACGTTGGTCCTTGAACTATTTGAACACAATTTCGTTGATTTTCACCTTATATGGGAGGTGGGCGATAAAGTGGGTGGACCACGCCCATTTTTGGTTTCCGAGTTTATATCAACCCCCAAACTATATGTGCGTGTTTTTAGTGAAGAAATATCAGCAGAAAAGTATTTAACGGACACCCTGTGTTTCTAGTTTTAAGCCCATAACTTTTTTGTTTATTGCCCATTTTCAATACCAAACAAACCTTATATAAGATAAATATTTGTGCCAAATTTCGTCTCCCTACGTTGCCCGGTTCGAGCTCTATCCTGCTTTCAGGACCCAGAAAATATATACTTTGTGGGGTCTTAGATGATTCCTTCGACATGTTACACACGGAATGACAAAATCAATATACCCCCCATCTTTTTGATGGTGGGTATAAAAATATACCTTTATTAAATAAGCTATTCAGTGAGTTACCTATTTATTTTTAATAATATCTGAGCGACGTTGTTAGCGGGAGTCCTTTTACATGCACTGAAAAGTCATATTTTTTTAAATGTGCTTCCAAAATAAATTTGTTTACCTTAATTAAGCAGTATTCTATAATTTATATTATTAAACAAAGCTATTTTCCACTTTTCTTATTCCAAATAAACTAAAAATTTATTGCATCGGCCTATATTATAAAACAAAGCTATTTTCCACTTTTCTTATTCCAAATAAACTAAAAAATTATTGCATCGGCCTATATTGTCACAAATCATAATTCTTATTAAAAAAAACTATAAGTAGAAGAAAAAATAAAAAAAAATATGTATAAGCAATGCTGTATTCATATTTTTTAATATTAAACTACCATTTACTAAAAAAAAAATATCAATAAATTTTAAAATTTTGTATCAATTTTTACAATTAGAATTTTTGTACAATACAATATTTTTCTCGTTTTTGCGAAAAGAAAGAAAATCACATTTAAGTTACAAATGTTTGTTAGTATCCAAATGTGTTAACAATGTTATGAAATTAGTTTTGTTCTAAATTTAATACTTTAAAAAATAATTCAATATTTAGGATAACTTTAATTTTGTTGCTTATGTTATGCACATGTGTCAGTAAAAAGAAAAAAAAAATATTTTGTGAAAAAAGTACCAAATTCAGGTACAATTTTTAACCCTTAAACTTTCAAATTTCCAAAAAGTACCAAACTCGTATTCGCCAATTTTCGATAAGATACTAATTTGATGCACACTTTATTTCTATGCTTACTGGATTAAAAGATAGATAAGGTTCCAAAAAGGTACCAAATTACAGCGTTTACCCGTTTTTCTCTAAAAGAGCCGAATTTCAAAAAAGTACCATACGCCTATCCGATTATTTTTCAGATGAATAACAATAACTATTTAACTTTTTAGTATATCTGTTAGTTTAGGAGTTATAAGTTGCCGATTTTACACGTTTTTGCCATTTTTTACCCCCTAAACATTCGAATTTCCGAAAATCCCATCTTAGTGTATCTATTTGGTAGGAGACCAATCTACAGTCCATATTTCATCTTTCTAGCTTTAACCGTTTGGACTGTGCGATGATGAATCACCAGGTAAGTCGGTCAGTCAATAACTCATTGACGTTACTCTTTTATATATATACATATATAGATATAATACAGAAGATAACGTTACTCTTTTATATATATAAAGGTAAATTTAACTACAAAATACTCTTTTTTAACAAATGTATTAAAAAAATACTCTTTTTATACCCTTCACCACAGGTGTAAAGGGTATATATAAGTTTGTCATTCCGTTTGTAATTCCCACAATTTTCGTCGGAGAGCAAAAAAGTTTACATTTTCGGGATCCTTGTAAGAAATGATGACGATAGGACCATGTCCGTCCGTCCGTCCGTGTGTCGGTTGAAATAGCGTTTATGAAGCCCACCGATAGCTGACATATAATATATATATCAAACGATCGGAAATGCTTTCGAGAATTTTGCTATTGGAATTCAGCAAGATCGGTTCATACAATGAGGAGATATGTTAAAAAAAACCGGTTTTTAGAACCGGTTTTCCAGTTTCTGAAGCCTCTGTATATACTAGGGACTTCGTTTTTACAAAGAAGTCTCGGACATTTTTTTCTGAATTTTTGTTCTGAAAAAATGAAATAAATCGGTTCAATAATAACTGAGATATCGGACAAAATGCATTTTTTATTTTTTAAAGCCCTGGTTTAAGCTATAGATTTTTATTTTTATACAGATCGGTCGCAAATATTTTTATAAAATTACGGTTTTTTGAATCAGCAGGATCGGTTTATAAATGGCGGAGATATGCTTTAAAAACCGGCTTTTGAAACCGGTTTTTCAGTTTCTGAAGCCTCTGCATATACCAGGGACTTCGAATTTTTAAAGGGGGCTCGGAAATTATTTTCTGAATTTTTGTTCTGAAAAAATGAAATAAATCGGTTCAGTAATAACTGAGATATCGGGGAAAACAATTTTTTTATTTTTGAAGCCCTTGTTCAAGCTACAGATTTTTATTTTTATATATATCAGTCATAAATGTTTTTATAAAATTTCGTTTTTTTTAATAAACCAAATTCGTTTATAATCAACAGAGTTATGGCCCAAAAACAAATCTGTTAAGAATATAAATACACACACAAACATGTATATTAAGCATTGTAATGACTATTAGTGACGTTTTTGTTTTTTTGTATAGACAAGTAGTTTAGTTAGAAACAGCAGTAATATAATGAATAACAGTGTTGTTGTTGTTCTTTGTATATGCAGTCTGTACAAAAATAAATAGATATGGAATTGTTGTTGTTTATTTTTAAAAACTAAAACATATCTGTTAAGAATATACATAAATACATACACAAACATGTATATTAAGCATTGTAATGACTATTAGTGACGTTTTTGCCTATAAGACAAGTAGTTTAGTTAGCAACAGAAGTAATATAATGAATAACAGTGTTGTTGTTTTTGTTCTTTGTATATGCAGTCAGTTTGTATATACACACATAAAAAAATAAATAAATATGGAATTGTTGTTGTTTATTTTTTAAAAGCAAAGCCTGCTATGACTGTTTTTTTTTATATATTCAAATTTTCATAGTTTGAAAAAAATTTAGATTTATATATGTGAAAATATGAAAGCATACGTTAAGGCGAAAATTTTATTATTTGTCGGTAATATGGTAATATGATGTCGATAAGATAGTAAGATGGTAATATGGTGAATCTTTTTTCAATTTCATTTTCATTATTTTAAAGAATTTAGGAATACAGTCATAGTCATATACAGCGGGTGGCATAAAAAAGTAAACAAAGTAGTATCTTGAACTTAATTGGTTCTTTTTCAAGTTGTAGATCGAAGATATCAAAAGTAACATATAATTATAAATATATAATGTATTGATAACAAAATAAACAGCAAAAGATTCATTGAAGTGAAAAAAATAAATGCTCCATAAATAAGTAAACAAGGTTTTTAATGGCGCCGGCGACCGCCTGTATTTTGATACATTAGTGGCAAACGTGTTGGCATAGTGTCTACATATATTCTACATATCCCTGGACAAAATTAAGAGGTTTTAGTAATAATTAAGTCCATCAGATTGGTCAATTATGGGGACTCAATTTTTTTTTTTTTTAATTTCATGCAATTTCTATTGATGACACATATGGACTTTGAGTAGATCACTCTTCAATGTTAATTATTTCCTCAGCTATATATTTTAAATCAAATTCATCCTAATTTATAGCTAAATTTTCCTACTATAGGATAAAATCCACAAAAATTAAACAAAAACTTTTTGGAACTTTATACCTTTTAACAGATTAAGGTTAATGTGGAAACTTATTTTACCTTTGTGTTCCACTTTTTTTTCCTATTTTATAAATAGAAATGTATTTCCAAACCATTAAGCCCTTTTCGCCGGACTTAGGTATTAGTTTTCTATACTTAAAGGTTAAAGTTTAAACATTTTAGAGTTAAACGTACATATACCCTACATTATATATTATGCGAAACATAGGTAATTCAATCCAGAGACTTATTTTCTAAATTTTTCATATTTTTAGACATAATCTGCATAGAACGTCATCAAATTTTGGAGATTTATTATACTTATGTATACAAATTTCCGTACAGCTAGACCATGTTTTCCGTCTTCATATATTTTTTTGTGAGTTGTAAATTCAGACCGTCCTTTACGGACTTCCGTAATAAGTTTTGATAAAAATTTTGGAACAGAAAACATAGGATTTTCAAGCTAAATTGTTATCAATTCTTTTTGTAGTGATTCTTAGTCGTTTACGAGAGTAATTGCGGTCAACGCGTTCATTGTGTTTGAAGCATTTAACTACCTTGAAAAAAAATTTGTCATTTTATTAAAGATTTTTGATATATTTTTATATGTTTCAACTTTTTCGTAATGTATGATAGTTGTTCTTAGCTCTCCTACACTTAATTGTGCGCTATTTGCTATCCTTTAGGTCGAAATTATGGTTAAATTAAAATTTTCTGATTTTATCAAATTTTCTAATATAATCGAAAAAGCGATTTTTTATTTCTCTCATAATGCAACAAATAACTATTGCTGTTATGCTAAAATCATTTTGCAACCATAAACTTCACTTACTTTTAACAAAAAATTAAAGAAATTAATCCAAAAGCTGCTTTCTCTAGAAAGAAACTTAAAATGGAATCATATTTGAAAAAGTTGTCATTAATGTAAAAGAAAACAAATTGACTTCATCAAAAACATGTACATTTTTAAAACTGTACCTTTAAATTTGCCGCTTTTTAAAGTGAAACAGAAATGATAAGTTTGTTTACTTATTTATGACACCCGCTGTATATTTACACATTTTCAAATTTTTCGAAAATTTGGAAAAGAAGTCAAATATTTTTGTTGTTATAAAATATTTTGAAAAAGTTCTTTTGTTGTTGTAAAGCTTGAAATGTGTAGAGTAGATAATTTCTGAAAAAGTCGCGGTATTTATTTCTGATATTGAAGGAAAAATTCATACGCATTTTTTAATTCAAAAGTATTTACACACATTTTTTATACTTCATTATTATTTACACAGCTTTAAAAAAGTCAATTATATACGATTAACTTTCTAAGATGATCTCAAATCTTGTCTATAAGATAGTGTAAAATCTTTTGATACAAATTCAACTTTAGTAAGTTGCAAAAATCTAAAAATAGTGGCAAAATAAAGAAAAAACCATTAGGAGCCAAGATGACCTTCAAATGAAGGTTTATAATGGTACATCGTTTTTATAGTTTAGAAAAAGGAATGGGAATTGTTAAAGGATGGTATAGTCCTTAGTTAGAAGATATAATTACATAAAAATAAGAACAATTTAAAGAGAATTAAGGAAAAATTTGTCCGAAAAATTTGTAACTCGCCGGTGCCAGGATTCGTCACGCTGTATATTTACACATTTTCAAATTTTTCGAAAATTTGGAAAAGAAGTCAAATATTTTTGTTGTTATAAAATATTTTGAAAAAGTTCTTTTGTTGTTGTAAAGCTTGAAATGTGTAGAGTAGATAATTTCTGAAAAAGTCGCGGTATTTATTTCTGATATTGAAGGAAAAATTCATACGCATTTTTTAATTCAAAAGTATTTACACACATTTTTTATACTTCATTATTATTTACACAGCTTTAAAAAAGTCAATTATATACGATTAACTTTCTAAGATGATCTCAAATCTTGTCTATAAGATAGTGTAAAATCTTTTGATACAAATTCAACTTTAGTAAGTTGCAAAAATCTAAAAATAGTGGCAAAATGAAGAAAAAACCATTAGGAGCCAAGATGACCTTCAAATGAAGGTTTATAATGGTACATCGTTTTTATAGTTTAGAAAAAGGAATGGGAATTGTTAAAGGATGGTATAGTCCTTAGTTAGAAGATATAATTACATAAAAATAAGAACAATTTAAAGAGAATTAAGGAAAAATTTGTCCGAAAAATTTGTAACTCGCCGGTGCCAGGATTCGTCACAATGAATTTATATTTGTGGGACACGGAAGAAAACACAACGGATTTAAACAACGTTATAAACTTTTATTTACTAAAACTAACGCGTAGCGTCACAGCTCTTAAAGATTAGTCAAGCAGCGTTGGGAAGTTCAACCTCTCAAAATCTTTACAACCACAGCGAGTGTTGTTAAACCATGGCAACGAAGCGATTCAATCACCAGTTGCTCTTGTTTCTCAATCCCTTACTTTACCAACGAACTGTTGTAAGCAGTTCAACCACCGTACAACTTATTTGTATGTGATTTATTTAGTGAGTATTATTAGACAAGAACATCGAAGCGGTTCAACCACCAGATGATCAAGTCTTGCAATAACTCACACTTTTCAAGACAACTTAATTGCCAGCAGTTCAACCACCAAACAATTAAATAGTCTTACCTAAGCGAAAGCCGAGGAGGCGCTGTAATATTATTACAGCTCCTTTTATACTAATTTTTCATATACATAAACTTAGTTGTAATAACTAGTACTAACCAATCTATACTTAGTTGTAATAAAAGTTAATGTAATTACGTTGAGTCTATATTAGAGAAATTTGTATCAAGACAAACGTCAAATTTTTATTAGATTTGCAGATAATTTTTTATCTCTATCAAGTATAGGGAAAACGTATGTCATAATAAACCATGCAAAAAGTACCAACAACAATGAAAATGGCGTCTTTTACTAAGCATTATCAAGACAAAGTTGTCAGAGCTCGAGCGCTGACAATTTTCTTTTAACGCTGCAATAATACTGACAAATTCAGCCAACATTAATCAAATCTTTATCTTGATAAAATTTTGACGTTTGTCTTGATAAAAATTTGTCTAATGTAGACTCAAAGTTATAGGATCGTATCTAATGGTAAATAACTACTTATGGTTATTACACTTATTTGCAACAGAGGGCGCTATTAAAACAAAATCCATTAATTTTAAAATATAAAATATTATGATCAGTCAACTTATCATTAATTAATTATTAAAATAATATAAAGACAAATAACATATATAAATCAAATAATAATTTTATAAGTTCTAATATTAAATAACATAAACATAATAAATACTTGTAAGGTAAAAACGAGGCACCGACTTTTATCGTTACAAATTTAACATCACTTAGAAAATGTTCAAAAATTTCTGCAATCGTTGGTATGTTTGGCTAGAAAGTATGATATTTAGAAACGTTATGATATCCGTATTATAAAAAGTGAAATTCATTGGCTCCACAGTTGTTTTTCTACAGTAAAACTCGCGATTTTGGAAAAAATTTTAAGTACAAATTCTTTTAGTAAATTCAAAACAAAAGTAAAATCAATAATAATAATATTTATAAATCGCATATTATATCACAGAAAACGATTGTGCAAATATTTAATTTCACTTTCTGTGATGAGAACATCATAACTAGGGTGATCGATAATTCGACTTTTTTGAGAAACCGGTTTTCGAATAATTCGAATAGTTGGTATTTTAAAAAAACCGGTTGCACTTTTTGAAATTCAGAAAAAACCGGTTAACCGGTTTATTGCAGAAGTTAATATATATATCAAAAAGCTACATTTCTTTAAAAAAATCAATAATTCTTATAATATTCAAGTTAAAATTTATTAAATACAAGCGTATAAGCCTGACAATGCCAGGAAAAAATAATATTATATGCTCAAACAAATCTGAAAATTAAAAGAAAAAAATATGAACAACATATGGACACCTTCCTCTCACTAATCGAAGTCAATTATTGGAAGCCGTTAGAATATATTGAGATAATATTGATTAAAGTTTTAAATTCGTAAACCTTTCAAAATAAAAAAATCGTCGTAATGCTCTCCCTAACCGAAATGCAGAATCAGTTTTTGATAGGATTTGGAGAGCAAATAATAAGTATAGCAACTCAAAAGTTCTTAATACCAAAAACAGACTTTTCGGTCCCAGATAGAAACATCTGGCTCCGTTAGAATTTGTAGAATGAATAGTTTTATAAGTAAGCCGATTTTTAGTTTCTTATATCGTCTGGGAGCTTCAGAAAGCTCTGGAGAGAAAACAACGCTTAGGAATGATATATATAAATCCATATATATAGATCCACGTGTTTTCGCTCCCTGATAGAGATTTAAAAATCTGGCTCTGTTAGGATTTGTAGGACGAATAATTAATTTAATTTTAATTAATTTTCTACGTCTTCTGGGAGCTTTAGAAAGCTCTAGAAAGAGAAAACATTTTTAGAAAAAGACACATAAATCCTCTTATATCCGCTTCCTGATAAAAATTTCCTCCGTTAGGATTTGTTGGACGAAAAGTTTTATAATTAAGCCAAAATTTAATTTTCTACGTCGTTTGGGAGCTTTAGAAAGCTTTGGAAAGAGAAAAAATGCAAAGCAAATTATATATCTAGATGACTAGAAGATAATTATGTTTCAAAATTGTAGAAAAAAAATCATCAAAAATTAGACTAAATTTTAGTTATCATCAACAGAAACCATGGCTTAATATGGAAGCCTGTCTCAACTGAAATTATTCCGCAGGTGAAACTTTTTTAACACTACACCTTTAAAAAATAAAGGAAATATTGGATCATAAAATATTAAATTGGGTGTAAAAATATTTCAAATATTACAATAGATTAAAAAATTCATGCAAGATAATTGTTACTTATTTATTTGTTTAATATTACAGAATAAATTCCAATTTAGACTTAAACTATATTTTTAAAACATAAGAAATCAGTCTTTATGAATATTTAAAAAATGATTCCTAAATTCCGATTCAAATATCACTATTTAGTACATGTTTTCTGAAATAAAATGTTATTTTTAAAACCGGTTTTTTGTGTTTAAAAAAACCGGTCTATTCGAAAAATGAACATTTTGAAAAAACCGACAGCACATGGACAGAAAAAACCGGTTTTAAAACCGGTTGGAAAACCGCGTCGATCACCCTAATTATAACCTTTATAGAAATCATAAATTCTCGCCAAACATACAAACGATTGCAGAAATTTTTGAAAATTTTTCGGACAGATTTTTCCTAAATTATCTTTAAATTGTTATTTTTATGTAATTATATTTTCTAACTAAGGACTATACCATCCTTTAACAATTCCCATTCCTTTTTCCAAACTATAATGACGATGTACCATTATAAACCTTCATTTAAAGGTCATCTTGGCTCTTAATGGTTTTTTCATCATTTTTGCCACTATTTTTAGATTTTTGGAACTTATTAAAGTTGAGTTTGTATCAAAAGATTTTACACTATCTTATAGACAAGATTTGAGATCATCTTTAGCAAAGTTAAGCGTATACAATTGACTTTTTTAAAGCTGTGTAAATATTATGAAGTAAAAAAAATGTGTGTAAATACTTTTGAATTAAAAAATGTGTATGAATTTTTCTTTCAATATCAGAAATAAATACCTCGACTTTTTCAGAAATTAGCACAACCTACTCTACACATTTTAAGTTTTCAAAAACAAAATAACTTTTTCAAAATATTTTATAACAACAAAAATATTTGACTTCTTTTCTAAATTTTCGAAAAATTTTAAAATGTTTAAATATATATAACTAGTGAAATTAACATTAAAGTTCTCATTGCTTAAAACCCACCTGTTTAGGTGATCTAATTGTAATATCTATACTCCTTTAATTATCAACATGTGTGTAATCAATATGAAGTATCTCTCCCTACAGGAGAAACTGCATTTTCTCGAAATGAAAAGTTGTTTTTTGGTCAGTCTAGTTCAGTTCAATCAATTTCCTCAGCAAGGCAAGTCAATGTTAATATAATACACTGCACAGTGGGGCAGAATCGAAATTTTTTGGAAATAAATCTTTAACTTCTGATCAGCTTTTTGGATTTGCATTAAATTTGGTATATGCATATCAGAGGAGTGTACAATTTTATGTTTGGAAGGAGGACCGAACAGACCCATCAGGGGCGGAGCTAAAGAGGCTCAAAATGGATTACCTCTGACATAAAATTTTTTTAATCGCTTGCCAAATTTTTGTTTCACGTCCAATTTCAAATATTTTTATATATTATTGTAGGCACTGATAAGACCTGTAAAAAACATGCTTGCATGTCGTATTTATCTCTTATAGTTTTTGAGTTATTTCCATTTGAATTTTTAAGTACCTCAATTTTCCATGTTCTGGGTCCAGTTTTATTCATATATATTATATATTATTGTAGGCACTGATAAGACCTGTAAAAAACATGCTTGCATGTCGTATTTATCTCTTATAGTTTTTGAGTTATTTGCATTTGAATTTTTAAGTACCTCAATTTTGCATGTTCTGGGTCCAGTTTTATTCATATATATCCTAGTGTTTCTGACCGACTTCATTTGTTTTTTCTTTAACTAATTAAAGAACAAAATTATCTATTGAATAAAATTTTTCTTGCTGCAATTCTGAGTTCGTAGACGAGAATGTAAGTTTAGTATTCCCTTCTCTTCTCTCCCCTACGAACTCAGAAATGCAGCAGGAAAAATTGCTGTGTGTGATCCCCGACTTAGATCAGGGATTTTTACAAACCCTTGCTTCGTGTCTTTAAATTTGATAATTTAAAGGTATTTCTGAAAATACGTATGTTGAATTTAAAGTTTGAATAAAAATGAATATTCATTTAAAAAATGTGATACTTTCTCAATTTCATATCAAATGTTATTCCTAAATAATTCTTAATCCAAAAATAATTGATACTTAAAGATAAAAATTAATGGCATATTCTCAATTTGTTACCAAATGCTTTTGTTAAATCAGGCTATATTTAAGAAAATAGTAAAAACATTCGATTTCAATTGATTATAAATTTAAGATAAAACCTTTGTATTTAAAAATGAATTAAATGTCTAATAAATGTTTTATGCCAAGGACGAAATATCATTAAATGTTTTTTTTACAATTTGCAAAAATTACCAGAATGATAATAAAAATCATGCACAAACAATAGTTTTAGAATTTTTACTCTATATTTTTTACGACTTAGCAACTTTATTTTATAAGTATGGAGAAATTAATATACATATGTGTGTTATCTGTTTATAGAAATACTTTTAATTTTATGTTTATGCAAAAGGTCTTAGCGACCACCGAACAATCTTTGTACGGACCCGTTGTTGAGAACCGCGGACCCCATTTGATAACCGCCACACAGTGTCACATTTATCCAAATTAGAACGACAAAAATACGAAAATAAAAGCTTATTAATTGAAGTAATTTTTTTCGTATTTATTAGTAAACATTCATATGTTATGGAAAAAAATACTTAATGTATTGGTAAGTGTCTATAGCGCGAATTATGGACTTTTAAATTTGCAACTTTTAAAAATATTTTAATTTTACTTACAAGTTTTGTAAAGATGTATGACAATTTTAACTTCATATATCTCAGTAAATACTAGAGATATTGATATGATTTTTTCTGGTGCGTAATAATAAATGTATCCAAATTATTCTGTTAGAATTTTCTAGGTTAAAAAATAAATACTGAAAATTTTGTTTTTATTTAAAAGAAATCATAATATTCAAAAAATATATATTTTGACAAATTCTATTTTTAATGGACTGGAACAAAAAAGTTCCAACGAGTTCCAATTTAAAAACACGATTGATATATAAAATGATATCTATAAAATTATATCTGAGAATTTTGGCTGCGACTTTTTGCGATCTTTTAAAATATTAGAAAAAAATATAAGGTACCTTATTTTAGCAATTTTTTAAGAATTATTAAAGTATCTTATAATATAGGCCGAAAATTAGTTATGCAAGTGTTACACTAAGATTGATGTGATAAGATCTTGCCACGCCCACTTTTAAAATACATACAAATAAATTAATTTTTTTTGAGTATGGGAGTGGCAGTGATTCTTCCCGCCCATTTTTAGTGGGACTATTAACGGCCTTATCTACTAACAGAATATACAATTTCAGACCAATTTCTCCCAAATTGGATTTTTGTCGTTCTAAAACTGCCAAATGTGACACTGTGCGCCATTTTGGCGTTGGCTAGTAAGAAAACGTAATAGTTTTACTATGCGAATAGCTATTTAATAAAATTTTAAAAATTAACCAAATAAATCGCTACCTTATTAAAACTCGCCAAAAAATTCGCCATGTCGCAAAACGGAAAATTCAGTCGCCAAAAGCAATTAAAAATCGCCACGTTTGGCGAAAAATCACCAAAAAATTCAAAAAATTATATTTAAAATAATAATGAAAATAATATTTATACCCTACACCACCAAAGGTGGTTGGGGTATTATGTGTTTGTGCAGAAGTTGTAACGCAGAGAAAAAATCTTCGCACCCCCACCTTAAAGTATACCGTTCGACTCAGAATCACTTTCTGATTTAACGATGTCCGTCTGGTTGGCTGTCCATGTAAAGCTTATGCGCAAAGTACAGGTCGCAATTTTGAAGATAATTTGATGAAATTTGGTACATATGCTTTTTTCAACACAAGGACGAATCCTATTAAATTTGTTATGATCGGCCCATTATTTCACCTATTCCATACAAATGTCCTCCCGGAATAGAGTTTTAACACTTATAGATGCCTTAAAAATAGGAATATTTTAATGAAATTGAGTACAATACAATCAGTTTTATATCAGTAGAAATCTGTCTGCCAAATTTCATGAAGATCGGTCCATAACTGACCATAGCTCCCATATAAACTCCTCTCCCGAAAATCCCATACAAATGTTAGTATTATGTTAATATTTACCACAAGTAAGTTGTATATAAGTAAAAACAAAATTATGTGAATCGAAATGGTGTAGGGTATCATATAGTCGGGCTTGACCGACTATATCTTCTTCCCTCGTTTTTCATAATAACTTTTAAAGTTTTCCATTCTAAGGGTTGGTTTAGAGGGTTTGTTTAATCAGCATATGTATGCTGACATTCATATGCTTAAAAGTATCAACAAATGCCTGTCTCAGCATATTCTATATGTAAGGTGCTTAAATAATTTGTTGAAAGTAACAAAGTTTTTTGTGTCAAAATATGTCAGCAAATTAAGTATCAACATAAAATTATGATAAATATGTTTTGTTGAATTTGTTTAATGTTACAGTTGTCTGGGTTCAAATCTCAACTGGGCCAACTTTAACAATTTTTTTTTTGCAACGAATTCAAGTCTTTATAAAGCTAATAAATAATATAGAGGTCATATTTATTACAATTTAATTTTTAATATTTTACCCATTAAAGGAACAAAATTATAAATTATTTATTTTGCAATAAAAAACATATTTAGCACACGAAATTTTTTTTCTTCGGGACACTTTAATGTAAATACATATGTATGTCAATTATTTATGGGATTTGAGCACGTTAAAGTAATGTTCAGAAGTGCGCCTTTAATGCTAGTTGTGGTTATTTATAAACTGATCTTCGTAAAATTTGGAATAATGTTTTTTTTTTTTTTTTCATATTTTATTAAAATATTACGAGAGGAATAAGATTTTTTTTCGGAAGGTCATGTGTATGGACTAGATGAAATAATGGACCCATCATAACTAATTTTAATCAAATTTCATCAAATAACTTTAAAATTGTGACATGCACTTTGCTTACAATGTTTAGATGGACAGTCAGAGAGACGGAATTAGTTAACATGATTTAGAAAGTGAGTAGAATGGTATACTTAAAGGTGTGGGCTATAAATATCAGGACAAACGCATAAAACACATATAAAGGTGTAGAGTATAAAAAGGAAAAACAATTTCGCGTAAAAATGCTATTGAAATATCAATTCTATATGCTAACAAATAACAACGTAGAAAATTTGTTAAGAATTAATAATATTGTTTATAATATACTTTTGTTGCCATCGTTGGCAAATAGTCAACATATGCTGTCAACATACATATATTTTAAGTTTACATGATATGTTGGCAATGGTAACAAATTTTTTCAGCATAAATATGGTTATTCAACAAGTCGTTTAAACCTATCTTAAGATATTTACAAGCAAATTAATTTTAAGTAATAAATATTTTTTTCCAACAAACGAATTTTTTAGGTAAATTTTTTGGGTCATCTGAATAGTTTCAACATTATTTATTCAATAAAACAACAAGATGTATTGATTAATATTGTACTTTTTTGTTTTATTATATTATTAGGGAATTATTAATAATGAAAATAGCATTTTTTATTCAATTTAACCTAAACAATTCTATTTGGAAGGGACTTCTAAAGATTTTCAACTTGTAACAAAGAAGGTTTGTTCAATCTCTTCAGATAACGAATTTTTGTTGCCTTATTGTCTGCCCTACTCATAAAAATTACGTGACAGCCACTTCCATATATTTCATATCATATTAAGGTCGAGAGAGTATGGTGGCCACTCCGAAGTGGTAAAATTTTTACTTCGAATTCATTGTTTTACCGCTCCTGTGGTGTGAATTGGAGCATTGTTGAGCTGTATAAATTGTAAACATTTTTTTTCAGTAAACTTTTGTAAGTTTTTTTCGTAATTCTATGCGAAGAAAATCGAAGTTCTTATGTCTCATAATATGAAGTTGCACTTTACGCCATTTCACTTCCTTCGCAGATTTATGGGATACATAATTAGCAGGGCAAGTTAAAATATGCACAAAAAAAAATTAAAATATGCGCTTGAAAAGGCGCGGAAAATTGGTATAATATGCACAGAAATATGCAAAAATAGCATAAATACGTAGATAAAAACCAACTAATTTATGCATTTTTATATATTAATATGTAAAAAATATGCACAAATATGCATTTTTTAACTTTCAATCTCCGATAGATTTCGATTTTTATAAAAATATAACTATTTTAATTTTAAATATCATATTTGACGCGTCCCAATTTTTTTCTTTACGATATTTACAATGTACTCAAAATACTCACAAACATTTTTTTTAGAAATCATTTGACTGAACTCCAAAAAATCACAAAAAAATTGTGTTTTTGTTAAGAAAACTAACTTTTGTATCCATTATATGCAAATTTATGCAAAGATTTAAAAAACAAGCATTTTTGTGAAATTCTTTTGAAATATGCAGTTGCTTACTTTCCAAGCGAAAAGCTTGAAAAATTTGCCCTGATAATTAGCATTCTTATTTTCTCAAATAACGAAAATAGTCACTGGAGCCTTACAGATTGATTATAAATTAGCTTTTTTCTTTATCGGAAAATTTTTTTACGCGACCAATTTTTAAATTTTCTTATAGAAAACTGTTAAAAATATTAGGAAAACATACAAAAAAAAACTGACTTAAAAATACATTTGTTGGAAAAAAAAATCCGTTAAAAATTGTATTTAGTTCTTTATTAAATATTTCTTGCTATTATATTAAAAATAATGCGAGTTTCAATGTAACGAAAATCTAGAACCTATTCTGTTGACCGGCAGCGTGAAAGCAAACTTGATTGTAATTAATATCTGTTATTTTTACCCATCACATAAAATAACTTAAAGTTCCCCCAAACAAACATTTGAACATTATACATCTTAGAATTCAAGACTTTAGAAATTAAGATGAAAAAAGTATAACTATCTTTATAATATTAAAAATAATACGAGTTTTAATGTAATGAAAATCTTGAACCTATTCTGTTGACCGGCTGTGTATAAGTAATAGTGGAAGGCCAATGTACGCGGAACACGCGGCCATCAGCTGATCGTTTAAATTTATGACAGTGTTCTCAAATTTTTCTTTGTCACTTTTTTGTAAACAATTGATTAATTTTTAAGCTGGTAATAATGCTGCCGCCCGTTGCCGCGTGACGCGTACATTGGCCTTCCACTATAAACTTGATTGTAATTACATACTTTACATACCCGTGTGTTTTTACTGTTATTTTTACCCATCATATAAAATAACTTTAAGTTTCCCAAGCAAACATTTGATGGTCCAAGTCGAACCAGATTTTAAAATTATTTTATGTGGAAATTAATTTGCAGATAATTTTAGAACAGATTTCTGAAAGTGTTTATTTAAAATTATAAAACACCCTTGGATTTGGCAAATTATACGTATCCCCAATAAAACAGTGCTACATCATTTGTACATATTAAAGCGAAACAAGTAATTTTAAATTAAAAAGAAAAAATAATAATCTAAGGTACGCGAAATTATTTTTAACTTTACATAAAAAAAAAAAAATACAAAAATTATAAATCTACATAGAACGTTGGTCACTTATGTATAATACATACTTCGTGAACAGTTTTTTATTTTCGCCGGACAAAAATCCCACGCTTAAAGTACCCTCTACCACCGTGACCCGCCTGTACTCCTCCAAATCAACTCGAAAGCACCTCAGCTTTGACCATGTGGAATTTTATTTAGATATCTCCAACGGTTCATAAGTTACAGAATTATTTAAAAAAAATCGATTTGGGACCACTGTGCGTCGTAACGGATATATTTTCTATTTTTAATAAGAAAATTTATCTTATTTTTGAGATACTATAAGTCATGAACCATCGCTGAAATCAAGATAAAACTCAGTATTTGCGTTACCATCGTCAATGTTAATAATCTTGCCAAATTTCATTAACTTTTGATGCTTTTTGGATGCAATTAGCGATTTTTCTGTTTTATAATATACGAAATAATGTAAATTGAAAGAAATATTTCGTATTTATTATAAAATTTTTTGTAATATTTCATAAACTTTGTATATACAAATTTTTAAATATTTATAGCTATTTTGCATTTTAAAATCGCTATATTCGCTATAATCGCTATACACCCCCGAAATATTTATAAGACCAAAATAGTTTTTTATATTTCTATGGAACTACAAGTGCAATCCCAGAAATATTTTGAACATATATGAATACAAGTTCATTATTGGTACAGTGGAACAAATATATTTTTATGATATGATCAATAAAATGTAAAAGATAAGCCCAAAGGCTCAATTAAGTTATATTTTTGTTTATATGTATATAGAAAACATCTGGAGAAGAAATGGTGTTTATTATTGTTTTTGTAATTTTTGACTAGATTAAGATCAAAATATGTAACATTATTTTAACTGTTTACTTAAAAAATGTATTTTTAGCCTTAAATTTTTAAGATCTTGTTGAGAAAAAATCAGGAAATATTAATCATATTTCAATACGCCTTATACAGTTTGTTAATCGCAAGATATTTTATAATTATTAATAGCCAATTTGGTTCTACAGATCTAGTAAACTTATTTTAGTAGATCAGAAAACACGCAATTTAATGAATTCCATAGTAGGAATTATACTCATTGTTATTGGACTTTTATATCAATTATATTCTAATGAATACCCTTGATTATTAGTATTTACGCAATTTCTGATACAAACATTAAAAATTGGATATAATTTATTTCAAAATAACCATAAATGAAGGCTAGATATTGCATTGCGTATATGCAATAACTTTCGGTGCTATTAATGCCACGAAAACGTATTTTTACAAGATATATCTTTAGTATAGTTAGCAATTATTATAATCTAGCTTATAATTATCATTCTGGCCAATTTTCATTAACATATGATAAATATTTTCTGATTTATTCAAAACATGACATTCCATTCTCAAAAATTTAAGGCTATGAATAGATTTTTTACGTAAAAAAATACATTCGTTTTACATATTACGATACAAATCTAGTCCAAAATTACAATATCTGAAATCAGCAGCACTTTCCCCTGAATCATTTTTAATATACGAACTAAAAAATAACTTAGTTAAGGCTTATTTTTTACATTTTATTGATTATATCACAAAAATATATTTGTTCCACTGTATCAAAAATAAACTCTGATCTAACTCTGTACAGCTTTTATTAAAATACGAAAATAAAACTTAAAATTTGTAAAACATATTCCATTTTTTTAAATATTTAAAATAGTTCTTCATATTTGGTCTTATAATTACTTCGTTCGAAACTCCAGTAAAAGTCCCGTTATTTTTGCACAGGAGCAACGAAACCAACTTTTCTTACATATAAAAACACTGCCTTACTTGTCTTCATATGTGTGCAAAATATTTTTGGAATTGCACTTGTAGTTCCATAGAAATATAAAAAACTATTTTGGTCTTGTATTGATGAGGGGAGTGTATTGATGAGAATAATGATTGTACTAAATATTATTAAATTCAGAGAGGTGTCGTTTTTAAATGGAATGACTCTATAACATTTTTGTTAGTGGATATTTTAAATGAAATTGTATTATTCCCTTTTTTTGGATTCGCCAACGAAAAAGATAAATACATTTTTCGATTTGAATGACTAACGAGTGCTTCGATTTAGTTCCGATAGGACCTCTTGCAACGAATAAGACTCAGAAATATTAAAGTATCAAATGCCTGAGGTACGTGAGAAAATATTTCTGAGAGGAAATACAACTATAGGCGATTAAAAATTAGCAAAGAAGAAAGTTATAGTGGTCAAGTCCGATATTGACATACATGTGAATATTATGCACTTTGAAATGATTTTTCGTAATGTGTAATATATGAAGCTATAGACAGCATTGGAGTAATTATTGATGAATTTGGTAATGTGGTCCACACGTTTTGTATTGTTCTTAAAAAAGAATATAACTAAAAAAAAAAAAAAAAACGGTGAAAATGGACTTTTTTTTAATTTAAATTCAAAGTTTTACATAGTTCTTTTGTTTGTTATTAGTAACAATATTTTAAAAAAATCGGGTAAAACTTGGATCCGAAAAAATCTTTTTCTTTTTGGCCAGTGATATTAAATATTTTAGTAAAAACTAATAAAAAATAATTTTTACTTTTAAATTTAAAACTTTTTATAAGCTGAATTACATGCACTAATTTTTTCGTGCGCAATCCTTATGTATATATGTACTTACCATCCATCAATCGACTTAGACTGTATAAAAACACTATCGACAATAAGACGCAGCCAATGAAAAGAATTATAATTAAAGCATTTAATGTTGGAAAGGTTAAGGTAGTTCCAGTAACGCGATAAAAACGAACCTAAAAATAAAAAATATGTATATGACATTAAATATTATTAAAAAAAAAAAACAATTTAGAACTTCAACATCTCGAATTACATATCACACTGGTCCACGATTCCAGAATTTTCTCCGCTAATTTGAATATGTGAATTCATCCGGCAATAAATATGTGATACAAATAATATACAAATATAGTATAACACTATGCAACAAATTGATGGTCATCGCATGGGGGCGAAATCATTCCGACTGCAATTGATAGCTCTTGATATGTGTAATAAACCCTCCAAAGGATTTTTCGCCGGTAGGCAAAATTTTTGTTTTATGACCACTTTAACTTTTTCATTTTTGCACCAAAGTAGTTTCAGATAAATATAAAAAAATAATCTAAATATAGTTTGAAACTCAAATATTTTTACATAAATGTTTAGAGCACTTAAATGACAATATTTCATTAGAACTTTCTATTCATTTATCTCTAATAATAAGGGGTCATTTCTAGTCCGTTTAAACATAATTAAACAAAAGTCCATTAAAACTTGTGTTTAATGATTTAAAATATTCTACAGAAATTTTCTACGTAAAATTTCACTAGGGGCCACCGAAGGTCCAAAGTTCGTACGGTGAAGCATTTATCCAAAGAAATGAAATTGATGAAATTATTATTAATTTTGTTTACGATTTGTATAAAACTTTTAATTTTATGTTATATTTCATTGCCTAGTTTAAGGAGTTTATATAAGAAATGTGGGAAAATTTCATAATTTTCTTTTTTTAACATATGATAAGTCGGATGTATTTTTTATCTTTGGAGATCCCTAGTAAAATTTAACGAAGAAAATATCTAGAACATTTTACCCTATTAAACTCAAGTTTAAATTGACTTTCATGTCATTTCCTAAAAAAGGACTAGAAATAACCCCTTATAAGGTAAGATAAATGAATTTAAAGTTCTAATGAAATATTCCCCGTTAAATGCTCTAACATTTATGCAAAATTATTTTAGCTTCGAACTATATTGATATTATTTTTTTCGATCAATTGCAATCGGAATGATTCCGCCCCAAAATACTGTTGCATAGTTTAATTAATTATCAAAACAGACTTCAAATTTTCTACAATTTCACAATGTTTTAAATAATAAAAAAGTATAAAAAATGTCACACTGTAAAATTATTGTTGTGTATTAAATTTTTCAATTTATGACCTGTTGTCATAAAACTTTAATTGTCAAGAAAAATATTATTATTATTTTTTTTTTAATTTTTAAAATTATTTATATTTTCTTCAGCCTTAAGATACATCAAGGATCTACCAACACAGCAAAACAACAACAAAACCAACTTTAAAATTTGGATAAGAATAGTTGTAGTTCTACAATTTGATGCTTGTGCAATAAACATATACAATGTTATGCTATTTTGCAAATAAAATCATTTGATTTATTTATTTATTTTTTCTTAAATAGTGGACAATCTACAACAAAACGCATAAAATTTCACAATTTTCTGAGTTAAAATTAATTCCGGTAGCTGCAATTCATTTTAATTGTGCTGCAATTGAACAGATCTTTTCCATTTTTTAATTTATCCACTAGAAATAGTGTTTTTAACAATTAATTTTTTTAGTTTTTAATATAAAATAACGAAAACCAAAGAATACTAAGAATAGAAAATAGTACTCTTTCCTACAACAATAACATTTCTCTCTCTTCACATACAAGTTCTGTGTGAATTCAACACACTTGTGATGAGAGAGAAAAACAACAGAAAATAAACAAACCTTTCCTTTAAAATTTAAGGAAAATTGCAAATTGCACGCGACACACTTTTTCACTATCACACCGTAGTTTTATATTTTTTTCACGAACTTTTATTGTATTTTTACTCCCGTAACACGAATACTTTCCACAAACTGAAAATATATTTTTTAAATTTACTTTTGACATTCCTTTTTTGTATGGAGTAATTCCATTTTAAATTTTAAAAATTTTATCTCTCTGAAATTTTGTCTATAGTAAGTTTACCGATAGAGCTTCCTACAAAAAAATTATAAAAAAAATTGAAGATGGACTTTTTAAGATAAACGTCTTTAAAGATAATTTTTAGAAAAAAATGTGTTTAAACTAATTTTTGTTAAATTTTTATATGACATCAAAAAAAAGTAACACAAAAAGTAAACAAATTTATTGCAAAAAAAAAAATTATTTTAATATCTTTTATACAACAAAAGTTTTGGCCATTTAAAAAAATCAGTTAATCACACTTAAAGCCACAGAGTTGTCACAGTTTTCAAAATAAAAATTAATAAAATTCATTTTACATGATTATGAGTCCTTCACTATGTATGTACCGAATTTTATGCAAATCGGTAATCTAGGTTTAAAATTTTTTAAATTTAAAATGGAATTACTCTATGTTGAAATTTAAATTGAACGACTAATGTTGCTACTTTTAGTATTAAAAATAAAACAGAATTTAAAATAATTTTAAATTATTTTCATATTTATCAACAAAAAGCAAAAAAATGTAATTATATTACTATTTGTGGAGGCATCAAGAGATAAAAATCTGCGAATATAATTGTGATGAATTATATTTAATAATTTGTAAATACTCTTTTTTGCAACTATGTATGATATGATGTGTGGTGAAAGTGGTTTCCGTACTAATACATATAAATAAAATTTGACTAACACAATCTTAAAGTTAGGTTTTTTTCTTGACAACAGAGTTAGGTTTTTTTGACAAGCCTTCTGTTCTTAGTATTCTTTGACGAAAACATTAAAATTTTAATTTATTTACAAATTTGTTAAAATCTAATGGTGAATTCTCTTTTCTATGTTGAATTCCCACAAGAGAGTAATTTGTCTTACTTCAGTAGCGCGTCTACTTATTCTCAGGGCCGTCAGATGTGGCGATTTTTAATTGCTTTTGGCAGCTAAATTTTCCGTTTGGCGATTTATTTGGCTAATTTTTAAAATTCTATTAACTTCTAATTTACTTTTTTTGAATTTACTTCAGTTCTTGCTATAAAAAAGCACAAAAAAGAGTTAATGAGTAATTTTATTAATGTGTCAATAAAATTTATATTCTCTAAGAAATGTCGACGCCGATATTGTATTGAAACGGCTCTTATTTTGTCATCAAATTTGGTGACGTCTACAACATTTAAAGAGAATAAAGTATAAAAAATTAAAAAAATTTATAAATAAATTAAGTTTATTTGAAATATTTATTGAAAATATTTATAATTATTACTAGAACAGTGAAAAGTAAATAAAATTTAATTAAAACGAAACATATCTATATATAAATTATAAAATTCACTTTCTCAAAATAACAAGAAAACAATTTAAAATCAAAGAATATGAATCATAAGAATAGAAAATCCTTTAAATTACAAGTCTGGTTAATTCTCAGTATGATTGTAGAATGCAAACTTTATCCATTGGAAACAAACCTTCACTTTCAATGCCTCCGGAGCCCAAGACAAATTTCGGAAATCATTTTCTGCTGCAATCTCTTGATCTAAAAGACTTAATGTTACTACAAATTTGTTTTAAAGATCTTTTAAAAGAGCTCTTTTTCAACATTAGGCTGATACTATTCGGTTTTTAAATTACTTTTGCTTGCAGCACGTGTTTGAAACTTATTTGTGCTCTGGTTAGTGTTTATAAAAAATCGACTTTTCAAAAAACCGGTTTGACGGTTAACCGAAAATTGAGTAAAATTAAAAAACCGGTTTTTCGGTTAACCGTCTACTAAAAAACCGGTTAAACCGGTTAACCGACATTTTAATAATTGGTCTAATTTGAAGCTTAATAAAAATATTTTTGGTTAAAAAAGTGTTTCAACTTATTGGTTTAACCATGCACCAAATAATAAACAGTGCACTGCACTGTTCTTTATATATTGCAATTGATTTACATCGAAAATTTATAATACTTTTTTTTCAGCCTTTAGACTAGTTTTAATATGATTTATAAAAACAACTTTTATGGCATATTTTAGCACAGCTTTTGAAGCTTAATAATGATCTAAAATTATTCTATAAAGTATTTTTCAGTTTTTTTTTTTTTTTTAATTTTTCTAGGTTAAAAATAAAATTAAATTATCGAAATTTTACAAAAAGGAAGCTTTAGACCTAGGATTTATATTCACCGCATTTAAAGTTTTTCTCTCAAGGAAAAATGTAATAAAAATATCTGCATAAAATTGCAAAAAAATAATTAACATTATTTCTGCTAAAAAGAAATTTGTTTTTAATTTCTAGAAGATTATTAATAACTTAAAAGTACATTTTCTGCACTTATTTAGTTCTACATACTATTGAAGTCTTTATTCCTATTATCCTATATAAAATCTTCTTTTTATCTTAAGCTATACATTAGTAGGTGAATTTTACATAAGTATTTTCTTCTTTTGGAAAATTTCATTCGCTTGAAATTAAAGTTTTTGTAAATGGAATGCTTAATTATCTATCTGATTTATTATACATACAGTTTTAAAAGAGTTAACTTCCAACAAGTAAATAGATATCACCTGGCTACTTGTTAACTCAAACAGCAAGCATTTTTAGTAGTTTAAAAATATTTTCTTATATTTTAAATTCAGAAAAAAGCAACTACGAAATTTTGTGAAAATTTTTGAAACCGGTTAACCGACACAGAAAAACCGGGTAAGCCGGTTAACCGAATTTGAATATTTCAAATTAACCGGTTCGCAAATAACCGAAATTTGAAGAAAAACCCGGTTTTTCGGTTAACCGGTTAACCGGTTTATAAACACTAGCTCTGGTATTAGAATTTTGTCGGAAACTTTTTGCCATATTACATTTTGTAGTTTTTATTCACTTAATCTTAAATAAAAAGGATTTTTAATTGAAATTTAATATTTGACTGGCATTTGACGACATTGTCGTCGACGTCAATGTCGTTTTTGAGTCAACATAACTTCGTGTCGACATCATCAACACCGTCGCTTATTTGGTATTCTCTAACAGACTTGAGACGATGTCGACTGTTTATCGATTATTTTAACAAACAATACACACATCACTAATTTTTGAGTCAGCTGATTTATATTGTCGAAAATTTAAAAATAAATTTCCCAGTCAAATATTAAATTTCAATTAAAAATACTTTTTATTTAAGATTAAGTGAATAAAAACTACAAAATGTAATATGGCAAAAAGTTTCCGACAAAATTCTAATACCAGAGCACAAATAAGTTTCAAACACGTACTGCAAGCAAAAGTAATTTAAAAACCGAATAGTATCAGCCTAATGTTGAAAAAGAGCTCTTTTAAAAGATCTTTTAAACAAATTTAAATTTAAAACAAAAAAATAAATTTTCCTGTCAAAAATTAAATTTCAGTTAAAAATACTTTTTAATTAAGATTAAGTTTAAAGTAATGAATAAAAAATACAAAATCTAATATGGCGAAAATTTTCCGATAGAATTCTAATACCGGAGCACAAATAAGTTTCAAACACGCACTACAAGCAATAGTAATTTAAAAACCGAATTTCGGATAGCATCAGCCAAATTTTAAAAAAGAGCTCTTTTAAAAGATATTTAAAACATTAAGTCTTTTAGATCAAGAGATTGCAGCAGTAAGTGATTTCCGAAATTTGTATTGGGCTCCGGAGGCATTGAAAGTGACAGTTTGTTTCAAATGGATAAAGTTTGCATTCTACAATCATATTGAGAATTAACCACAGTCTTGTGATTTGAAGGATTTTCTATTCTTATGGTTCATATTCTTTGATTTAAAATTGTTTTCTTGTTATTTTGAGAAAGTTAATTTTATAATTTACATATAGATATGTTTCGTTTTAACCCAAATTGGCCTAGCGCACCCATATGGTAACGCAAACAACGGTCAAATAAAAAGCTATATAGCGTAGAAGATACTAAAAATTTTGAATAAATTTGAATTACATTTCATCATATGGAATCCTGTTAATAATATTAGCATGATAAAGGTTCATTAATATTATATTTGGAAGCAAGTGATCATTTTGTAAATGAAATATAAATAAGAATAAAAAGAAATAAAAAAATATACACAAAAAAATCTTTTATTTTTTTACATTCTGCAAATAACTAATTTAAAGATTGACTTTTTCGTACTAGTCACTATATCGCCACCTTATGGTCCTTTGGTGCCAATACACTTCTTCCTAGAACATTTCCATGTTAAAGTGACTAGTCACCTAATTGGTGACTAGTCACTTTACTAATCACCTGACTAGTCACTTTAACATGGGAATGTCCTAGGAAGAGGTGCATTGCCACCAAAGGACCAAAAGGTGGCGATATAGTGACTAGTACGAAAAAGTCAGTTCATAGGAATCCTTTTACTGGTGAAATTGAGTCAGTCACCTGACAATCATTTTAACTGGTCACTTTACCAATTAGGTGACTAGTCACTTTAACATGGTGATGTCCTAGGAAGAAGCGTATTGGCACCAAAGGACCAAAAGGTGGCGATATAGTGACTAGTACGAAAAAGTCAGTCAAATTAGTGATTTTCAGAATGTAAAAAAATTAAAAGATTTTTTTGCGTATATTTTTTTATTTTTTTTTTTATTTTTATTTATATTTTATTTAAAAAATCTTTTCATTTTCTTTTCACATTATTTTATATTAATCAATTTAATTCATTTTTATATTTTTACATTTTTGTTTATAGCCGCAACCCCGACTCGAACTCACATCGTTATGTTTTATAGTCATACGCGCTAACCATTCAGCCACAGAGCATTCTTACATACATTGCACTATTTGTTGTTTTAATGAGCATGTTGATTTATTGACCCTTTGTAGGCGTGAGGTGGCTAATGCTTCCACTTAATCACCCTTTGGAAGTCGTTACTTTTACTAGTTATATTGAGTCAGTCACCTAACAAACATTTTTACTAATCATTTTACTAATCACCTGTCTAGTCACTTTTATATGGGGGTGTCCTAGGAAGTGTCTAGTACGAAGAAGTCAATTCATAGGAATCCTTTTACTGGTGAAATTGAGTCAGTCACCTGACAATCTTTTTAACTGGTCACTTTACTAATCACCTGACTAGTCACTTTAAAATGGGAATATCCTAGGAAGAGGTGTATTGCCACCAAAGGACCAAAAAGTGGCTTTATTGCGACTAATACGAAAAAGTCAATTTAAAAAAACACAAATGCAGAGTAATTGATTTCTTTAATAAATTGAAAATTCTAATTAGACTAGGTTTTTTATTATAAAAAATAATTGCGAGGTAATCTATTTCTAATAGATGTATTCCATGTGTTTAAATTAAAAACACATTTAATTAATGTAGTACGCATAACATAAAAATATAAAAAGAAACATTATTAACTTTTCTCTTACAAAGTAAAATACTAAAGACTCTGTTACGCACCAAGCAGTCAATAAAATGATATCTGACACTACACACGTCTAAAAAAAGATGCCAAATGTCCTACCATGTATTTATTGCCGTTAGTCAAGTAATCCAACCTGTACTGCCAAAGGATGAACTATTTACTTTTTTGATGTTTTTGTGACCTATAAGAAAACCAATCGCCACGCTCTCGAAAGGGTCAATAAAGTATAATTCGCCACCTCCACGCTTTCTAAAGAGTCAAGAAATGGTGCTATCGCCACCTCATCGCTCTCGAAATAGTCAATAAATAGTGCTATCGCGACCTTAACGCTTTCTAAAGAGTCAATAAAAGGTGCGATAGCTTAACTATCGCTCACAAAATATGCCAAGTTAGAGTGTATAAAAAACGTACACATTTGAATGAGTTAGGTGGGTAGTCACAAATGAACTTTACTGTACAAAAGCGGGTAAATTGACACCGAAAAAACTGCTGGGTAGTATAGAAACTGACTCTCTTTTTTAGTCAGCACCATAGTATAGCTAACTAGTATAGAAACTGACTCTCTTTTTTAGTAAACACTCTTCACATACATATGCTGTGTGAATTCAACACACTTGAGAGAGACGTAAACAACACAAAAAAATAACAAAATTATACTTTAAAATAACATTTGTAGCATATTCTTTCATACACATATAATATTTTATTATTTTTTTAAACACTTTTATCACATTTTAATTTCCGACACGTTTTAATTTTTTACAAACGAGAAAAATATTTTTCTACTATTTTTGACATTTTTTTTTTGGCTGTTGAATTTTAAACTAAATAAAAACAGTTTTTGGTATTAATAATGTAGTAGATTTTACAATAATTTATATTTTTGTTGATATTTAGCAACAAAATATAATAATTACATCATTATCAATACAATAGACGTTAAAATCTTGAATATATGTTGAGAAATATATACATGTAAAAGAAAAATTTTATAATTTTTTAATACAATTTTTTGCAACTTTGTATACATATGAATTGAGTTGAATGTGACCCAGCAGTTTTTTCGGTGTCAATTCACCCACTTTAGCACAGTAAAGTCCATTTGTGACTACCCACCTGACTCATTCAAATGTGTACGTTTTTTTATACACCCTAACTTCGCATATATTGTGAGCGATAGTTAAGCTATCGTACCTTTCATTGACTCTTTTGAAACGTTGAGGTGGCGATAGCACTATTTATTGACTCTTTTGAAAGCGTTGAGGTGGCGATTTATACTTTATTGACCCTTTGGTGAGCGTGGAGGTGGCGATAGCACTATTTATTGACTATTTTGAAAGCGTTGAGGTGGCGATAGCACCATTTATTGACTCTTTTGAAAGCGTTGAGGTGGCGATTTATACTTTACCGACTCTTTGGTGAGAGTTTTTTCGGTGTCAATTCACCCACTTTAGCACAGTAAAGTCCATTTGTGACTACCCACCTGACTCATTCAAATGTGTACGTTTTTTTATACACCCTAACATCGCATATACTGTGAGCGATAGTTAAGCTATCGTACCTTTTATTGACTCTTTTGAAACGTTGAGGTGGCGATAGCACTATTTATTGACTCTTTTGAAAGCGTTGAGGTGGCGATTTATACTTTACAGACTCTTTGGTGAGCGTGGAGGTGGCGATAGCACTATTTATTGACTCTTTTGAAAGCGCTGAGGTGGCGATAGCACCATTTATTGACTCTTTTGAGAGCGTGGAAGTGGCGATAGCACCATTTATTTACCCTTTGGTGAGCGTGGAGGTGGCGATTCTTTTTTCGTTAAAGCTTTCGTTAATAAATGTTTTTACTGAATTTTAGAAAAAATGTAGAGATTCAAATGAGAGTTTATAACTGAGTTTTTAGAATTTTGAAACTGATTTGTTATGAAGTTTTAATTACATTCAGTTCTTAGTGAAAGTTTTTTAGTGAAAAAATTTATTTTACTGAAAATACAGAATTTTGGTAAAATTTTTAATTTTTAATAAAAAATTAAATTTTAAGAAAAATTTCAGAATTTTTTAAAAATTTTGATTCTTATTATAAATTTCTCCTTTTTAGAAAATTTTAATTTATTTGCAAAAAAATTTAATTTTTCAAATATTAGAACTTTTGTGAGAGTTGGTATTTTTTGATGAAATAATATATTTGAATAATTTGTTTAAACGAAAAATATTAACGAGTTTTTAAACACAAGTTTCCATAGTTATGTTATTTTAAAGTTTAAAGTTTTGTTTTTAAATAAAAATCCAATTAAAATTTAATTTTTTTTTTCAAATAATTGACATTTCTATCGATATTTGTCGTTAAAATATACTTACGAAAAAAATCGCTAACTTTAGTAGAGAATAGCAAAATCAAAAACAACCGAAAAATTTCGATAATTAACAATATCGGTAGTAAATGAACAAAGTTACGGAATTGCGGTACTAGTCTTGCTAATTAGGATTTTACAATTAATTAAAAAATCAATTATTCTGCATTTGTGTTTTTTTTATTGACTTTTTTGTACTAGTCACAATAGCGCCACTTTTTGGTCCTTTGGTGGCAAAGGTGACTGTCCGAAACCGGTTACTTGACTGATGAAATTGGGTCACCACTAGTCACTTTACCTATCACCTGACTAGTCACTTTAACATGGGGATGTCCTAGGAAGGAGTGTATCGCCACCAAAGGACCAAAAGGTGGCGATATAGTGACTAGTACGAAAAAGTCAATTCATACTAGTCCTTTTACTGGTGAAATTGAGTCAGTCACCTGACAATCTTTTTAACTGGTCACTTTACTAATCACCTCACTAGTCACTTTAACATGGGCGTGTCCTAGGAAGGAGTGTATTGCCACCAAAGGACCAAAAGGTGGCGATATAGTGACTAGTACGAAAAAGTCAATCTTTAAATTAGTGATTTTCAGAATGAAAAAAAATTAAAAAATTTTTTTGCGTATATTTTTTTATTTCTATTCTTTTTTTTTATTATTTTTTGTAAATTTCTTTTTTTTTTTTCTTTTTAATTTTTATTTATATTTTATTATTTATTATTAAAATCTTTTCATTTTCTTTTCATATTATTTCATATTAATAATCAATTTAATTCAATTTAATATTTTTAAATTTTTGTTTATGGCGCACCCCCGGCTCGAACTCACATCGTTATGTTTTATAGTCATACGCGCTAACCACTCAGCCACACTGCATTCTTACATACATTGCACTATTTGTTGTTTTAATGAGCATGTTGATTTATCGACCCTTTGTGACCGTGAGGTGGCTGTTGCTTCCACTTTATATACCATTTGGAAGTCGATCCTTTTACTGGTGAAATTGAGTCAGTCACCTGACAATCTTTTTAACTGGTCACTTTACTAATCACCTGACTAGTCACTTTAACATGGGGATGTCCTAGGAAGAGGTGTATTGCCACCAAAGGACCAAAAAGTGTAAAATGTAGAATAATTGATTTTTTTATTAATTGTAAAATCCTAATTAGCAAGACTAGTACCGCAATTCCGTAACTTTTTTCATTTACTACCGATATCGTTAATTAACGAAATTTTTCGGTTGTTTTTGATTGTGTTATTCTCTACTAAAGTTAGCAATTTTTTCGTAAGTATATTTTAACGACAAATATCGATAGAAATGATAGAACGTCATTATTTGAAAAAAGTGTAAATATTATATAAATGTGTGCCGATTTTTCCAACAATTAACCAATATGAGTATATGTATGGTATGTTGTTGGAAATATTTTTAAAATTAATTTAATGTTAAATGTTTCTTATATTAGACCCGTTCATTAAAAATTTGCTTTAAACTTTAGAATAACATAACTTATGTTTAAAAACTCGTTAATATTTTTCTTTTAAACAAATTAGTCAAATATTTTATTTCATCTAAAAATACCAACTCTCACAAAAGTTCTAATATTTGAAAAATTAAATTTTTTTTGCAAATAAATTAAAATTTTCTAAAAAGGAAAAATTTATAATAAGAACCAAAATTTTTAAAAAATTCTGAAATTTTTTTTTAAAATTTAATTTTTTATTAAAAATTAAAAATTTTTCTAAATTCTGTATTTTCTGTATTTTCAGTAAAATAAATTTTTTCAATAAAAAAACTTTCACTAAGAACTGAATGTAATTAAAACTTAATAACAAATCAGTTTCAAAATTCTAAAAACTCAGTTATAAACTCTCATTTGAATCTCTACATTTTGGCTAAAATTCAGTAAAAACATTTAAAAAACGAAAACTTTCACGAAAAAAGAATCGCCACCTCCACGCTCACCAAAGGGTCAATAAAGTATAAATCGCCACTTCCACGCTCTCAAAAGAGTCAATGAATGGTGCTATCGCCACGTCAGCGCTTTCAGAATAAATAGTGCTATCGCCACCTCCACGCTCACCAAAGGGTCAAAAAAGTATAAATCGCCACCTCAACGCTTTCAAAAGAGTCAATAAATGGTGCTATCGCCACCTCAACGCTTTCAAAAGAGTCAATAAATAGTGCTATCGCCACCTCCACGCTCACCAATGGGTCAAAAAAGTATAAATCGCCACCTCAACGCTTTCAAAAGAGTTAACAAATGGTGCTATCGCCACCTCAGCGCTTTCAAAAGAGTCAATAAATAGTGCTATCGCCACCTCCACACTCACCAAAGGGTCAATAAAGTATAAATCGCCACCTCAACGCTTTCAAAAGAGTCAATAAATGGTGCTATCGCCACCTCAACGCTTTCAAAAGAGTCAATTAATAGTGCTATCGCCACCTCCACGCTCACCAAAGGGTCAATAAAGTATAAATCGCCACCTCAACGCTTTCAAAAGAGTCAATGAATGGTGCTATCGCCACCTCAACGCTTTCAAAAGAGTCAGTTAATAGAGCTATCGCCACCTCCACGCTCACCAAAGGGTCAATAAAGTATAAATCGCCACCTCAACGCTTTCAAAAGAGTCAATTAATAGTGCTATCGCCACCTCCACGCTCACCAAAGGGTCAATAAAGTATAAATCGCCACCTCAACGCTTTCAAAAGAGTCAATAAAAGGTACGATAGCTTAACTATCGCTCACAATATATGCGAAGTTAGGGTGTATAAAAAAACGTACACATTTGAATGAGTCAGGTGGGTAGTCACAAATGGACTTTACTGTCCTAAAGCGGGTGAATTGACACCGAAAAAACTGCTGGGTAATTAAAAATGAGTTGCAAATGAATTGATGCAGATGTTTAGTATTTATTATATAAGATTTATTGAGATGTCATATTAAAGGTATCAAAATTACCTTTAATATGATGTATAACATGACTTTTTTTCTCAGCATCAAAATGGTCCATATCTCGCGATTTTTCGTTCGCTGATAAATGTCTAGAAAAGTGGTCTTTTTGAAAATTTAAAAAAAAATATATATGTTAATGATGAAAATGTTTTCTATAACTATGGAAAGTGGCATTCTGGGACTCGCCATATTTTAGAAGTTATTACAAATGTCATAATAAATACGAAATATTTATTGCAATTTAAATTGTTTTGTTTGTAATAAAATAGAAAAATCGCCATTTTCTTCCAAAAATCATCCGACAATAATAAAATTCGGGAAGAATATTAACATTGACTCTGGAAACGCAAATACCGAGTTTCAGTTTGATTAACGCGATAGTTCGCCAATTATAATATCGCAAAAATGAGGAAAATTGTCTTTTTAAAAATATAAATATCTTCCAAAATATTTACGTTACAACGTTAATTAAGGCAATTATTTAAAGGTAATAAAATAACCTTTAAAATGATACCTGAAACATGATTTTATGTTGAATTTTATTGGTGGATAATTCGCGAATTAAATTTCGCTGTCGCGTATTTCAAAAAGTGGTATTTTTAAATTCGTGAAAAATATATATGTAGAGGATGGAACCATTTTGAATGTTCCCTGTAAGTATCGTGCTGGGACTCTCAATAGTTTCTGAGTTACTTGATATTAAAATTTCCAGCGTCAATATTAATATTCTTGCCGAATATTAAAGATAATGTTGATACCTTTAATATGACACCTTCATACCTTCAATAAATCTTATATAATAAATAATTCGAAAGATATTTGCAATTTTGTGTATGCAACTTTATACATATTTTGAGCTATTTTGCACTTTCAAACCGCGATATTTCGCGAACCACTTGATGAAATTATCTGAAATAGTCTTAGTTTTGACAAGAATAATAATTGTACCAAATATCATCAAATTCGGAGAGGAGAAGTAAAAAATTGGATTTTTTCGTGTTGGTATAAATGGAATGACTCAAATATAGAAATTTTGTAAAGATAAATAAAAAAAGACATTATATTTATATGTATGTATTATGTTACTGAAATAATAAAGATTTGTTGTGATTTTTATATTTATTTATTTGTTTATGTATCTAAAAATAAAAGTTATTAACTTGTATGTTGCAGACTTTTTGGTTATTAATTTATTATTTTCTTATTGATCGGCTTTAATGTCTTAATTAATTTTTTACTTTTATTAATACCTCAGCCGAACAATAAGACATTTGATTGTACAAAAATAATTATAATAACAGTGCAATTCTCGACCGAGTGACAAAAAAAAATTATTGTGATAGTAAAAAAACATGACAATATTTTTTTTTTTTTTTATTCTGGCTTTGAAAAAAAATTGTTTATATATTTTTGGTGATAGTTGTCACACTCATAAAAGCATATAATAAGTAATTATAAATTAATGATAATTGTCATGAATTAGAGAATAGCACTGTAAGTAACATTTATATAATCTTTAAGATTTACCTAAGTATAATGACTTACACGTAAGTTGTAATAAATTATCCGCTTTATAAAATATAACCAACTGCTGGAAAATTATATACATATGTAACTCTCTTTTAGTAAAATTATGTCACAATTTACAAATTGGAATTGGAGTTGAAGGGTTGTTGAGTAATGAAATATTTTAATAATAACAAATGAATCAAAATTAAGCAGATCATCTGCTAATAAATAAAAGTTAAATGTGGTTTTAAATGGAAAAATATAGTCAATTAAACAATTTATCAAAGAAATATTCTATTTATTTCAAAATTTAAATATTCTAAAACATTAACAAATCAAATTATAATGCGCTAACTTTTATTTAAAAAGTCCCAGCAAAAAAAAACGATCAAGAGCTTCCAAAAAAAGAACATTTTCATCTCTTCAAAAGTAGAACAAAGTGTATATATACTTTTTTGTTACAACTTAAAAATTACTTCCAAAAAAATTAAAATTAATGAATTTCTAGCGGGAAAAAAATTAATAATTTCTAAGAAAATTTAAATTTTATAAATTTTAAATCATATTCATTATATTTTGATAGCTCTAAAACAGACTTTTTGTTATAAAATTTTATAAACATTGTTTTAAAGGAAGTACTTCAAAAGAAATGAACTAGAAATATAGAAGAAGAACATCTTACCAATAACAATCATGGGTTAGAAAAAGAACTTCTGCAGCTCTTTTTCACCACTAAGTACTTCCTTCCAATGACAACACATGTTAAATTCATGACTTTTTAAGCTCTTTATTAGGTCTTTTTTTGTTGGGGTGCTACATTCCATGTTATATCTTTATGAATAGTAGGTCCATATGTTAGGAACAATTTTTAAATTTCATATAGTTATTTTTCACTCACACGGATCTACTCTAAAATTAAAATTTTTATTTTTTCTACTAAATATAATCCTTAATCAATTTAATAAAAGTTAAGATATTTTCAATTATGTGATTATTAATATTTAATATATATATTTAGAGACTTGAAATTCTCTAAATAATAAAAAAAAACTTGTACCATTATGCTTAGAATAATTTCTGTCCACCAGGGGGGTTATTGTGTAATTCGATTCGAAAGAAAACACTTTCGAATTTCAATGTATAAAGTATACAAATTCGAAAGATTTTCCATTCGAATTTAGTTACAAAATAACCCCCCAGGTTTTATAGTACTTTGTAATTTTTTGATTAATTTTGTTTAATATTTAAAAAAGGCGACAATTTATTTACAAATATAAACAATTTTTGAGATAATTTACTCTTATTTGTATTAATGATCTATTCGCAAATTCTAACTTACTAACAATATCGATGAAAAAATACAGAAAATTCAACATAAATTTTACATACTTGTATAATCAATGAGTCAAATATACAATTGTTAGAACTACTTTTCTCCATTTAATAGTCATATGTATTGCAAATTTAAAATATATAATTTTTCTTCCAAATGAACACGTACGCCTCCATCTTCAACTAAGCCATAATTTTTACCGAAAGTGTCCAAATTTTTTTTCTTTTATTATTTCGTTATAATATACGATTCTGACCAGTATAATATTGTATACATATACATATTATTAGGACTTATATCAGGTTATGAACATATATTTATTAGTTTCTCAGTTATTGCATTTTAAAAATGACAAAAAGCTCTTTGAACCACCCTTTATTTAAAAATAAAAGAGTTTTGTATTTCAATTTAACGTTTTAATTCAATTAAACAATGCTTTTATTGGGTCCAAAAGTTAAGCTTAACTACAATTTCTTCAATAGATCAAAACAAAGAAAATTATACAAAATAACAAAATTTTCTTCTTATTCAAAAGAACATTTTTTTTTTTAATTTTTTTCTTTAATTTAAACAATATTTAATATTTAGTCAATATTTTTTCATCTACTAATATTAAATATTATCTAATATTTTTATAAAAGTTCTACAAAAATTTTAAATAAATTGCAAATAAATATGTTATACAAAAAAATTTTGTTTTTTTATTAAAATTAATAAATCTACATATAAATATCTTTAATACAATTCAAAGTATTTAATTGTACCGTTTTCTATTTGTTTTCATTTAAAAACTATACCACTTCATTTTCCTTCTTAAATGTAAAAACCATAACCAAACAACTTTGTATATTGACTGCGCAGAACTGTACAGTCTTACTATCCAGTTGTTCTTACGTTGCTGAAAAAGGTTTCTACTTTGTGCTGAGCGCACACGACTAAGACGTAAAATAAACTGGCTGAGTAAAAAACTGAGTGTGTGCGCTGCTTATTTAATTTGACTGCTGAACAAAATAAAAACTGGATGCTGCTTAAATCAGTTTTGTGTGTGAGCAGCAAAATGTGTTTAGTTAGTATGTGGTGGATAACTAAATGAAGTAAACTTGTTTCAGCAAGATGCTGTAAAAAAAGCAACTGTTTAGAAACACTGATTTTTTGTAATCAAAGAGTAGAAAAAATAAACATTAAATCGTAGTTTTTATGGTTACTACGGTAATCGTTGCGATCCCTGGTTATTACTATTCAAATTCTAAACTAGTAACGTGTATTTCCACTTACAGGTCTTTAATTGACGAAGAAACTTTCAAAATTAAATTACTATAAAAATTATGTTATTTTTTTTGGTGTATAATTTCATAATGGAATAGGATAACAAAACATACACAAACATAATTATAAATATATGAGTGTGGCGATCGCTGGTGCCTATAAAAAGTAGAAACAAGAAATTGGTTGTTTATTTACTAAAGGAGATAAAATACGATCACGTATGTTAGTGTAGGGCATAGCATATGTGTTTTGTTGTTTTAAAAGTAGAATTACTTTAATCAGCACCGAACTAGTTACACCGTTTTTAACGTCATATGAGCTTTCAGAATATCACATTTATATTTTAAAAAATGATTTGTGTAGTTTTGTTACTTATGTATTCAGAGTAACAGATGTTAAAGTAAAGTACAGTGGTGGCCACGAATTTAAGACACGACATGTAACGAACTAAGTTGTGATAATTATTACAACCCTGCAATATAAAATTAGATTTTGTTAATTTTTCAGTGTACCCTGTAATGTTAAGATCAATTACCGTTATTTGGTTTTGTTTGTGTATACATTTTGTTGCTGTTTTTATTATATTTTCGTAAAAACGTGCTTTTGAAGCTGGTCACGAATTTAAAACATATAAGAAATATTTGGTTTTTAAGTGATTTTTTGGTGTTTTTTGAAGCTAAAAGGTAAGTAATGAATGTTTTATTCCATTTAATGTTAGAATACATCAAAATATTTAGTTAGAAATAGCCAGAGGTACTTGGAGTTCGGATGCCGAGCGAAAATTGATCCAACAAATGAATACTGATGGAAAAACAGTAATGGAAATTTCCAAGCTACTAAAATGTTCCAGATCCAAGATTTACAATGCACTGGAACACATCAAGCAACATGGCACTACCAAAAATGTCAAACAGCACCCTAGAGCCCGAAAAACTACACCCAGGGAGGATAGCTTAATTTATAAATCAGCTGCTAAAGATCCTTTCAAGAGCTCAAGTAAAATTAAAAATGAGATTTCATCGGATTTTGGTATTAATATATCGTCCAGGACAATAAGAAGACGTCTGAATGAGAAGAACTTACGTGGGTGTATTGCACAACGTAAACCACTTGTGTCAAAAAAAAATATTAAATCCCGACTAGCGTTTTCAAGAGAAAATCTCAATAAGCCGATGACATTTTGGAAAAATATACTTTGGAGCGACGAGTCGAAGTTTTGTCGCTTTGGTTCTGATGGAAAACAGTACGTATGGCGTCCTCCAAACCTGGAGCATCACCCAAAGTACTCCCTTAAAACGGTTAAGCATGGTGGTGGAAATGTCATGGTGTGGGCAGCATTTTCCTGGCATGGTGTAGGTCCCATTCAGAAGATTATCAATAAAATGGACCAGCATATTTACAAAAACATACTGACAAGCATCATGATACCATTCGCTGAAGACAACATGCCTCTAATGTGGAAATTTATGCATGATAATGACCCTAAGCACACTTCACGCCTAGTGAAGAGTTGCTTAGAGGAAAATAATATCACAGTTCTGAAATGGCCAGCTCAATCCCCGGATCTCAATCCAATTGAGAACTTGTGGAATGATGTTGAGGAGCATGTACGAGCAGTAAAGCCAAAAAATTTGACTGATTTATGGGAAGAAATTCAAAAGGCTTGGTATGCCATTCCAAAGGAGCGCTGTATGGCCTTAGTTGAAAGTTTACCCAGGAGATGCGCTGCTGTGATTCAAAATAAAGGATTTCCCACCAAATACTAATATTGTTTTATGAAGCTGAGCTTTACTTTTGTGAATTAACTTTTATTTTGCCTATGTCCTAAATTCATGACCAGGCTTAAATTTGTATTAATCTGTATAATATGTAAATAAAAATTGGAAACTAAATATAGGTAACAAACTATTGTTGATTTTTTTTCATAACATTACTAGGATCTTTAAAAAATAACATGGATCTAAAATTTGTTCGATAAGATGTAAAAATTATCAGAAATATATAAGTGAAATGTCGTGTCTTAAATTCGTGGCCACCACTGTATATTAATTAAATAAATAAAAACAAAAATATAAAATCATATCCACTTGAAAAAAATATAAAAAATATTTTTATTATTATACCCTTCACCACAGGTGTAAAGGGTATATATAAGTTTGTCATTCCGTTTGTAATTCTCACAATTTTCGTCGGAGAGCAAAAAAGTTGACATTTTCGGGATCCTTGTAAGAAATGATGACGATAGAACCATGTCCGTCCGTCCGTGTGTCGGTTGAAATGAAGCCCACCGATAACTGATATATATAATATATATATCAAACGATCGGAAATGCTTTCGAGAATTTTGCTATTGGAATTCAGAAAGATCGGTTCATACAATGCGGAGATATGTTAAAAAAACCGGTTTTTAGAACCGGTTTTCCAGTTTTTGAAGCCTCTGTATATACTAGGGACTTCGTTTTTACAAAGAAGTCTCGGACATTTTTTTCTGAATTTTTGTTCTGAAAAAATGAAATAAATCGGTTCAATAATAACTGAGATATCGGACAAAACGCATTTTTTATTTTTTGAAGCCCTGGTTTAAGCTATAGATTTTTATTTTTATACAGATCACAAATATTTTTTTAAAATTTCGGTTTTTTGAATCAGCAGGATCGGTTTATAAATGGTGGAGATATGCTTTAAAAACCGGTTTTTGGAACCGGTTTTTCAGTTTCTGAAGCCTCTGTATATACCAGGGGCTTCGAATTTTTAAAGGGGGCTCGGAAATTATTTTCTGAATTTTTGTTCTGAAAAAATGAAATAAATCGGTTCAGTAATAACTGAGATATCGGGGAAAACGAATTTTTTATTTTTGAAGCCCTTGTTCAAGCTACAGATTTTTATTTTTATATAGATCAGTCATAAATGTTTTTATAAAATTTCGTTTTTTTTAATAAACCAAATTCGTTCATAATCAACAGAGTTATGGCCCAAAAACAAATCTGTTAAGAATATAAATACACACACAAACATGTATATTAAGCATTGTAATGACTATTAGTGACGTTTTTTTTTTTGTATAGACAAGTAGTTTAGTTAGAAACAGCAGTCATATAATGAATAACAGTGTTGTTGTTGTTCTTTGTATATGCAGTCTGTACAAAAATAAATAGATATGGAATTGTTGTTGTTTATTTTTAAAAACTAATACATATTTGTTAAAAATATACATAAATACATACACAAACATGTATATTAAGCACTGTAATGACTATTAGTGACGTTTTTGCCTATAAGACAAGTAGTTTAGTTAGCAACAGCAGTAATATAATGAAGAGGCCAGTTTGTATATACACACATAAAAAAAAATAAATAAATATGGAATTGTTGTTGTTGTTTATTTTTTAAAAGCAAAGCCTGCTATGATTGTATTTTTTATATATATTCAAATTTTCGTAGTTTGAAAAAAATTTAGATTTATAAATGTGAAATAATGAAAGCATACGTTAAGGCGAAAATTTTATTATTTGTCGGTAATATGGTAATAAGATGTCGATAAGATAGTAAGATGGTAATATGGTAATATGGTGAAGGGTATCAAAGATTCGGCACAGCCGAATCTTTTTTCAATTTCATGTTTTTTTTTTTATTCATATCAAATTTGTCACCAAAAAAATTAGATTTTTCTTTAATAATTTCGTTTTATTCTGTAAAGAAGGTGGAATTATATTGAAAAAAGATATTTTGTAAAAAATATTTAATTTGTATATACCTACTATATAAAAAAATTGTTATGACAAAAATAAATAAATGAATAAATAAAAAATAACTTTTATTTCCTGCCAAAAAACAACTTTTATATATTAAAAAAATCAGTATTTTTTTCTTTTTTTTTTATATAAAAAATTTAAGTCTATAAATTGAAACATTGGTGTATGAATATTTTTTTCTTTTTGTATAAAAAAAAAAAAAATAATAACTTTTTGCTTAGAAAAAGGAAATCAAAAAACTTCTTTATTTTTCAAAATAAATGTTATTTCTACCCAAAAATAAAAGAAATTAAATACTTTTTTTTATTCAAAACAACTTTTTTACTAAATAAAATATATATAATTTAAAAATAAGTTTTAAAATTAAAAATATTAATATTATTTATTTCTATAAAAAATATATATTTTAATAACAATTTCTTGTATCAAATAAAATACAACTCAAAAACTACAAAAAAATCCCAAAATAATTTTGTTCCGAAAAAAAGGAAAAACTTTTATTTACTATTTACTTTATTTTTATGTTTCTTTCTAAAAACTCCAAAAAATTTTAAAAATATGTGCTTTTAAAAATGAAAAAATTTAAATATTTTTTTAAATAATAATTTCTAAAATTAAAAATTCTCTATAAAAACATTTTTTTAAATAATAATAAAAAAAACACCAAAAACAAATTATATGCACATTTTATGAAATATATGAAAATATAATATATAAAAGTAAAATATAACAATTAAAAATAAAATTTCTGTTGGAACTTTTTATATCAAAATAAAAGAAACAAATATTTGTTTCTTTCAATTTGAAATAAACATCTTTATACATGTATATATATGGCTGTGTGTTTTTATTTGCATTTCCTTATAAGGAATACACACATGTACAAACACATATATATAAACTCTTTCTCTCTCTCTATTTTGGTGGAGGATTTTGTTTTCCTTTGTTACTTATCCCCCTCATCAATGCAAAATATTGGGAGCGAGAATTACATGAGAGCGGGTTGTATGATTAGAACCCGTCATAAGAAATTTTGTTTCTACATGATGCGCATTCTATATATGAATATTCTTTGATATCAAATAATTAGTAATTTTTAGCCAATAATAAAAAAAATATTTTAAAAAATTTTCGCAAAAATGTTGGTCCATAAACTGTCATTTTAGTACATCATACTAAAAAAAAATATTTTTATCTTAAAAAATGGATAATAATTTTATATTTTTGTTCCCTTTATGGCTAAAATATTAAAAATTTTTATTATATGTAGTAAGTACTGCATTCGACTCAGAATCACTTCCTGAGCCGATTTAACGATTTCCGTCCGTCTGTCTGTCCATGTAAACCTTGTAATCAAAGGTCGCAATTTTTATGATCGGTCCATTATTTCACCTAGCCCCCATACAAATATCCTCCCGGAAAAGGGTTTAAAGATCATAAATCCATTAAATATAGCAATATTTTAATGAAATTTGGCACATATAAGTTTCATTTAAGTCTAAATCTGTGTGTTTCAGGATGATCGGTCAATAATTGACCATATAAACCCCTTTTCAGCAAATAACTTTAAAGGCCATAAATCCCATTAAAATGTCAGTATCAAGTTAATCTTCGACACAAATAATTTTTATATAAATGTAAATGATAGTGCCAAATTTAAGGAAGATCTGTCCATAATTTACCATAGCTTCCATATAAGACCCTCTGATGCAGAAATTACAAAATCTTACAACCGTAACACAGAAATTAATTATATCCAACAAAAATGAAAAAATAATATTGCAACATTACATTAATAATAATTATATACATAATTAAATGTTTATATAATGCTATATTAAAATATTAACAATATTAACACTGTTATCAAAATCATGAAAGAATTCCTTAAAATAATGCTAAAGTTATAGGGTTAATAATTGAAACACACTTAATTTTCTTACACATAAGTATAAGAGTTTTAAGTTACTCTTGTTCAATTAGCTCACTACTATTAAAAGAAACCTAATGTAAGAAAGTACTCAGAATAACTGTATCTTAATTATTATACCCTTCACCAAAGGTGTAAAGGGTATATATAAGTTTGTCATTCCATTTGTAATTCTCACAATTTTCGTTGGAGAGCAAAAAAGTTTACATTTTCGGGATCCTTGTAAGAAATGATGACGATAGGACCATGTCCGTCCGTCCGTGTGTCGGTTGAAATGAAGCCCACCGATAACTGACATATATAATATATATATCAAACGATCGGAAATGCTTTCGAGAATTTTGCTATTGGAATTCAGCAAGATCGGTTCATACAATGCGGAGATATGTTAAAAAAACCGGTTTTTAGAACCGGTTTTCCAGTTTCTGAAGCCTCTGTATATACTAGGGACTTCGTTTTTACAAAGAAGTCTCGGACATTTTTCTAAATTTTTGTTCTGAAAAAATGAAATAAATCGGTTCAATAATAACTGAGATATCGGACAAAACGCATTTTTTATTTTTTGAAGCCCTGGTTTAAGCTATAGATTTTTATTTTTATACAGATCGGTCACAAATACTTTTATAAAATTTCGGTTTTTTGAATCAGCAGGATCGGTTTATAAATGGCGGAGATATGCTTTAAAAACCGGTTTTTGGAACCGGTTTTTCAGTTTCTGAAGCCTCTGCATATACCTGGGACTTCGAATTTTTAAAGGGGGCTCGGAAATTATTTTCTGAATTTTTGTTCTGAAAAAAATGAAATAAATAGGTTCAGTAATAACTGAGATATCGGGGAAAACGAATTTTTTATTTTTGAAGCCCTTGTTCAAGCTACAGATTTTTATTTTTATATAGATCAGTCATAAATGTTTTTATAAAATTTCGTTTTTTTTAATAAACCAAATTCGTTCATAATCAACAGAGTTATGGCCCAAAAACAAATCTGTTAAGAATATAAATATACACACAAACATGTATATTAAGCATTGTAATCAGAGTTTAAAATTACTACTAAAATATTCAAAAAATTGCATAATTTTCCATATTACTTGAAAGCAAATAAAAAAAATATTTCATCAACAAAAATTTTTATTATAAAAATACTAAAAATATACCACAATCAACGAGCGCCATATATGTTTTCACTTGTACATTTACATATTTTTATTTTCAAAATATATGTTGAACAAAAATTATACAAAACAAAAAATATGCAACATGACCAGTACGAACTGCGTAAAATATTTCAGCTTGTGCATTTTTTACTGCGAAGTAAATGTGTACGAATAAACGAAGACTTGCAAAGCTGAAAAGTTGAATATATGTGTACGAAATATGTGTTGGAAAAATATTCTTGTGCGTGGACATCATTAGTAATGTATAAACAGAAATAAAATGAATTAGAATTTAAAACAGAAATAAACAAAAACAAAGATGTTTGTTTTTGGGTATTTCTGTATTGGGTATTGTGACATTGAAATAGAATAACTAAATAAATATGAACAATAATTATGAAATAATATGTTTGTTCTTTCCTACACATCTTCAAAAATGATCGCTATTTAACTTAAACCGCTTGCTCGCTGGTTTATACATGGAATTAGAGTAAAAAATTAAAATAATAAAAACATAATTTAGTTACATATGTATGTAAGTACATATGTATATATTATAATTTAAGTCGGAGTTATTAGTTAAAAGAAATCAATTACTATATTGTGAAATTTGTTTTTGCGAGAAATTAATGGACAAATTTTTTCACAGAAAAAAGCCACTATATTAGTAAATAATTAATTCAATAATTTTTCTTTTACTTTTCAACTCTATGTTATTAAAAATTTTAAAAAATTAAAAACAGAAATACTATGTTTTCAAAAAAAAAATAAAAATAAATAAATCATTAAATCAAGTCAAGATGATTGAATGAATTAAAAATTTTATTGAAAAAAGATCTTACTTAAATTGTTTGATTTTATTTTAATTTCAATCTATATCTTCTACATAAGTATAATTTCCGTAGCAACTTTATCTTAGGCGACATAGACAATTTTAATTTGGTTTGCTTACGGAGCCATATTTGGAAATTTTTGGCAGTGATCGGAGATAAGCGTATTTATGCGTCATTTTCAAAAATTTGTTTAATCTATCCAAAGATTTGTGAAGCTTCCAGACTTGGTGGAAAATTAAAATTAAGCTCTCTTCCTATTAAGTTATGCCTACCTCAAATCCTAGCTACGGTTGCCAGATTCGAATTGTGATCTAACTTTACATTCTAGAAAAATAAACTTGTTTTATAAAACAAAAACTTGACGATCGAAATTCGCCAATAATATTTTACTTTATATATGAATTCTACGATTGTTCTTGAACATTTATTCACAACATTAAACAAGTGCTGTAAGCACTTGTGTTTTAGAAGTTTCTAAACAAGCCTAGAGGAACCCGTGATCGATGTATAACATATAGTAATCAGTTTATTCTGTAGATTTTTTAAAATTAAAATGATTCGTATATCTCATATAGATATGATTTCAAGATTGTTTAAAATTCAACCATTATGCAGTGTAATTCTGTGCACATTTAACTTTCAGGGTATAATAAATCTGATGGCATTCTATTATCTAAAATATATAGCATATATTTATGCTTCGGAATTATCGCTATAAAAAATCTTCATAACTATAAATTGTTTTCAACTTGACAAATTTCATTTGAACTTATAACTTGAAAAGTTAAGTTTACAAATATCTTGACAATCAAGTTCATTTAAGTCCATCTAGTAACCCTAATCCTAATGGAGCTGGGTTTTAAATTTTTTATCGGAGGGCGGAAATACGTTGTTAATAATTATACTTACTAAAAAACTCTTCGTCCTTCAAATTCTTGCAAAAGCAAATTTTAAAAGTGCTTACAAGGTGCGGAAAGCATTTTTCCATCTCCAGAGCATTTTGAATCTCACAGATAGAATCTCACTAATAGATATTTTTTTAAGTTTACTAATAGAGTAAAAAAAAAATATTTATTCACATAAATATTTTTTTAAGAATTTCGGAGGCTTCCGAAAAATTACCCAAAGCAAAACCGTGAATAATATAGAAAAATATATATTTTCATTCTAAATGTGGCTGATTTTGTGCAGAATTAATAATGAAATAATTATCTGAAAGAATTTTATTATTAAATTACAGGTGACCAGAAAGCAAAAAGGCTTCACAAAAGTTATAAGTAACTATTTATAATTAGGACTTTTATATAAACAAATTATTTATAAATTCGTAGTCTAGGATATATGAAACAACAAAAATTCAGCAGTATTTTGTAATTCTACAATTATTTTGAACATTTTGTTATTCTCAACACAATTCGTACTGTAATGTGGTTATTTATTTGCTTCATCTTTGTTTTCCATACTAACATACACATGATGTTGTTGGTAAATTTGTCATCCCAAAGTTTGCATTATAATTTTCCTTTTTCCTTATTTTTTTCCACTCACGTTATAAACCTTAAATCGATCACTTTGATTTTAATTGTATGTTGTTATCCTTTTCAACATAAACAATACATGCAAAAATACATTGGTTAATTTGTATAAAACAATTTTTTCTTAGTTAACACTTTATTGAGCTCCTATTTAAATTTTTAAGATTATTATAATCATCGTTATTATATTTCTATGTCATAATACCCAATACAGAAATACCCAAAAACAAACATCTTTGTTTTTGTTTATTTCTGTTTTAAATTCTAATTCATTTTATTTCTGTTTATACATTACTAATGATGTCCACGCACAAGAATATTTTTCCAACATATTTTTTTGCATATTTTTTCACATATTTCGTACACATATATTCAACTTGTCAGCTTCGCAAGTCTTCGTTTATTCGTACACATTTACTTCGCAGTAAAGAATGCACAAGCTGAAATATTTTACGCAGTTCGTACTGGTCATGTTGCATATTTTTTGTTTTGTATAATTTTTGTTCAACATATATTTTGAAAATAAAAATATGTAAATGTACAAGTGAAAACATATATGGCGCTCGTTGATTGTTGTATATTTTTAGTATGTTTCACATCAAAAAATGTTAATTATGCATATTTTCAAAATGGGCTGTCGTAGAAAAGAAAAAACTATTTACTAATTTTTAAACTCTGATTGTAATGACTATTAGTGACGTTTTTGTTTTTTTGTATAGACAAGTAGTTTAGTTAGAAACAGCAGTCATATAATGAATAACAGTGTTGTTGTTGTTCTTTGTATATGCAGTCTGTACAAAAATAAATAGATATGGAATTGTTGTTGTTTATTTTTTAAAACTAAAACATATCTGTTAAGAATATACATAAATACATACACAAACATGTATATTAAGCATTGTAATGACTATTAGTGACGTTTTTGCCTATAAGACAAGTAGTTCAGTTAGCAACAGAAGTAATATAATGAATAACATTGTTGTTGTTGTTCTTTGTATATGCAGTCAGTTTGTATAAAAAAAAAATAAATAAATATGGAATTGTTGTTGTTTATTTTTTAAAAGCAAAGCCTGCTATGATTGTTTTTTTTTTTCTTATTCAAGTTTTCGTAGTTTGAAAAAAATTTAGATTTATATATGTGAAAATATGAAAGCATACGTTAAGGCGAAAATTTTATTATTTGTCGGTAATATGGTAATATGATGTCGATAAGATAGTAATATGGTAATATGGTGAAGGGTATCAAAGATTCGGCACAGCCGAATCTTTTTTCAATTTCATTCTCGTTTAAGATTATTTCTTATTTGTCTTTATATTCTTTATATATAATTTGTTTTATAATTGCTACGCACATCGAAAATAATTTTATGTCGGTCAATTCTAGTTGAACTTCGAATTAGTAAAGACCTACGTTTTTTATTTTAATAAAACTGAACTGTACAACCTATATATAAATGGGGCCTTTTTCACATATTGGATTTTGATGACAATATAAAATATAATAAAATTTAGAAAACTAAAATAAAATCGTAACCACCCTCTTCTGGGAATCACCCAAAAGTGAATAAATTCATATAAATGTAAGTATCGACGTAATATTCTGTATTCGTATGTTCTATAATATGAGTATCAGTCCACAATTGGCCAAGTCCAATTAAAGACCCCTCCCCGAATTTTGATGTAAACGATGGTGTAGGGTATCATATGGTAGGGCTTGACCGACTATATCTTTTTTCTCGTTTTCTAATGAATTTATTATTTAAAATTAAAAAATATTCTAAACGCATGAACATTTTTGCTCGTTTGATTCTGACTTTTTACTCATTTCAATTCTTGTTATAAAAACCTATTATTAAACAATAATTTGTGTCATAATTTCTCCATTATATCTTTAAAGATTTTGAATTTTTACAGCTCTATATAATAGTTTTAATCCTTGACAATCTTATAGTAAAATATTAAGTTTAAAAATATGAATAGATTCGCGGTTTTCCAAGAATATTTAAATTAAGGTTCTAAAAATATATATCAAAAGTCTGCGTACACTATCAAAAAATTTATATTTTCGCGTATTTTTTAATTTTACATGATTGAATTAGTTGGATTTTATATTTCTATTGATTACTTAATTAATATTAAAAATTTTGCAAAATAATTCAAGATGTTTTTCGTTATTAAGAAATTAATTTATCTTTACTATAATTTTTTTAAGGATGCTGAGTGAAAGTTCCGGAAATAATTATAATTCAGTTCATGTTATACGTCAAAAATCGGAATAAGCCGCTATAAAATTTACTAGATTATGAAGATCTATTTAAATTGAAGTGTATTTTTGTTGAGATTGTAAAAAAGATATCTTTAAATATTAGGCTTTATGTATATAATACCATAATACCACTAATATAGGTTTATGCTTTATTAAAAAATAGAACAAAACATATGCTCACTGCATGAAACCGAAAAAATCAATAGAATTTCTAAAAAAGGTGTATTGTAAGATGATGCTAAATGCGGTTCTCTCTAAATAAGGCCATAACACAACATAATAAGAAAATCGGATCATGCTATTAATGAAATAGTCCCATTATAAGAAAACCTGGTTATTTTCTATTCATTTATAATATATAAAAATGTTTTCTAGGCACAACTATACCGCGAGAATCAATAATGCAAACAATATTTTTTATTAATTTTCTCTGGAATACTCGTACTTTATTTGAATTTAATATTTTTGTAAATTTTATAGCTGTTTGTCCCGATTTTTTCACGTATGACCGCATATAAAATTTTTCATTAATTCATGTCGTTAATTTCTCCAAAATGTGATTTAAGTGAAATGGACCCATTATTTCGGTTAAAACTAATTTCTCCTTAGACAGGCAAATGGTTTTCCATTAATATTTCTGAGTGTTTTATTCAGCATCCCTACAATAATTATATTCACACTTTCAGTAAGAATAAATTTATTGCTTCCTTGCTTTATTATGAAAACATCTTTAATTATATTGGAAAATTTGTAACAACAATTAAGTAAACAGCAGCAATTAAAAACGCAACAAATTTAATAAACTAAAGCTAAAAAACCCACGAAAAATTTAGATTTTTCAATAATGTACGCAGACTTTTGCGGTATAATTATATCACTTTATTTTAATATTTTTGGATAACCGCGAATCTATTCACGACGGTCCTCCCCCCTGCCCCAATACCATCTAGAAACTTGAGCTCCTCCAAAAAAAGAATGGAAAATACCTCAGTAATAACTATGTGAAATTTCATTGAAATATATTTATCCGTTCAAGTTACACAAAATTATTTAAAAAAAACACGTTGAAACTGCTGTGCACTTATGTACAGTAAAAACTCCCTTAACGGACAGCTCCCATAGGCGGATATCTCCGGTAGACGGTCAATTTTTTAGGTCCCATGGTTTAGGTGGCATTTTTAGAATAAATGAATCTCCTCTAGGCGGACGCGGACACCTGTTTTTAGAGAAAACATCTCTCGTAGGCGGACAAAAATCATAAACCGTAAAAGAAATGTACCGAATATTTTATAATAAGATGCTACTTATTATAATTTTTGTCCGTGTTTGCATTCATATTTCGTTTTTTAGTTAACTTTTTGGTGGTTTTGAGCAAAAACTAGTTTTTTAATATAATTCTGATTTTACACTTCATTAAAAATTCTCATACTAGAAAAAAGAAAATGAAAACTTGATCCATGATTTTCCGTACAATACAATGGCGGCAGATTCCTAAAAATCTTGACAACTTTTTCGAACAAAAGGCATAGAAATTCTGCTCTTGTTGTGCGGAGCGACATTGTCATCAGCAGGGAAACCACAATATGCTCTAAAAAAATGGATTTTAAGCGCATTAAATATGCAGTAAAAAACGAAAAATATGCTCTAAAAAAACTCGAAAATGTGCATTTAAAAAACTAAGATTGTATAATTTTTTAACAAAATTATGTTTTTCAATAAAAGGGTTAAAAAAACGTTACTGATCTTCTATTTTCATACCCATCTAATTCTATACACTATTATTAGTTCAGAAATTATCAAAATATCGTAACCGACAACATTTTCGAATTCGTGTTTTGATGAAAATCTATAATTTAGAATCATTTAGATCATTTGTCAAAATTTCATCGACAAGTGTAATTTCAGATTTACAATGAGAGTAATTGTATCATGACATTTTTCATACATATAACAATGTGTAAACAATAATAAAAATGCTTCTCCTGTAAAGTTTTGTTTTCTGCATTTACGACATTTTCTCGGTTAGGACTCGATATGCTTTCATAAAAAAATAAGGTTTTTACAACATATACTTCGATCATAATATTCAATCTTGTTGCTACAAGACAAGCTTCTCAGCTATAAAATGGAATCCATTTTTTTATAAAATCAAATTTTAAAAAAATTTTATGGTGTATAAAAAAAAATTATCCTAAAAATATCAAAATATGCTCTAAAAGGGTTAAATATGACATAAAAATAACAAGATATGCAAAACAGCCAAATATAAAAATATGACGTTAAGAGTAAAATATGTAATAATATGCATTAACAAATCGATGCCAAAATGATTTATTTGTTCTGAAACGGATAAATATTTAATCGATGGATTCATTCAACGTCCAGGAAAAAACATGCAATTGCATATTATGGTTTCCCTGGTCATCAGTCATATAAAAAAAGTAGTTGGGTGCTACTTAAGATCGAGGCCAGGCCACCAACATCATTTTTCCAAGTTAATCCTGTTCTTTTTAAATGCCAACAACATGCCAACATATGTAGATGATTTTGTTGTCAAACTTGTCCTCAACATGCTTTTAATTTTTAAAATTTCGTTTAAAAATCGTTAGTAACAATGCTGTTGAAAGAATTTTTCGCGTACGAAAAACTAAAATGAAGAGAAGCGAACTGTAGCTATAAATTCGATAAAATTAATTTCATGAAATCATAATTTATTGCAAATAATGTCTAAAGAAAATGCAAAACGTCGTACAGTGCTTTGATCCCATACAACGATGGGACAAAAATAGAAGGAGTTGTCGTAGCAAATTGAAACTTGGTACATATATTACTTTAGGCTTAGAATGAATTGAAAAATGAAAAAATTGGCGCAAGGACACGCCTACCTCCCATATATCCTAAAATTAAAAAACTAATTTGTTTGTAGTTTTTGTTGAACTTTTTTATAGAGTTTTTATTGTAAAAAGCTTTATCGTAAACCATTCGTCTAACTTAATAACATATAGGAAAAGAAGTCACAGATTCCATTTCCTAAAAAGTTGTAAGTTAAATAGATGATGTTTACAGAGAACACCACGGTGGGACACTGAAGAGTGCTGATGACGGTCGTGGCTGACTAGAAAATGCATTCCATTCTGCCGAGTGTCCAATAAACTTTTATAATGTATTCTTCTACAATTATTCAATGAACTTGAGCCCGAATAATATAAATTCTAAAAACTAATTTTTTTCTAAAATACTGGTCTGAACTTTACTAAAATTTGTGCCAGCCATTAAAAATATATTGTTTATAAGTCTTCTAATTTATTTTTTAATCGGAGCAAAGACACGCCCACCTCCCATATATCCTGAAACTAAAAATCGGATTTCTGCGTGAATTCTGGTCGGAATTCCACCAAAATTTATGATTGCAGTTAAATATAGATTAATTATGATTCTAATAATTTTTATTTAAATCGGAACAAGAACACGCCTACCTCCCATATATCATGAAATTAGAAAAACGCATTTCTGGCTAACACACCGTTTTTAGTTTTATAAAAATAGAAGGAAGGGTCGCAGAAAATTGAAACTTTGCACATATATTACTTTAGACACTGAGTAATTACATACAATGTTTTGAAGAAATCGGAGCAAGAACACGCGTACTTCTTATGTATTCTGAAATGTGAAAAATTCATTTTCTTTCAAAATACTGGTCAAAACAGTATCAAAATTTACGATAGCTCTTGGAAATAGGTTTTGTATAGGTCAGACAATATTCTATTTAATAGGAGCTGGGGCAACCTACCTCCCTCAAGCCCTATCATTATTAAATATTATTTTAATTTCTGCACCCATATTTTATGTTGAATAAATCATTAATATATCTAATTTCAACCGATTTCCGATCCAAAATTGTTATATTTTTCCAATTTTAAATATTTTATTATATTTTAAAGCAATGTCAATTTATCAACACGAAATATTTCAACATAAAGAATTTTTCGACCTTTGTGTAAAAAAAGGAAAAATATAAATTTTTTGAATTATATCTTTTTTTAAATAAAAAACAATACTAAATTTAAGCTCCAAGCAAAAAAATTTTATAATTTTTTATAATTTTTTTACTACTCCATCGAACTCATGTAATTTTTGTAGTAAAATTTAAAAATTCTCTATAATTAGCTCCATCTGGAGGATTTTATATGTAATATATTAGGTTCCAAAAATTTATTTTTCTAATCCTTAATTGTTTTTTAAATTTCGGAATAATTTCTATAATTATTTTATTTTAATTTAGCAAAATAAATTACGTCAACATTGAGGACACTTTGAAATTAAAGTAAAAGCGGAAAATAAGACACTTTTTCAATTAAACTTTTTTTAAAGCGTGGCAAAAAATAGGCCCTAAATATTTTTAAAAACTTACATAAGCCGTAAAAAAAAATTGTAAAATTTTTTATAATTTTTTTATATTCTTCACCAAATTTAAGGAATTTTTAGGTTTTAAGCAAAAAATATGTGTGAATTTGAGCAATAATATGTATATATTCGGAACACTATATTTAAAAGATAATAATAGCTTTAATCTACCAATATCCTGAGGTATTGAAAGAAAAAAAGTTTGAACATTTTCATCAAAAAATGAATTTTTGACGATTTTTTTCTTAAAACTGTTTAAAACCAGTTTTTTGGTTCATTAACATTGCCTTCAAATTCTTTGACTTTAGCGCCCTCTAGTAGCCACAAAAACGACTTTATTCAAAAAAATATTTTTAAATCATATGATCCATACTGTTATCTTTCCAAAAACATATATTTCAACTCAATTTGAAAAATGTTTTTATTTTGATTTTTGTCTATGGAACAAAGCACTGTGCGTCGTTTGCCGCAGAAGCAAAAGAAAAAAACACAATTTTTAGAGTTTTTGCTTTAAAATTGATCTATTAGAAAAAATTTTCAAACGTTAACTTAATGCAAAAATAAATCATATATGGAACAAATTCTATGACTGTTTCCTTTATGAAGCTAATGTTATGATCTTTTTTCAATATTGATATAATTTTGTTTGTTTGTTTGTCTTTAAGTTACCCCTTCGATAGAATAGGATTTATTTGGCCAAAATATAACGCCAACACCAATACTGGCACTTTGTGCCTGAGGAGCCTCCTCCGAAAGAACAGCCTTCGACCCACACCTTCGCTCAGGAAGCCGGAGTCCTCGAATTCTACTCCTATTCGTAATCCAAATTGAGTTTTGTTTGGTACTCCACCACGATAAATCAAGAATTTTCCAGAAATCAAAATAGATGCATGTGGTTAATGCGAAGCCTCGAAGAACCGTAACGTTATGCGACGCGTACAACATTAGCCAAATGCGAGAGTGAGACTAGTGTTTATAAAAAACCGACTTTTCAAAAAACCGGTTTAACGGTTAACCGAAAATTGGGTAAAATTAAAAAACCGGTTTTTCGGTTCACCGTCTACTAAAAAACCGGTTAAACCGGTTAACCGACATTTTAATAATTGCTCTAATTTGAAGCATAATAAAAATATTTTTGGTTAAAAAAAGTGTTTTTCTACTTATTGGTTTAACCATGTACCAAATAATAAGCAGTGCACTGCAGTGTTATTTATAAATCGCGATTGATTTACATCGCAAATTTATAAAAATATTTTTAAAAACAACTTTTTTGACATCTTTTATCCTATAAAGTATTTTTTAAGATTTTTTTTTTTTTTCTAGCTTAAAAATAAAATTTTACAAAAAGGAAGCTTTAGACCTAGGATAATGTACTTTATATTATGATTTATATTCTCCGCTTTTAAAGTTTTTCTCTTAAGGAAAAGTTTTTATAAAAAAATATGATAAAAATATCTGCATAAAATTGGAAAAATAATTAATATTTTTTCTGCTAAAAAGGGATTTGTTTTTAATTTTTAGAAGATTATTAATCATTTAAAAGTAATTTTCTGCACTTATTTAGATCTACTTTTGAAGTCTTTTTTCCCATTATATTATACAAAATCTTATCTTTCACTAAAGCTATACATTAGTAGGTTATTTTTTTCTTTTGGAAAATTTCATTCGCATGAAATTAACGTTTTTGTAAATGGAATGCTTAATTATCTATATATTTATCATACATACAGTTTTAAAATATATTTAGCTTCCAACAAATAAATATATCTATCACCTGACTACTTGTTAACTCAAACAGCAATAACTTTTAGTAGTTTCAAAATATTTTCTTATATTTTAAATTCAGAAAAAAGCAACTAAAGGACGAAATTTAGTGATATTTTTAGCAAATTTTTGAAACCGGTTAACCGACACATAAAAACCGGGTAAACCCGTTAACCGAAATTGAATATTTCAAATTAACCGGTTCGCAAATAACCGAAATTTGAAGAAAAAACCGGTTTTTCGGTTAACCGGTTAACCGGTTTATAAACACTAAGTGAGACGCAAAACTCTCGAAGGCAAAAAAACAAAGTACAGCCTGATCGACCTTAAGAGATTGTAATGGTCGTTGAAACAAAGTGTTGTTTATTATTAATATCTTTTTATTCAAAGTTTGTATTTTTATTGGAAATGGTGTAGGATAAATAATTTAATACTTTATATAAATAATACTTTTATATAAATGTATAAATACCTACATATGTCTGCAGATACATGTAAATATTTAATGTATAAACACTTGTAATAAAATCCCAATATCAGTTCTGGTTGTTTTCATACGTAAACTTTAGATTGAGGCAATTCCCAATTATGTTTGGATCTTTGTTTCGACCCTATTCAATTTCGCTGAAATAGAATAACTTGGTTAATGATCATTCATTAACATAGAGTAGACACAAAAGCTTACATTATACGAGAACAATTCAGTTTTATGGCCTTTATAATCATGATTTGATTTAATTATGATGTTTTTTTTTTTTTAAATAACAATTCAACTTTCGTTTAACACAAAATTTTTATTTTACTAACTTCTCCACTTTAATCAGCTGTATTAAGATGTTTATTTTGCTATTGCTTATCTTAATTCTTATTTTCGTTCTCATTATATCGATCAGTGACTTATAAACCTGTGCACTGCATTATCATTTTTAGGGGTAGGTTTCCTGGCTGAATAGCTTTAATCGCTATCATGACATTAGCAAAATATCATGATATAACATGAATTAGTAAACATAATTAAAATGAATAATTATATAAAGCTCAACAAATAGTATAAACAGTTTTCATGTAATTTTTATATAGTTTTACAAAATATACTGAAAGAATATCCTAAAAGGATATACTATACTTACTACATATAAAAAGTAATAAATTATAAAAGAGTCAAACTTCATTTTTGCGATTTTCATGTTACTAGTACTAACTACTAACATTCGATTTAATACTATTCACTTGCAACCTTATTTTGTTATTTTCTCTACCCTTTTGATAGTACTTAAGAAATTTCTAGACTTACAAAAGCGATTATAAAGAAAATTGTAAAATGCGTCGTTCTTTTAATTTTCGATCTTCATCGTGATAAGACCTAGAATTTAACAGTTAAATTGTGTTTTAATTTTGCTCATAAAGTTATATAAAGAAATATATCATATACAACTAAATATTTCCATAAAGTTTTCATCAACTATAAAGGCACCGGGTAATGATTTCTGGAAAAATTTTATCTATTTTACAAATATTACTGAAATTTTTGTAATTTTAAACAGAAATCAGAATAAGTGATCCCCTAACCTGTATATAACGTAGCTCGACGGTCTTGTAACACGTGTCCCCGTCTCGGTTACATAATTAGATTTGGGCAGGCTAAAATACAACATTTATATCTAGTCTGTGACAAATCATTTACAAAGCTGTGTCTCTTTTGTCATCTTGAAAATTAAGGTAATTATGTCAAAATTAGGATTTTTTTTCTTTTAATTCTAATTGGAAATAATTGTTGGTCACAGATTCCATAGAAAAAAACACCATTTTCCCTAATACCCGAAGTATCCAAAAACTCCTAATTTACAAAATCGCAACGTGGTTTTTGAAGAATCCAATTGAGATCAACGAGCTGCAAGAATCATCTACAAAATTTATATTTATGTTCCATGTGTTTTCACCAAATCTAAAATCTATGTGAAAGTTCATAAAGTCAGCTCATCAAGTTTAATCAAAAACCCTATCACAAATTATGTAGTCGTTGCCAAAATTCTGCCAAATGTTAAATCAAAAACTCTAACCTAAAACTAAAATTCATTATCATTATGTTTTTAATAATTTGAAAAAATTTCTAAAAAAAAAAAATCCTAACAAAAAAATTAAATCTATATAAATATTTAACAACTCTTAAAACTAATTTGCGAAATTCTTTGAAAATACATCTAAAAATATTTAACAAATTGCGTTAAAATCCGGAAGAAATGTGTAACTTTAGTTTATTCTACAAAATCTAATAACAACTAAAAATATTAAAATTGTTAAGTTCTAAAACTACTTAAAATTTATTAGAATTAAAAACTATAATATTCTTAAATTATTAAAATAACATAATCAATATGTAAATTTTCAATTGAAATCTAATAATTAAAGTTATTTTTGCCTATAAAATCATATTGAATAAATTAAAAATTAAATGGTCTAATATCACAGATTTACCTAACTAACATACTTGAATTTCATACAAGTTATATAACTCTAAATTAACAGAGATATAATTGTAATGATCATTTAAAATTCTAAATAATAAACTAAATTAAACATAATGACCATTAAAATTATCTTATTATGATTATTTACATAATTATAAATATTTAACAACCCCTAATTTATATATCACTAATACAAACACATTATTGGCAAGCTACATAATGCAAGTATAAATTTTACAACAAAACCATTAAAATCTCAAATTCAGCAAAATCCACATCAACGAATTCCTGTTGGAGGCCTTCATCGGATCGGTATGATGCGGTAAGTCGTATACAACTTTTTTTTTATATTCTACTTGCATTATTTAACATTATTAGTAAAGAAGCAACAGTCAATCGATTGTAATTAAAGAGTATTGATCTGTAACATAACAGATTAAAATGTATGTAAAGTGGTAGTTATGTTAATTTGTTATTATAACATGATGAGTTTAAGAAACTCTTTAATTACTACGCTCTTAATTAACAAAGCTTTGTGTTGATTTTTGTTTCTTTGTTTTTTTTATATTTTTTTTTTTCGCCAATACAAAATATAAAACAAAAATACGAATTAATAATTATTATTAACCCATTTCGATTCGCGACTATTACTTTATTTCGTAAACTTATATTATATATGAATCATGTTAAGATTAGTTTAGATTTATATTTTATTTTTTTCTCTTATAAAAAGTTTATTGTTAATTAGAATTTCATGGGATGAATAAATTATTATTTTGGTAAAATGAAGTGCTAAATTTTAATTCCTGGGTGTTTTCTTTTGATAAATCGTAAAGTTTAATGTTTGATTTATAGTTTAAAAATAGGGGTTTCCTTAATAGTAGGCCTAGGAAGCTATGGCAGGTGTGGGTTTCGAGGCCGTATCTCTAACAACATCTTATAGAGATACCTAATTGTTAGGATTAATTGACTAACACCACTACATTATTTTTCATTTCTATTTGGCTAGATTTGGGGGCAGAATTTTTTTTTATTGATTAATCTAGTCAGACTGGTCCTTACATCTGTAGTACATACAAAATAGGGAGTCTAAAATAAACTTTGTAATAACATAGGAATTTAGTTAGGGAAGGACCGAACCACCCCAATCCGACTGTTGCTAGCAACTCAATGGCTCCCGCAGTCCTCCCCCTACTACATTTTTAACACCCAAATACCTTTGAAATTTAATTCATTGGAAATATAATTGGGGTTTTTTAAACGTATGTTTATGTTTGCAACATTGCATTCGCGTTCTTGTTTATTACATAAAAATAATGGCGCCCAACGTGGGGCATAGAAAGACGTAACAGTTTTTCAGCTCTACAAAATCAGTTTTTTTTTGTGTAGATTTCATCATTATGAAAAATTAGAAAGTTTTTATACTTATTGAAACTTGATTTATAAATAGTGTATAGGGTTTTGCTGGAATTTTTCGGCTATTTGAGGTTCAAAGTTCGAGTAGACTGACCGCTTAATGCCTACATACTTTTTTATAAACTAGTGCAAATTTTTATAAAGATTTTATAGTTTTTCTGTAGTTTTGAATAAAATTTCCTATACTTACAAAAATCTTGCATGCGAGGACAGCTGCTAATGTACATATAGGATTTCATTTAGTATGCTATCTGTGATTATTTGACCGATGTGCATTAGATGTTCAAATTTACTAAGAAAATATTATATACACACGTAGAGCATAGCTGATGTAGTAGAATTTTGTAATATATTTAATATTATTCAACACACCATAACCCAGTTTTGTAATCCATGTTAGTCGATTTAATTTCTAAAACAAGCAAACAATAATCTAAAAGATTCTGAAGAAAACACCCATTGAAATGTATGATAAAATCTTATAAACTACTTTAAATAAAATCTAGCTATTTTAAAATAGATCCTTTAATCTGTTTTATTGAAATTTTCTACTACACTCACAAGCAAAAATTGCTTAATTTTGGAAAGAGTGTCTGAATTTGAAATACAATCTGATACTAATTTTTGTTTTATATCTATGTAAACATTGCTTTTGGATTTCATATAATTTTTTTTCCAATACCCAACGATTAGGAAATTTTTTTATATCTATTTAATGAAATTAAATAAATTCCTAATTTTTGGCAAAGAAGCAAAACTTCCGAAACTGAAAAGTAATTTAAATAAAATATTATTGGAAAAATTTTCATAAATAATTTTCCGATAGATTTGTTAATTTTACTGCACTCCAATAGTAAACATAATTTCATTTATATTCGTAAATTTTTAATTATTTCAAATTGAAATATTCTAATTCAATTTATTTCCTTTCATATTCATTTGATTATTTCATAATCCTTTAGAAATTTCATAAAAATTTATGACTTGAATAATTTAAAAATTTTTCTAAGGTTTGACGCGATTATCAAAGTAAAAAAAAAAAAAAAAAATATTCTCATATAATATTCAAACAATTTATAAACAACATATAAAAAACTTTATTAAACAAAATTAAATTTGAAAATAACTAGAAAAATATTGGAATACATATATATTAGATCTTAAAAGATTTTTATTTTGTATTCTTGAAAATTTATGATTTTTTTTTTCATGAGTTCAAAAGAATCAATTTACTTTTAGTACTACAAATTACAAATTTGCGTGTATAAATTATATCTGAATATTGAAAATGGTTTTGAGTTTTTTCTTTTCATTTCGTTCTTTTTCTGTTCATCGTATACGAACATATTATATCTTGATACGAATTAATTTTTTAATAACCATGTCGTTTTATTTCCCTCGTTTTTGGATATTAAGTTTTTGAATTTCTTGTGGGCTTTTTGAGAGAATTATTCAACTATTTTTTCTTTTTGGTAAGAAAAGTGAATAATATAAATCGAACAATCCTTTTACTTTTGATTCTTTATAATACCAAAAAGATAACTTTTTAAAGATGTTTAATAAAATTCGCTTAAGCTGCATTCGAAAATAATTTGTATTTTATTTGGGGGTTTAATTTGCCTTCCCAAACAATTTACTAAATAATTTGTATAAAAAAATAAATAAAAAAAAAAAAAAAAAATCTGAATAATTTTTCTAAATAAATTTTCCTAAATACTTTATAATTTTTTTTATTTTTTTTTTTTTCTTCAATTTTTATCTTTTTTCTAAAAATTTTTCTAATTTTTTTTTGTTTGCGTAATTAAAATTCGAAATATTTTCCTACAATTTACTTTTCTGAAAAATTTCTTGAATAGTTTTTATAAATATTAAGCTTAATAATTATCTAAATAGTTTTTTTTTATTTAAAAAAATTTATTCATTTCATTTCCAAACATTTTCGTAAAAAAATTTTGCTAATATTTCCTAAATATTTTTCAAAACTAAAAATTCTTTTAAAAAAATAATATTTCAAAATGTCAGTAGACAGAACTCCACCTCTACCAAATATTCCTCCACCACTACCACTGGCTCCCATATACATAGAGCCATCAGTTTGCCAGGTGTGCAATGAAACAATGGTTGAAGGAGATGATTGTTTAATCATAAACGAATGTTCACATGCATTTCACAGAGCATGTATTGAATCCCATTTATCAACAAGCTCCGAGTGTCCTGTCTGCAAACGTTCCTGTAGACTTTGTGAATTGCGTAGACTTGTTATAAATGCCAAAGCTGCTTCATCAAGAGCAACAACTAGAGCTAAAGGCAGGGGTGCAATGGCACGTCAATATAACACTCGAAGCTCAAATCGTAACCTTTTTCAAGAAACAAATCCTAATGCTACTGACACAAATGCGCATTCAAATGATCAGGAAGCTACACATTCAAGTGATATTTTATTAGACCCAAACGGGACAAATGAAAATGTTTTAAATTCTCCTTTCCAAAATCCTGCACGGACAATTCTAACCCCCTCTAATAATAATCAAGCTGGCATTGATTATGACCAGATTAATCGTTTAATAGAGGCAAATCTTACAAGGCTTTTACAAAACCTAAACGTAATCCCACCGGCTTCTATTAACAATGCCCAGAATAACAACAACCAGCCACATTTTTATGACACTGAACGTCCAATTTCTCAAGGTAACGGGAATAACCCTATCAATAATGCCCAGACCAACCACAATCAACTAAATTTTGATGAGACCCAACGTCCAATTCCTCAGCCAACTGGTAATAACCCTTATTTATTATCCCCATTTGCTATATCTAATAGTGGTACCATTCACGCAGACAAGATTACGTCCGTCATACAGAATTGGAATCTTAAATTTGACGGTTCGTCCAATGGTCTGCATGTCGAAGAGTTCTTGTACCGAATTAAATCATTAACTCGAGACACTTTTAATAGTGATTTCACTGTCATATGCAAAAATCTGCATATCCTGCTAACAGGAAAGGCCCGCGATTTGTACTGGCGATACCACAAGCAGGTCAAAGCAGTAACATGGAACGATTTCTGTGATGCTTTGAGATGCCAGTACAAAGAGTTTAAGAGTTCGTTTGATATTAGGGAGGAAATGAGGAGTAGGAAACAAAAGCCAGGAGAGTCTTTTGACTCATTTTTCGATTCGGTGTTGGCAATTATGGATCGTCTTCCAGCACCTATGTCCGATTCTGAACTAATAGAAATACTAGCCAGGAATTTACGCCCTGATATTCGACAAGACCTTTTGTATGTACCCATACACTCAATCGCTCACTTAAGGAAACTTGTTCAAATGAGGGAACATTTCTTGAACGAGGAGAGCGTGCGTAAAAACCTCTCTGCTCGTAATCTAAACACACATGTACCACGACGTTATATTTCTGAAATAGATTCCACTAATAATAGTAATGAGTCAGATGAAGTTGAGGATTTAGCTTGTTCTGTTGATGAAATTCAGGGGATGGAATACCTAAATAAATGCTGGAACTGCGATGAGGTTGGCCACCACTGGGAAAACTGTTTAAAGGACAGAACCATATTTTGTTATGGTTGTGGCACTAAGAAAGTTTACAAACCGAATTGTTCCAAATGCGCAGCCAGAAAGCAAAATATTTCAAAAAACTATCGACCAATAGGTCCACCCAGAGACATGAGTTAGATCCAAATTTTTACAACAATAATATTTTTAGTGAACAAAATCCCAAATGTGACAAATCTACTCTTACTGAGAGTAATTTTAATATACCCGAATTGTCTTTACCTGCTAGTAACAAAAATGTCAAAATTACTTTGCTTGAACGACCAAATTTACCTTATTCCGAATCAGATGCCGAAATTGCTAAAATAATTAGACCAAAATTACCTTACCATGAGAGATGGCAATTATATTTACAGAAGAGAAATGAAATTTTTAAGTTGTCTGAAATTACCAAAAGTTTTGCATTAAAACCTAAACGTTCCACTATTCGGCTAAGAAAATTTTACAAATTGCGTAAAACCTGTCGAAAATTTCTTATATCTGCTATTGTATCAAATCCTAAAGACCTGCGGTATTACGCCAAGGTTAAATTTTTAAATTTCGAGGAATATGGTCTACTTGACACCGGGGCCAATATAAGTTGTATAGGCTCAGAGTTAGCATCGTTTGACTTTTCGAAATTTCCTGGCTATACAAAATGTAAACATTATGTGAAGACAATCTTCAACTAATTCGTGGCAATATTAGAAAAGCAATTAGACAAGCTCATGATAGAAACACACATCAATACAATTTGCGATCAAAACCTCAAACCTTTCATGAAGGGCAAGAAATATTTCGGCGAAATTTCGCCCAAAGTAATTTGGAGAAACGTTTTAACGCAAAATTAGCACCTTTATTCATAAAAGCAAGAATTCGGGAAAAGGTAGGAAATAGCTATTACATTTTAGAGGATTTGCAGGGAAAGCTAATAGGAACCTATCATGGAAAAGATCTAAGACCTTAAACTCTCTTTTTCCAATTAATTTTTCTTCGCAAAGCTCAAAAATTACTTGGTTTTGTAATGGTCGTTGAAACAAAGTGTTGTTTATTATTAATATCTTTTTATTCAAAGTTTGTATTTTTATTGGAAATGGTGTAGGATAAATAATTTAATACTTTATATAAATAATACTTTTATATAAATGTATAAATACCTACATATGTCTGCAGATACATGTAAATATTTAAAGTATAAACACTTGTAATAAAATCCCAATATCAGTTCTGGTTGTTTTCATACGTAAACTTTAGATTGAGGCAATTCCCAATTATGTTTGGATCTTTGTTTCGACCCTATTCAATTTCGCTGAAATAGAATAACTTGGTTAATGATCATTCATTAACATAGAGTAGACACAAAAGCTTACATTATACGAGAACAATTCAGTTTTATGGCCTTTATAATCATGATTTGATTTAATTATGATGTTTTTTTTTTTTTTTAAATAACAATTCAACTTTCGTTTAACACAAAATTTTTATTTTACTAACTTCTCCACTTTAATCAGCTGTATTAAGATGTTTATTTTGCTATTGCTTATCTTAATTCTTATTTTCGTTCTCATTATATCGATCAGTGACTTATAAACCTGTGCACTGCATTATCATTTTTAGGGGTAGGTTTCCTGGCTGAATAGCTTTAATCGCTATCATGACATTAGCAAAATATCATGATATAACATGAATTAGTAAACATAATTAAAATGAATAATTATATAAAGCTCAACAAATAGTATAAACAGTTTTCATGTAATTTTTATATAGTTTTACAAAATATACTGAAAGAATATCCTAAAAGGATATACTATACTTACTACATATAAAAAGTAATAAATTATAAAAGAGTCAAACTTCATTTTTGCGATTTTCATGTTACTAGTACTAACTACTAACATTCGATTTAATACTATTCACTTGCAACCTTATTTTGTTATTTTCTCTACCCTTTTGATAGTACTTAAGAAATTTCTAGACTTACAAAAGCGATTATAAAGAAAATTGTAAAATGCGTCGTTCTTTTAATTTTCGATCTTCATCGTGATAAGACCTAGAATTTAACAGTTAAATTGTGTTTTAATTTTGCTCATAAAGTTATATAAAGAAATATATCATATACAACTAAATATTTCCATAAAGTTTTCATCAACTATAAAGGCACCGGGTAATGATTTCTGGAAAAATTTTATCTATTTTACAAATATTACTGAAATTTTTGTAATTTTAAACAGAAATCAGAATAAGTGATCCCCTAACCTGTATATAACGTAGCTCGACGGTCTTGTAACACGTGTCCCCGTCTCGGTTACATAATTAGATTTGGGCAGGCTAAAATACAACATTTATATCTAGTCTGTGACAAATCATTTACAAAGCTGTGTCTCTTTTGTCATCTTGAAAATTAAGGTAATTATGTCAAAATTAGGATTTTTTTTCTTTTAATTCTAATTGGAAATAATTGTTGGTCACAGATTCCATAGAAAAAAACACCATTTTCCCTAATACCCGAAGTATCCAAAAACTCCTAATTTACAAAATCGCAACGTGGTTTTTGAAGAATCCAATTGAGATCAACGAGCTGCAAGAATCATCTACAAAATTTATATTTATGTTCCATGTGTTTTCACCAAATCTAAAATCTATGTGAAAGTTCATAAAGTCAGCTCATCAAGTTTAATCAAAAACCCTATCACAAATTATGTAGTCGTTGCCAAAATTCTGCCAAATGTTAAATCAAAAACTCTAACCTAAAACTAAAATTCATTATCATTATGTTTTTAATAATTTGAAAAAATTTCTAAAAAAAAAAAATCCTAACAAAAAAATTAAATCTATATAAATATTTAACAACTCTTAAAACTAATTTGCGAAATTCTTTGAAAATACATCTAAAAATATTTAACAAATTGCGTTAAAATCCGGAAGAAATGTGTAACTTTAGTTTATTCTACAAAATCTAATAACAACTAAAAATATTAAAATTGTTAAGTTCTAAAACTACTTAAAATTTATTAGAATTAAAAACTATAATATTCTTAAATTATTAAAATAACATAATCAATATGTAAATTTTCAATTGAAATCTAATAATTAAAGTTATTTTTGCCTATAAAATCATATTGAATAAATTAAAAATTAAATGGTCTAATATCACAGATTTACCTAACTAACATACTTGAATTTCATACAAGTTATATAACTCTAAATTAACAGAGATATAATTGTAATGATCATTTAAAATTCTAAATAATAAACTAAATTAAACATAATGACCATTAAAATTATCTTATTATGATTATTTACATAATTATAAATATTTAACAACCCCTAATTTATATATCACTAATACAAACACATTATTGGCAAGCTACATAATGCAAGTATAAATTTTACAACAAAACCATTAAAATCTCAAATTCAGCAAAATCCACATCAACGAATTCCTGTTGGAGGCCTTCATCGGATCGGTATGATGCGGTAAGTCGTATACAACTTTTTTTTTTATATTCTACTTGCATTATTTAACATTATTAGTAAAGAAGCAACAGTCAATCGATTGTAATTAAAGAGTATTGATCTGTAACATAACAGATTAAAATGTATGTAAAGTGGTAGTTATGTTAATTTGTTATTATAACATGATGAGTTTAAGAAACTCTTTAATTACTACGCTCTTAATTAACAAAGCTTTGTGTTGATTTTTGTTTCTTTGTTTTTCTTATATTTTTTTTTTTTCGCCAATACAAAATATAAAACAAAAATACGAATTAATAATTATTATTAACCCATTTCGATTCGCGACTATTACTTTATTTCGTAAACTTATATTATATATGAATCATGTTAAGATTAGTTTAGATTTATATTTTATTTTTTTCTCTTATAAAAAGTTTATTGTTAATTAGAATTTCATGGGATGAATAAATTATTATTTTGGTAAAATGAAGTGCTAAATTTTAATTCCTGGGTGTTTTCTTTTGATAAATCGTAAAGTTTAATGTTTGATTTATAGTTTAAAAATAGGGGTTTCCTTAATAGTAGGCCTAGGAAGCTATGGCAGGTGTGGGTTTCGAGGCCGTATCTCTAACAACATATTATAGAGATACCTAATTGTTAGGATTAATTGACTAACACCACTACATTATTTTTCATTTCTATTTGGCTAGATTTGGGGGCAGAATTTTTTTTTATTGATTAATCTAGTCAGACTGGTCCTTACATCTGTAGTACATACAAAATAGGGAGTCTAAAATAAACTTTGTAATAACATAGGAATTTAGTTAGGGAAGGACCGAACCACCCCAATCCGACTGTTGCTAGCAACTCAATGGCTCCCGCAGTCCTCCCCCTACTACATTTTTAACACCCAAATACCTTTGAAATTTAATTCATTGGAAATATAATTGGGGTTTTTTAAACGTATGTTTATGTTTGCAACATTGCATTCGCGTTCTTGTTTATTACAAGATAATGACGATGACGCGGTAGATGTTTATCCACCCAGAGCTGCTTTGCGATTGATGATATAATTTTTGAAGATATGAGCATGAAATTTTTTGTATAACTGTAGTTTGCGTCAGTACTAGGGTTTGGGGTTTCCCGTGATATTTTGATTCCCGGGAAACGGGAATAAAAAATTCGATTTTCCGGGAAATTCAAATTTTAAAAAAGAAGCAATGATTTCTTATAAAGAATGAAATTTTTTGTATTCAATACTATAAAACAACATTATAAATTAAATGTATGATTATTTAAGGTGCTTTTACACTATAATACTATATATTCATACCAGATTTTCATTTTCTATAATAAATATCAAAAAATGTATTATGGAAATTATTATTAAACGTCATATTTTTAATTTTCTTTATTATAATATTAAGAAAAAAAATTTAAAACAAAAACTTAACAGAATTGACTACAAATAAAATTATAAATAAAAAAATTTGCAGAAATTGGCTTTAAGAGATGCAATTACATTTCAAAATTTTAAAGACTTCAACATACAAGTATTGAAAGTGTTTACAGCATAATACGTTTTAAAATATTTTTGGTATTAATACAAAATATTATAGTGTAAAACCAATTAAAAATTTAAACAATTTTAAATATTTCATACAAATAAAATAAGTGCCTATTGTAAGCAAGGTTCCAAACGTTTAATTCTTTAATTCACTTTTCAAAATCGAATTAAACTTATTTTCCCAGTCATTTCATTAAAGCTTTCATAAGAATTCAAACTCATAGACTTAAATTCTTTGACTTCACAAGAATTAATTGCTTAAAGAATTCACTACCAGTTACACAATTCAAGCTTAAAAAAAATATTGAATCATTAAATTTGTTTTATATTCAAATCTGTTACGAATTAGCTTTAGGAAATATTTTTTGATCAATTTGGTAAAATATTAGCTTTGTTCCCGTACTCTAAATTGGGACCACGAAGGATGCCTATTTTACCCAAAAGTGTTCTCGTACTCGAAAATTGGGAAGTAAGAGGGATTTTAAGAAAATAATATTCTACTTCTTGCACAAAACAGTTCAGGCTATTTCTTTGGATAAACTTGGTAAATAGTCAAATAAACAAAATATAAAACGAGAAAAGTACTGTCGGTCAAGACCAACCATATGAGACCCCACACTATTCCGATCAACATAATTTTGTTTTTGCTTATATAAACCTTATTTGTGTTATGTATTAACATAATACTAACATTTCTGTCGGATTGTGCACGTTAAAGTAATTTGCGGAAGAGGGGTTTATATGGGAGCTATGGTCCGTTATTCACAAAATTTGGCAGATGGATTTTTGTTTATATAAGACTTATTTATGCAAAATTGCATTAAAATATTCCTATTTTTAAGGCATTTTTGAGTGTTAAAACTCTATTCCTATATTTTGTTTTTGTTACTAAGAAGAAAGTTTCAATTAAAAAAAATTAAGAACGTTGATATATGCTAAAAAAAATAACATTCACATATGAATTTCCAAATAGTTTGATGTTTTATTTCTGGCTAAAAATTGGTTTTTGTGTTCCCGTATTTTTGAACATTTTTGAGAGAAACCTCAGCCTTTCCTCATTTTACTCAAAAAGTACAGGAACAAACCTATTAAAAAACATGGTGTTATCTAATGAATGGTGTTATCTAATGAAAAATTAGTATTTAAATGAAGTTTTAAAATGGTACATCATCATTAAATGTTTAACAAATTTTAGAAATATGTAGTAAAAAAAATCTCGTGTATTCGAACTGGACAAAATAAAACGTTTTTTTCCTAGTGAAAAGTAGTCAAATAGGAATTTTCATCAGTGCATCGATGAAATGTTTTTCAGTAATATAAAAAGTCACTTGTATCTAATTTTATTTATACATTATAATCCAGTAAATAAAACCAACATTTGATTTTTAAGTGGTTGACGATACATATGTATGTATAAATAAGAATATGTATATCTATAAGTTAATTCATTACATTCAATCTTGGATGTTGAAATAAAAAATATAGTACTGAATTACCCCTTGTAAAAAAAATTATGTACCATATTCCATAGACGGACATCTCCTGATAACGGACAAAATCAGCGTGACGATCGCTGTCCGACTATTGGAGCTTTTACTGTATATAGAATGCTACAGCACACATTTACTATAGAAATTAAGGAAAATGTGCACATTTCGCTAAAGGGGGGTCAAGTTTCAGTTAGTTTGTAAACGATTGTGTAAAGTATTTACGCAAGTATTTAGTGTCATTGGAAAGGTTATTACTTGGAAAATAATAATAATATATAAATAATAAAGTATTCAAACAACATTTTTTCATTAAATTTATAAAAAAAAACAAAAATTTTTGTATTTAGTGTTATTTATAGAAAAAAAAATTAATATTTGAAGTTAAATAAAATCTACATTAATTAAGCTATCATTGTGAAATTTAAGTACAATATAAACAATTTTGTCCTTAAAAGAAGAGGATAAATTGATTCCCATTTTCTTACTCCGAAATACCCAAAATTTCAGTTCGGGGAAAGCTTCCTTCAAAAATTGACTTTTTTCATTGAAATGGTCACCCTGTCATTATAAGGGGGGCTCCGTGTATATCTTACATATAGGGCTAAAAAATAGTAAATAGTAATTTTAAATCGATCCCACCTTTGCAATTTAAGAACATGACAAAAAAAGGAAAAACAATTTTCCAAAATTGACAAAATTTGGACAGGGCTTGTGGGCAGAACTTTGTCCCAAAATCCTCCGGATTTACTTTACATGCATTTACATTAAGATTTCTTTTGAAAATATTAAAAAAATGATAATGCCCAGAACAAAAAGCAAATTTTATCACTGAATAAATATTGACACTTTTTTGGAAAAAAACTCAAAAAATGTAAAATTTGTCTAAAGTTCCAATTTTAGATTATTATAATTTTTTATATATTTATGTGATTCTTGCAGCAATATTATTTAGAATTTTAAAAGGAATCTGGCAGATATTTCAGAAAAATTCTATGTACAATATTAAGCCCGCAAAGTTAAAAAACTAAAAAAAAGACCAGGCTAAAAATGAGGTAAAAATTTATTTCGACCCGAATATCTCTTAAAATAAAAGAGATAAGAGATAACATGTAAGGTTATCTCTTGTAGAGATTTACAAGGACTATCTATATATAAAATTTCCAAGATGGGAAACTTTGGAGGGCCAAAAAAGTGTCAATATTTATTCAGTGATAAAATTTGTTTTTTGTTCTGGGCATTATCATATTTTTAATATTTTCAAAAGAAATCTTAATGTAAATGCATGTAAAGTAAATCCGGAGGATTTTGGGACAAAGTTCTGCCCACAAGCCCTATCCAAATTTTGTCAATTTTGGAAAATTGTTTTTCCTTTTTTTGTCATGTTCTTAAATCGCAAAGGTGGGATCGATTTAAAATTACTATTTACTATTTTTTAGCCCTATGTGTAAGGTATACACGGAGGCCCCCTTATAACGACAGGGTGACCATTTCAATGAAAAAAGTCAATTTTTGAAGGAAGCTTTCCCCGAACTGAAATTTTGGGTATTTCGGAGTAAGAAAATGGGAATCAATTTATCCTCTTCTTTTAAGGACAAAATTGTTTATATTGTACTTAAATTTCACAATGATAGCTTAATTAGTGTAGATTGTATTTAACTTCAAATATTAATTTATTTTTTCTATAAATAACACTAAATACAAAAATTTTTGTTTTTTTTTATAAATTTAATGAAAAAATTTAGTTTGAATACTTTATTATTTATATATTATTATTATTTTCCAAGTAATAACCTTTCCAATGACACTAAATACTTGCATAAATACTTTACACAATCGTTTACAAACTAACTGAAACTTGACCCCCCTTTAGCGAAATGTCCACATTTTCCTTAATTTCTATAGTAAATGTGTGTTGTAGCATTCTATATGCAGTAAAAGCTCCAATAGTCGGACAGCGATCGTCACGCTGATTTTGTCCGTTATCAGGAGATGTCCGTCTATGGAATATGGTACATAATTTTTTTTACAAGGGGTAATTCAGTACTATATTTTTTATTTCAACATCCAAGATTGACTGTAATGAATTAACTTATAGATATACATATTCTTATTTATACATACATATGTATCGTCAACCACTTAAAAATCAAATGTTGGTTTTATTTACTGGATTATAATGTATAAATAAAATTAGATACAAGTGACTTTTTATATTACTGAAAAACATTTCGTCGATGCGCTGATGAAAATTCCTATTTGACTACTTTTCACTAGGAAAAAAACGTTTTATTTTGTCCAGTTCGAATACACGAGATTTTTTTTACTACATATTTCTAAAATTTGTTAAACATTTAATGATGATGTACCATTTTAAAACATCATTTAAATACTAATTTTTCATTAGATAACACCATTCACAAAATCATACTTCTATTGAATCAATTTATAAAGGAATTACTGAATTTTTGTTAATTCAAATCTTTATATTTATATTTTTTAAATATTTTATATATATTTTTCTTTCATTGAATTCATTATATTATGTTTTTTAATAGGTTTGTTCCTGTACTTTTTGAGTAAAATGAGGAAAGGCTGAGGTTTCTCTCAAAAATGTTCAAAAATACGGGAACACAAAAACCAATTTTTAGCCAGAAATAAAACATCAAACTATTTGGAAATTCATATGTGAATGTTATTTTTTTTTAGCATATATCAACGTTCTTAATTTTTTTTAATTGAAACTTTCTTCTTAGTAACAAAAACAAAATATAGGAATACAGTTTTAACACTCAAAAATGCAATTTTGCATAAATAAGTCTTATATAAACAAAAATCCATCTGCCAAATTTTGTGAATAACGGACCATAGCTTCCATATAAACCCCTCTTCCGCAAATTACTTTAACGTGCACAATCCGACAGAAATGTTAGTATTATGTTAATACATAACACAAATAAGGTTTATATAAGCAAAAACAAAATTATGTTGATCGGAATAGTGTGGGGTATCATATGGTTGGTCTTGACCGACAGTACTTTTCTCGTTTTATATTTTGTTTATTTGACTATTTACCAAGTTTATCCAAAGAAATAGCCTGAACTGTTTTGTGCAAGAAGTAGAATATTATTTTCTTAAAATCCCTCTTACTTCCCAATTTTCGAGTACGAGAACACTTTTGGGTAAAATAGGCATCCCGCGTGGTCCCAATTTAGAGTACGGGAACAAAGCTAATATTTTACCAAATTGATCAAAAAATATTTCCTAAAGCTAATTCGTAACAGATTTGAATATAAAACAAATTTAATGATTCAATATTTTTTTTAAGCTTGAATTGTGTAACTGGTAGTGAATTCTTTAAGCAATTAATTCTTGTGAAGTCAAAGAATTTAAGTCTATGAGTTTGAATTCTTATGAAAGCTTTAATGAAATGACTGGGAAAATAAGTTTAATTCGATTTTGAAAAGTGAATTAAAGAATTAAACGTTTGGAACCTTGCTTACAATAGGCACTTATTTTATTTGTATGAAATATTTAAAATTGTTTAAATTTTTAATTGGTTTTACACTATAATATTTTGTATTAATACCAAAAATATTTTAAAACGTATTATGCTGTAAACACTTTCAATACTTGTATGTTGAAGTCTTTAAAATTTTGAAATGTAATTGCATCTCTTAAAGCCAATTTCTGCAAATTTTTTTATTTATAATTTTATTTGTAGTCAATTCTGTTAAGTTTTTGTTTTTCTTAATATTATAATAAAGAAAATTAAAAATATGAAGTTTAATAATAATTTCCATAACACATTTTTTGATATTTATTATAGAAAATGAAAATCTGGTATGAATATATAGTATTATAATAATCATACATTTAATTTATAATGTTGTTTTATAGTATTGAATACAAAAAATTTCATTCTTTATAAGAAATCATTGCTTCTTTTTTAAAATTTGAATTTCCCGGGAAATCGAATTTTTTATTCCCGTTTCCCGGGAAACAAAATATCACGGGAAACCCCAAACCCTAGTACTGACGCAAACTACAAACTACATATATACATATATACATATATATACATATATACATATTATTTATTTATTTATATATATATATATATATATATATATATATATATATATATATATATATATATATATATATATATATATATATATATATATTTCAACTTTATTTTACAATATTTGCAAATGTTTATAACATTGCAAATTTTTATTGTTACATTTTATTTTAGGTCCTTAACGGACAGCCATAGGCGGACATCTCCGGTAGGCGGAAAATTTTTTAGGTCCCATGGTTTAGGTGGCATTTTTTAGAATAAATTAATCTCCGATAGGCGGACGTTCTCTGGGGCGGACGCGGACACCTCTTTTTAGAGAAAACATCTCTCGTAGGCGGACAAAAATCATAAACCGAAAAGAAATGTACCGAATATTTTATAATAAGATGCTACTTATTACCGTTTTTGTCCGTGTTTGCATACATATTTCATATTTACTTACATTTTTGAAATTAAATACTTTACTATTCGTTTTTTAGTTAACTTTTTGCTGGTTTTGAGCAAAAACAAGTTTTTTAATTTAATTTTTACTTTTTGACTTTCATTAAAAATTCTTCATACTAGAAAAAAGAAAATGAAATGATCCCTTAAAATAGATGCTGTCCCAGTTATTTATGTCCTGAAGACAGTCTCGATGATTGCTCCATGATTTTTCATACAACACACTGGTGGCAGATTTCTAAAAATTTTTATAACTTTTTTGAACAAAAGGCATACAAATTCTGCCCTTGTTGTGCAGAGCGACATTGTTATCAGTCATATAAAAAAAGTAATTGGGTGCTGCTTAAGGTCGATGCCAGGCCACCAACATCATTTTCCTAAGTTATTCCTGTTCTTTTTAAATGTCAACATATGTGGATGACTTTTTTGTTAAACTTTACCTCAACATGCTTTTAATTTTTAAAATTTCGTGGAAAAATTGTTAGTAAAAATGCTGTTGAAAGAAGTCTGACCCTTAGCCAATTAATGATTTTTTTCGCGTACAAATAAATTCGATAAAATAAATTTCAGGAAATCATAACGTATTGCAAAGAATGTCTAAATGAAAATGCAAAAATCCGTTTGCCGCAGAAGCAAAAGAAAAAAAAATATATTTTTTTTTTTAATTGTGCTATTAGTAAAATTTTTCAAACGTTAACTTAATGCAAAAATGTATAAATCTTAAAACACTTTTCAAATAAGTTTTTTCTTAAATGGAACAAATTTTATGACTGTTTCTTTATGAAGGTAATGTTACGATCTTTTGACTTTTGTCAATATTGATATAATTTTTGAAGATATGAGCACGAAATTTTTTATATAAATGTAGTTTGCGTCAGTACATTATAATCCAGTAAATAAAACCATCATTTGATTTTTAAGTGGTTACGGCCGTTTCCATTTTAGTTGACGATACATATGTATAAATAAGAATATGTATATCTATAAGTTAATTCATTACAATCAATCTTGTATGTTAAAATAAAAAGATAAAGTACTGAATTACTCCCATAGACGGACGTCTCCCGATAACGGAAAAAATCAGCGTGACGATCGCTGTCCGCCTATGGGAGCTTTCACTGTATTTCTTTAATGGGTTTTGCCAAAAAAAAAAAATCATTATGAATGTAATTACGAAAGTACAACAACAAAAACTACACATACCCTTTAATCTACCTGGCAAGAAAATGTTTTTACATTTGTGTTTTTGTCGCTATGTGAGACAATTCTTGGAACTTTGGGATGACAGTACAGTAAGGCGTCGGTGTGATAATTATAATCACATAGTACAAGAATATGCGTTCAAATCCGGAATATATTACGAGTAATTCATAAATTATATATTAAGTATGTAAAGAGAAAAAAACTCCAGGTCATAAACCCATTTGGGGTTTTTTTATAACCCCCAATTCGGGAAAAATGTTGAGATATTGCACAAATGTATTCCTTATTAAGATATACACTTAATAGAATATTAAATTGCTACAAAATTGCCGTAATATTGTAGTTCATATCTCTTAATATCCATCTACTTCAAATATTCGGCAGAGTCAAACGTAGAAAAATTAAGGAAAATTGGAAAATATCCACTATGGCTTATGAAAACGGGCTGAGGAAAAAGTATATCAATTTTATCTTCCAAGAAACAATGAAAAAAAAAAAAAAAACAGATGGAATACAATTTCAGATGGAAAGTTACATGGAAAGAAACACTCTTATGGGGACAAAATATTCAACAATTATTATCATTCCCAATGATTTAAGTTGATAAGCTTAAAAAGTTATGGGGCGAATTATATGTTATACAGGAATGTTTATACTATACAAAGGTATAATTTAATCCGGTCAGAGTACACAGGAAAGTTTCCGGAGAAACAAGTCGTATCGTCTTGACCGGCGGCTAGCCTCTAAGCCGATGAATGTTTACGAGCCGCGCCGCCGCCGATATCATCGGCTCATCGGCGGCTTATTTTCCAACCATTTTAATCGGCTAAGTCGATAAAAACGACTAAGCCAATTTTACATACTAATATTATTATTACGTTTACGCACGATTAATGCAAATTAAAATAACCAGCGTTTAATTTTAAGCACACAAAAATTTTTTTCAACTGGCGACTGCGCTGAAAACAGTTTAAGTTTTCATTTTCGATCACATGCTTACTTAACAAAATTTGCTGCTCAAACACAAAACTGAAATAAGCAGCAACCAGTTTTTATTTTGTTCAGCAGTCAAATTAAATAAGCAGCGCACACACTCAGTTTTTTGCTCAGCCAAGTTGTTTTTACGTCTTAGTCGTGTGCGCTCAGCACAACGTAGAATCATTTTTCAGCAACGTAAGAACAACTGGATGGTAAGACTGTATAGTTCGGTACAGTTGATTTACAAAGTTGTTTGGTTTTTGTTTATACATTTAAAAAGGAAAATGAAGTTGATTATTTTAAATGAAAACAAATAGAAAACGGTGCAATAAAATACTACGAATTGTATTAAAGATATTTATATGTAGATTTATTAATTTTAATTTAAAAAAACAAACATTTTTTATATAATATATTTATTTACAATTTATTTAAGATAATAGAACTTTTATAAAAATATTAGATAATATTTAATACTAGTAGATGAAAAAAATATTAAATGTTGTTTAAATTAAAGAAAAAATTAAAAACATTTTTGTTATTTGCAATAAGAAGAAAATTTTGTTATTTTCTATAACTTTCTTTGTTTTGGTCTATTACACAAAGTTGTTTGGTTTTTGTTTTTAAATTTTAGAAGGAAAATGAAGTTGATTATTTTAAATGAAAAAAATAGAAAATGGTAAAATAAAATAATATGAATTTTATTGAAGATACTTTGTAATTATACATATATCTTTATTTTTTTAATTTTAAATAAAAAAAGTTTTTCATTTAACAAATATAGAAATTTTGTAAAGATGTATAAAAAAAGACATTATATTTATATGTATGTATTATGTTACCGAAATAATAAAGATTTGTTGTGATTGTTATTTATTTATTTATTTATTTATTTACTTATTTATTTATTTATTTATTTATTTATTTATTTATTTATTTATTTATTTATTTATTTTTTTTTATTTATTTATTTATTTATTTATTTATTTATTTATTTATTTATTTATTTATTTACTTATTTATTTATTTATTTATTTATTTATTTATTTATTTATTTATTTATTTATTTATTTATTTATTTATTTATTTATTTATTTATTTATTTATTTATTTATTTATTTATTTATTTTTTTATTTATTTATTTATTTATTTATTTATTTATTTGATGATCGGCTTTAATGTCTTAATTCATTTTTTACTTTTATTAATACCTCAGCCGAACAATAAGACATTTGATTATACAAAAATAATTATAATAACAGTGCAATTCTCGACCGAGTGACAAAAAAAATTATTGTGATAGTAAAAAAACATGACAATAATTTTTTTTTTTAATTCTGGCTTTGAAAAAAAAATTTTTTATATATTTTTGGTGATAGTTGTCATACTCATAAAAGCATATAATAAGTAATTATTAATTAATGATAATTGTCATGAATTAGAGAATATTACTGTATGTAACATTTATATAATATTTAAGATTTACGAAATTTATAATAAATTATTCGCTTTATAAAATATAACCAACTGCTGGAAAATTATATACGTATGTAACTCTCTTTTAGTAAAATTATGTCACTATTTACAAATTGAAATTGAAGTTGAAGGGTTGTTGAGTAATGAAATATTTTTAATAATAACAAACGAATCAAAATTAAGCAGATCATCTGCTAATAAATAAAAGTTGAATGTGGTTTTAAACGGAAAAATATAGTCAATTAAACAATTTATCAAAGAAATATCCTAATATTCTAAAACATTAACAAATCAAATTATAATGCGCTAACTTTTATTTAAAAAGTCCCAGCAAAAAAAAAAAAAAAAAAAGCGATCAAGAGCTTCCAAAAAAATAACATTTTCATCTCTTCAAAAGTAGAACAAAGTGTATATATACTTTTTTGTTACAACTACTTTGTTTCAACTTTTTTCAAATTTTATAATAATTACTTCAAAAAAAAAATTAAAATTAATGAATTTCTATCGGGAAAAAAGGTTAATAATTTCTAAGAAAATTTAAATTTTATAAATTTTAAATCATATTCATTATATTTTGATAGCTCTAAAACAGACTTTTTGTTATAAAATTTTATAAACATTGTTTTAAAGGAAGTACTTCAAAAGAAATGAACTAGAAATATAGAAGAAGAACATCTTACCAATAACAATCATGGGTTAGAAAAAGAACTTCTGCAGCTCTATTTCACCACTAAGTACTTCCTTCAGCTCTTTATTAGTTCCTTTTTTGTTGGGGTGCTACATTCCATGTTATATCTTTCGGAATAGTAGGTCCATATGTTAGGAACAATTTTTAAATTTCATATAGTTTTTTTTTCACTCACACGGATCTACTCTAAAATTAAAATTTTTATTTTTTCTACTAAATATGATCCTTAATCAATTTAATAAAAGTTAAGATATTTTCAATTCTGTGATTATTAATATTTAATAATATATATTTTGAGACTTGAAATTCCCTAAATAATAAAAAAAAACTTGGGCCATTATGCTTAGAATAATTTCTGTCCACCAGGGGGGTTATTGTGTAATTCGATTCGAAAGAAAACACTTTCGAATTTCAATGTATAAAGTATACAAATTCGAAAGATTTTCCATTCGAATTTAGTTACAAAATAACCCCCCAGGTTTTATAGTACTTTGTAATTTTTTGATTAATTTTTTTTAATATTTAAAAAAGGCGACAATTTATTTACAAATATAAACAATTTTTAAGATAATTTACTCTTATTTGTATTAATGATCTATTCGCAAATTCTAACTTACTAACAATATCGATGAAAAAATACAGAAAATTCAACATAAATTTTACATACTTGTATAATCAATGAGTCAAATATACAATTGTTAGAACTACTTTTCTCCATTTAATAGTCATATGTATTGCAAATTTAAAATATATAATTTTTCTTCCAAATGAACACGTACGCCTCCATCTTCAACTAAGCCATAATTTTTACCGAAAGTGTCCAAATTTTTTTTCTTTTATTATTTCGTTATAATATACGATTCTGACCAGTATAATATTGTATACATATACATATTATTAGGACTTATATCAGGTTATGAACATATATTTATTAGTTTCTCAGTTATTGCATTTTAAAAATGACAAAAAGCTCTTTGAACCACCCTTTATTTAAAAATAAAAGAGTTTTGTATTTCAATTTAACGTTTTAATTCAATTAAACAATGCTTTTATTGGGTCCAAAAGTTAAGCTTAACTACAATTTCTTCAATAGATCAAAACAAAGAAAATTATACAAAATAACAAAATTTTCTTCTTATTCAAAAGAACATTTTTTTTTTTTAATTTTTTTCTTTAATTTAAACAATATTTAATATTTAGTCAATATTTTTTCATCTACTAATATTAAATATTATCTAATATTTTTATAAAAGTTCTACAAAAATTTTAAATAAATTGCAAATAAATATGTTGTTTTTACGGGTTAGAGGGAGATGGCAATATTAGTTTTAAGTATCGGGTAAGTAAATAAAAACACTTATTTATTTCTCTTTTCATAAACGTTATAAATTATATGTTTATTGAACCTTTGGATAGCGGGTAAGTATTTAGTACATAGGGTAAGGTAAGTATATAGGTATACATATATTCAAATTCTAGGTTAGGGTTAGGTTTTCAATAGTATTAAGTTAATATTTAAATAAATTTTAAATATTTTCTAGGTTTAAGGATTTTATTTTAATTGTAGGTTTTATTACAGTTTAAGGTTTTATTATAGGATTAGGGTTTTATTATAGCTTTAGTATTTTCACTTTATTTTAATGTTTTTAATCATAGGTTTAAGGTTTTAAATAGATATAAGTTTTAGCACTATTGTATATTTTAGGTTTTACCAATAGGTTTTATATTTAGTTTTAACTTATTTATTTATTTAAAACACTGCTGTTAACACTGCTGAAAACACTGTTGTTATTTTTATGTTGTAGGGGTTGATTTGGCTGTCTTTAAGCGCACACACTTGTTACTTTCAAAAGGGTTTTTTAAAGTGAGTTTATTAAAGTTATTAAAGCTGCAGCTGACTTTAGTGTGTCCAAGTTGAAGTTGGCTGCAGTTAGAGGTGGGTGTTGTTTGACACCAGGGATGGGCAAATTGTGTTTGTGTTTGAAATGAACATCCTCCCGGGCCTGGCAACTTCATTATATTTTTAATTGGTAAGGGATCCCATAATTAGCCAACCCAGCGTTGAATCCTGAGCTATCAGTGATCCGCCATCAATATGGATCGTATTTGGTTGTAAAATGGTGGTATATAAATCACCACCAATTTCCATGGCTACGGGTGAATTGGAATAAAATTCTGGGTCGGCCAGAGAAATTCGGCAAAATTTCCCTTTTATAGCTGGGTCCAAACCATGAGGGTAAGGGGTTTTTGGCAGGTCAGTTGAAACCTGCATGCACACTTCGTACTGCATTGTGGAGGCCATGTTGGGTGATATAATGACCTTCACATATACATGTTCATCCACTTTGAAAGGGTTGAGTTCGGATTCACGAACAAACGCTACTCCAATTTTTGAAGTTGTTAGACTCGGGTTTAATAGAGCTCGGACTAATTGCTTGGATTTCTCCGTTACAATTTGGACTACAACCGTAGGGACAATTGTTTGGGTCCTTGACGTCGGCAAGGTGGTTAGTGTCTGTTTGACAATTGTTCGTGGCGCAGGAATCGGTACCGTGGTCCTTTTCGATGGTGTTGGTGGGGATTGTTCCTTTTGGAGATCCTTAAGGATACGATCGGGACCATGTAGAACGGTGTGGTGTTTGCCCTTGCACTTTTGGCACCGGGATTTGCTGGAACATTTTCCAATAAGGTGATTCCTGGCCAGACAGTTTACGCAATAGTGCAATTTAACAGCGGTTTGGTATTTTTCTGTCAAGTTCATCTTTTTGAACTTCCTACAGTTTGTTAAGCTGTGATCCGCCTGACAGATGCCGCAACCAAAATGGCGTTTTGGTTGACGTTTGTTGTTCTTATTGTTGGGTTTGGGTCGAGATCCATTGCGGTTGGAGCGTCCTTTACGGTTGTTGTTGGGTGCCATATTCTATGTAAAAGAAATTATGTATGAATGAATGAAGTGTAATGAATGTGTTAGTGGGTTAGACTGTTAGGGTGAAGGGTTAGTTATGAATAATAGTTACAAGTGGGTAAGTGTGTTAAATGGGTTAAAAGGGTAAGTAAACAATTTAATGTTATTTGGGTTAAACTAGAAGTGTTAAACTAACTAGTGGGTAAAATGACAACTTTTGTTATTGGTCGAGTTAACGTTCCGGATGATGTTCGTATATCGACTACTCTATTTCGTCCATCAGAGCCAGTGTATGTTTTAATGACTCGACCGAGTAACCATTCGTTTGGAGGTAAATTGTCCTGTCTGATAATAACAATGTCATTTGTTTCAACTTGGCGTTGAGGGTTCTTCCACTTGTATCTCTTATGGAGCTCTTTAAGATATTCATCCTTCCATCTTCTACAAAAGTTATGATGTTGAATCTTTAACTTTTGCCATCTGTTTGCTAAGGTTATATTTTCATTGCTTAAATCGGGTTCCGCTGGGGTTAAAATGGGTGATCCAATTAAAAAGTGTCCTGGGGTTAAAGGGTTAAGATCCTGTGGGTTTTCGCTTGACGGGCTTAAGGGTCTGGAATTCAGGCATCCTTCTATTCTCGCGAGTAGTGTGGCTAGCTCTTCAAATGTGTACTTTAGGGTATTCATTTTCTTTAGATGAGCCTTAAAGCTTTTCACTCCCGCTTCCCATAAACCACCCATGTGTGGTGCACCGGGAGGTATAAAATGCCACGTCAAATTTTGGAAACTGCTGGCAGATATAACGGAACTTTTTAACTGTTTAATGAATTCCTGTCTCTCTTTCTTCAACAATTTGCTCGCTCCAATGAAATTTGTTCCATTGTCCGAGTAAATAGCGACAGGGCATCCCCGCCTCGAAAAAAATCGAGCGAAAGCTGCCATAAAGGCTTGGGTTGACAAATCAGATGTAGGCTCCAAGTGAATAGCTTTTGTTGCAAAGCAAACAAAAACGCATACATAACCTTTTGTTATTCTACATGCTCTGCCATTATATGCTTTAATGTCGAATGGTCCTGCAAAATCAACTCCCACATTCGTAAAGGGTTTATCAATTTGGGTACGTTCAGGTGGCAAAGCTGCCATGAATTGGGTTGTTTGTCTATTCTTGTATCTAGTACACGGTGAACATTTGTTAACCACTACGCTAACAAGATTCTTGAGTTTTGGAACCCAGTATCCTGAGCGTATTATTCTCAACATAAGTTGATTTCCGCCGTGTAGGGTTATTAGGTGCACGTGTTGGGTTAATAATTTGGCAAATGAACTGCCGTAGGGTAATAAAACCGGGTGCCTTTCGGAATATGACAAACTGTTGGAATTTGCTAGTCGACCATTTGCACGAATTATATTTGCGGAATCTAAAAATGGCGTTAGGGTGAGCAGGTTACTTTTATTGGGTATAGGGTTTCTTCTCTTTAGACAGTGATATTCGTTCTTAAAATATTCTGTCTGACAAAGAATAATCAGTCTATCGCGGGTAGATTTGATCTCTGACGCGTCAAGTTCAATACTTGGGTGGGTTGTTAATAAACGTAGTCTTTCTTTGACTAGTTGTGGGTTATTTCGATCAAGAATAACTCTATCATTTCGAATTGTATTGTTTCGGGTACACGATGCTCGATCACAAAATCGATAGACATATGTCATTACTCGTAGAGCATTTGACAATTTTGAAAATCTTGATAATATATCTGGGTTTTCAGTATTCGTATCTAAGGAAGGGTGGGTATTAACTGTCGTAGTAAACGACTGACTAACCTTCGCTTCAGCTTGAGTTATAAAGGGTTTCTTTGTTGTTGGCCACTGCGAAGCAGATTCTTTCAACCATGATGGTCCATTCCACCATAAACCGTCATCTTTCAACTCATCGGCATTACATCCTCGGCTAGCAACATCTGCAGGGTTGTCGTGTGAAGCCACATGATTCCAATTTTCAACGCCGACTGTCTGAATAATTGTAGAAACTCGGTTTGCTACAAATGTGTTCCACGAGTTGGGTTGTTTACTAAGCCAGGCCAAGACTATAGATGAATCGGTCCAGAAATACGTCTGATGAAGTGGTAGGTTGAGTTGGGTGAGTAAATTATGTGTCATATTAGCCAACAACACTGCACCACAAAGTTCAAGTTTTGGTAACGAGATTACTTTGATTGGCGCAACTCTCGTCTTCGCGAAGAGTAGGGTTACGGAATTAGGTCCGTCTATGGGTGTTACTCGTGCATATAGACATGCAGAGTATGCTTTTTCAGAAGCATCTGAAAAACCATGAAACTCAATTTTAGCTGAAGGTGAAAAGTTAATCCATCTTGGTATACGAATTCTATTAATATTATCATAGAACTGCAAAAACTTTTGCCATTTTATAAGGGTGAGTGAGTTAAGACATTCATCCCAAGCTGTGTTATCTTGCCAAATTTGTTGCATTATAATCTTTGCAGATATTACAATTGGTGCTAACCAACCAGCTGGGTCAAAAAGACGAGCGATGTCTGACAAAACAGTTCGCTTTGTGTATGCTGACTTCCTTTCGATTAAGGGTACATTAAAGAAAAATGTGTCTTCCTTCGCATTCCAGCGGATTCCTAATGTTTTGGCACTATTCGATTCCGGAAGGTTGAGTAAATCCACATCAAGTAGGTGTTCTTCGGGTAAATCTTTCAACAATTCTCTCGAATTTGAAATCCATTTTCTTAAAGGAAAACCAGCAGAGTCAAGCGCCGCGATTAGTTGGGTTTGGCCTTCTTTAGCTTCTTCGACAGTGTTACCTCCGGCTAAGACATCGTCAACATACATATTATTTCGTAATATTTGTGAAGCTATAGGGTGGGTATTTTGAATGGCTTTGGCTAATTCGTGTAGGGTTCTAATAGCCAAGTATGGCGCACAGTTAACACCAAATGTTACTGTTTGCAGTTCATAATCTTGAATGGGTTCATTGACGCTTTTACGGAATAATATTCGTTGGAAGGGTGTATGGGTAGGGTTTAGCATAATTTGCCGGTACATTTTTGTAATGTCGGCATTATAAACTATCTTGTAAAAGCGCCATTTCAAGATAAGTACAACTAAATCTTGTTGTAGGGTGGGTCCAGTGTATAGGGTATCATTAAGGCTGTTGCTGTTAGAGGTTTTGCTTGATGCATTAAATACAACTCTAACTTTTGTCGTAACACGATCAAGTTTAACAACAGCGTGATGGGGTAAATAATATTGGGTATTTGAAGGAGTGTTGGGGTTGTATTTAATTAGTTTCATATGACCTAAGTCGATATACTCTTGTAACACGTTATCATATTCCATTTTTAGTTCTGGCTTTTTCATTAAGCTTTTCTCATTTCTTAAGAATTGAGCCATAGCCACGTGTCGTGAGTTTCCTATCTCTACAGGAGGGTATATAAATGGAAGATTAACCTGATAACGGCCATTCGGTAATCGACGGGTAGTGGTCATATAAGTTTCTTCACACAGAAAACTTTCTTCTGAAACTTTGGGTTGGGTGGGTACATCTTCGATTTCCCAGAATTTGGTCAAGACTTTATCAAGCGTGACTGAACTGAAGTATGAAACATAGGGTTGGGTATTATTTGTGTTCTGAATGGGTCCTGTTAAAATCCATCCAAACTCCGTTTCCTGAGCTATTAGGGTATTAAGTAGATCTTTTCTTACTCCAGATTTCAAAATTTGAGGGTAAAAATCGCTGCCAATGATAAAATCTATGGGTCTACTTTCATAGAATTTTTGGTCAGCTAATTGAATATCTTCCAAGTCTTTAATAAGGGTAGGGTTTAAGCTTTGGGTGGGTAAATTTTTGGTTAGTGTTTTCACTACAATTGCTTGGATATTCAATTTGAAATTAGTATGGGTATTGGAGCGTAAAGAAACTTGACATAGTTTAGTTGATCTTGCAGAAACTATCTCATTTAATCCAGAAATTTCTGCAACTATGGGTGTAGTGGGTAAATGCAACTTTCTTCTCAGTTTATCTGTTATAAATGAGAAGTCTGAAGCTGGGTCAATAAGAGCTCTAGCTGGAAACAATTCTCCCTGGACATCAACGTTCAGTACTACTGTTCCTAGTAACTTCGTTCTATCATCTAATATGGGTTTGTTCGACAGGGTTTGGGTGGAGAAAGACTGACCTGCATTTCGTGATGTTGACGGCTGATTATCGTCAACTTGTGGGTTTGGGTTTGAATTTGGTTTGTGCAAAAGAGTATTATGCCTTCCACCACAATATCTACAGGTAAATGTGCTTTGACAATCTTTGATTACATGAGCAATGGCTAAACAGTTGTAACAAATTCCATTCTTTTTTACAAATTCTATCCTCTCGCTTACTCCTAATGAAGTAAACGTTGAACATTCTCTAAGTGTATGATTATTTTTGCATAGTTTGCAAATAGACCCATCTGGTTTATTTTGGGTATTTGGGCCGTTTCTGGTATTTGGGTGATTTTGATTATTCGAATACTTTTGACTATTTGGGTTATTTTGGGAATTAAATTTAGAGAATTTGTTCTCATTTTGAGGTTTGTTCTTCGGGTGGGTATCATTTGTAGAATGGGTTACATTGTGAAATGCTCTGCCTCTTCTATCGAAAATATTCCTATTTTCCTGAGAGTTTTTGGGTTTTGAGTGTGTATTTGGGTTAGGGTTAGTGTTAGGATCTACAATATCATTAACTGATGTTAGTTCCTTGAAAGTGTTAGTCAAAAAAACATCTAAGTCAGTCCAAGACGGCATTTCTGCACAGTCTGGAAGAGATTTCTCAAATTCCCTTCGGGTTTCTCTGGGTAATTTCGAAGTACATAGATATACTAAGATAGGGTCCCAGTGATCTGTATCTATATCTAAAGAGTTCAGATTTGCAATACAGCAATTTATCTTTCTCTGAAGCTTTCTTATAGAAGCACTACACATGGTGCTAACTAAGGGTAAATTTAATAGGGTTTTTAATTGCGCGTTGATTTGCATCCTACGATTTTCATACTGAGCAGATAACTGACTCCACGCAATAAGAAAGCCATCATTTGTTAAGGGTGCATTGTCTACTATTTCTTTGGCTTCGCCGCTTGTTTTTTGTTTAAGATGGAAAAGTTTTTCAACTCCACTTAAACGGGTATTATTGCCGTAGATGGCTTTGAAGAGGTCTCTAAACGAAGCCCAACATTCGAAATCTCCGCTGAACGTTGGCATGTCACAAGGGGGTACAGTGAAACTTGCAGAACTGCTGGGTTGTGGGGGTTCGGGTAAAGATGGTCGGGTTTCATTTTCCTTGGTCATCTCCTCAATCGATTCATCTATGGAAATCATGCTTGACCTATAAAATCCTTTAGCAGATCTGACTTGCCTAACAACTTCGTTTAAATTTATGGCTTCGGCCTTCTTTGGGTCAAGAATATCGGCTGATTCTCTAATTTGGGTGAATTTACGGTCAATTTTAGCCCATAATTCACTTAATTCCCGTTTTTGGAATTTAAGAGCGGGTAGAGATCGGATGCTTTCCGGGGTAGTGCGATAATCTTCATCAAACGACTTTAAGTCCGTTTGGATGTATCTTAATAAATCGGCGGCCACAGATTCTAGAGTAGACATATTGGGTTATTAGAGAAATTCACAAAAAGAATTCTCAAAATAAAATATATTTCTATATAGAAATATTTAGGGTTCAAAAAAATTAAAAAAGTGTGAGTTTTTTGCTTTAGCTGTACCAAAATTACTTTTGTTCCAGCTGACAAACTTTCCAATTGGGTATTATATCTTTTATGTGTGCGCTACTTAGCTTAAAAACGCAATATTAGTTCCCTAGAAGCAATATACAAAAATATATTCTAAAATTTCTATGAAAGAGGGTGGGTGGGTTTTATATTTTCAAATTTGTTTGAAAAGGGTGGGTTAAAGGAGAAATATATTGTATATTGCAATAGTATTTGGAACTATTTTGCTAAATATATTGGAAACTTTAAATTTTATATAAAAATTGCAAAAAGTTTGACTCACCTTTTTTGCTGAGGGTAGGGTACAAACCACAATAATATTATAATAAAAAATTCCTTGTGTTGTCTATTCCTCTTTGTGTCGTCTTCCCGCTATGATGAGTGTTGACAATATGGGTAGTGTTGTTGTTGTAATTGTCGACAGTTGCTGTAAGTACTGTGTGTATGGATGTATGTATATTTTTTTTTTGTGGTTTTTTATTTGGGTATTTTTGTAAAATTTTGTTATTATGTTTTGTGTTAAAAATTTTTGTTCAATATAAGTGTATGTTTGTAAATATTTTATGTATAAATAAGGGTTAATTTCTTTTTGTAAATTATTGGGTATTTATTGTTTTTTCTTGTTCACAATTTTTTGATTTTTATTTTGTTTTAAATATTTTAATATTTGTTCTGTTTTTAATATTTTGTGTTGTATTGTATTTTGTGCACTTTTTTGTTGTTGTTCTTGTGTGTTATTATTTAATTTGTTTGTAAACAATAATTGTTATTAACACTGTTTTTATTTATTTGTTGTTTTAAAACTTTCAATATTTTACTGCACAATTCTCTTTTGTTTTATTTTTAGTGTGTAGGGTATTATTTATTTATTTATTGTGAACTTTATTTTTTTTTTTATTTATTAATTATTCTCTTTATTTTGTGGACTGTATCACTTCACTTTTTACCGGTTCGTGAGGACCAATGTTTTTACGGGTTAGAGGGAGATGGCAATATTAGTTTTAAGTATCGGGTAAGTAAATAAAAACACTTATTTATTTCTCTTTTCATAAACGTTATAAATTATATGTTTATTGAACCTTTGGATAGCGGGTAAGTATTTAGTACATAGGGTAAGGTAAGTATATAGGTATACATATATTCAAATTCTAGGTTAGGGTTAGGTTTTCAATAGTATTAAGTTAATATTTAAATAAATTTTAAATATTTTCTAGGTTTAAGGATTTTATTTTAATTGTAGGTTTTATTACAGTTTAAGGTTTTATTATAGGATTAGGGTTTTATTATAGCTTTAGTATTTTCACTTTATTTTAATGTTTTTAATCATAGGTTTAAGGTTTTAAATAGATATAAGTTTTAGCACTATTGTATATTTTAGGTTTTACCAATAGGTTTTATATTTAGTTTTAACTTATTTATTTATTTAAAACACTGCTGTTAACACTGCTGAAAACACTGTTGTTATTTTTATGTTGTAGGGGTTGATTTGGCTGTCTTTAAGCGCACACACTTGTTACTTTCAAAAGGGTTTTTTAAAGTGAGTTTATTAAAGTTATTAAAGCTGCAGCTGACTTTAGTGTGTCCAAGTTGAAGTTGGCTGCAGTTAGAGGTGGGTGTTGTTTGACACCAGGGATGGGCAAATTGTGTTTGTGTTTGAAATGAACATATGTTATACAAAAAATTTTTGTTTTTTTAATTAAAATTAATAAATCTACATATAAATATCTTTAATACAATTCAAAGTATTTAATTGTACCGTTTTCTATTTGTTTTCATTTAAAAACTATACCACTTCATTTTCCTTCTTAAATGTAAAAACCATAACCAAACAACTTTGTATATTGACTGCGCAGAACTGTACAGTCTTACTATCCAGTTGTTCTTACGTTGCTGAAAAAGGTTTCTACGTTGTGCTGAGCGCACACAAGTAAAGCCCCAACCACTCAACTAAAAATCATCGTATCGCAATCAGCTGTTTCAACCTGCTTTATGCAGATGTGTGTATATAGCTATTGACACAAAAATTCTAGGTAGCGTATCGCAGAAATCTACAGAAAATAGATTTTTACGTAGCTGCGTAAGTTTTTAACAACCCTGTAGTTTATTTTGTTCACAAAATAACCGAAAAACAGAGTTGTGTACACAATGAATGTTCAAAAACATATGATACGTTTACTTTTGTTGACTGGTTGTACAAAATGTTTCACGCTACTTTTCTTCATTCTGCGTTGCGTTGCAAAGTTGACTGGTTGACCTTAAGACGTAAAATCAACTGGCTGAGTAAAAAACTGAGTGTGTACGCTGCTTATTTAATTTGACTGCTGAACAAAATAAAAACTGGATGCTGCTTAAATCAGTTTTGTGTGTGAGCAGCAAAATGTGTTTAGTTAGTATGTGGTGGATAACTAAATGAAGTAAACTTGTTTCAGCAAGATGCTGTAAAAAAAGCAACTGTTTAGAAAATTACGACTGCTTTAAGCAGCCATTCGAAACACTGAAAATAACTTGTGAATAAATAACTTACTGTTAATACGCAAAATGCACTAAGAAATATATTTCTTTATTTGTCATGCCAAATGGGAAAAGTACAGTTATTATCCTAAAAGGATTAGTTACTAACTCGCAGATAAAATATTAGGCTCACCGTACTCCAAAATTTTCATATCTAATATTTTATTGATAAAACATTAATACCATAAAAAGAACTTTTTAATTAAAAATGTCAGGCCCTTTCGTTATGTTTTCCAATAAATCGTATTGAATTATAATAGGTTTTAATTTATTTATCGATAATTTAAATAACACAACCAAAAGAAACAAAGATAATCTTTATAATCTTATAAACTTAAAAATACCTCCCTTTAGACAGTATAAGGAAGGCAGCTTGAAGCAGCTTTATATTCGTTATATCGGGAGTAAAATTCTATTTTTATTTGTTATATAAGATATCCAATAAAATTACATATTACCAGGGAAACCACAAGTATACAATTGCATGTTTATTCCTGGACGTTGAATGAATTCATCGATTAAATAGTTATCCGTTTCAGAACAAATAAATAATTTTAGCATCGATTTGTTAGTTTACTCTTAATAACATATTTTACTCTTAATGACATATTTTTGCATTTGGCGATTTTTAGTGCATATTTATCTTGTTAAATGTTACGATAAAATTACATTAATCTGAAATGAAACTTGATATGCCGATGAAATTTTGACAAATGATCTAAATGATTCTAAATTATAGATTTTCTTGAAAACATGAATATTTTGGCGGTCAGTGATCAATATGATAATTTTTGTTTACTGTTTTTATGAAATACTGTAAAAAATGGAGAATCAAATTTAGACGCGGTTCATAAATTTCAGTTTTGCCTTATTTCATAACGTTGAAATATTAAGAAATCCCTTTGTTTTAATGAAAAACATAGTTTTGTTAAAAAATTATGCAAAATCTTTCTTTTTTAAGTGCATATTTTCTCGTTTTTTAGAGCATATTTTTCGTTTTTTATTGAATATTTAACGCACATAAAACCGAATGGATTACAAATCGAAAACGTTTGTGATGTATCTATTTTTCCGCTTAGGTTATTTATGTATATAAATTAGATTTTAATCGCTCTATTAGATTTTGCTACATAATTTTCCATATTTCTCTAAAATATTATATTTATTTTTAACAAATAAATTCATAAGCCGGTGGAAAATCGGCGCGCAGCCGATTAGCCGCCACCGCCGATGAAAAGTACTCTTTAACCCGCCGCCGATAAAAAACACTAAGGTTTGTGTCTTTTTTTAGTTTTTGCTCCATTTCTAATAGTTTAAATCATTAAATATTAAGTTTCGTTGAGTTATATAATAAATATATTAACTAACAAATTCGTATTAAACAATTTTACATTAGCAAAAAATTATATAGTTTTTTAAAGCCAAACTTCGATAAATTCATGTTTTCTTTTAATGTAAAAACATTTTCTTGACATACTGTATTTATAATTTAGCTAGAGACTTGAAATTTCAGGTATCCTCCTACAATTTTGTTTTCTAGCGATCTGAAAAAAATCAGAATGATAAAACTAATACAAGGATAGTTATAAGGATAAATTGGAGTACATGTCACATTCGTAACAAATATGGTCTGTCTGGACCAGTTATATGTTGTATCGAAAATTATGTAGTTTGACGATGTTATCGGTTCTTTTTATATTGTATATTATTTTATTAAAACTTTTTAAACTGAGCTCTCATCAGTTTACACCCATTTTATTTATGATTTTCCACTTTTTCGTTCATATTTTGTTTTATGAGAGTAATACCTATAAAACCTCAAATGTTTGTATGCATTTTTAGACCCAAAACAGGGAGAAGAACATAAAGTGTATCGATGGGAAAAGGTTATATCTTGCAAAGTTATGCGGTAGTGATGCTAGAATATATTTATACAATGTAATAATATATAAAAATCACCAAAATTTCCATTGAAATATATAGAATTACAGAGCTGGTCTGGCAAGATCATATTTGTTACGAATGACAACTGAAACATCTTTATGACGAAGGGTTAAATTAAAAATGCTAATTAATATTTTTTAAATGGTATAAATAACCAAACCAAGTCTATATAAAAAATACAAAGTAAATAAGAAGAAAGAAATGAATTTAAGAAAAGAAAAATAGTTGCAAATATTGCTCTAAAACAAACAAAAACGAGAGAAGAAGATATAGTCGGTCAAGACCGACTATATGATACCCTACACCATTGCGTATGAGCACACAAATTCGGGAAGTGGATTTTATTAGAGCTGTAGACCAACACTTTTATTAAATCTAAAATAAAGTATACAAGTACAGAATAATGGGTTAATAATAATATATTGATGATTTTATGCATTGTAGGGCGATTTCCGAAAGTGGGTTTATATGGGAGCTATGGTAAATTATGGACCGATTCTCATAAATTTTAGCAATGTTATTTCTACTTATATAAAACTTATTTGAGCCGAATATTAACTTGATACTATCTTTCGTATGTGATTTATGCACGTTAAAGTGGTTTTCGGAAGGGGGGTTTATATGGGAGCTATGGTCAATCGTGGACCGATTTTCATAAAATTTGGTACAAAGATTGGCACTTACACAAAACTTCTTTGGACCGAAAAAAATATTCCCAATATTAAGACAGTTTTAAGTGTGAAAACTCTATTCCATTTCAATAGGCTTCGTCCTTGTATCATAAAAGTACCACCTGCCAAATTTCATTCAATTATCTTCAAAATTGCGACCTGTACTTTGTGCACAAGGTTTACATGGACAGCCAGCCGTCCAGCCAGACGGACGGACATCGTTAGATCGATTTAAAATGTGATTCTGAGTCGATTGGTACACTTTAAGGTGGGTGTTGGATAAATCATTCTATGCGTTACAAACATCAGCACAAACACATAATACCCACCACCTATGGTGGTGTAGGGTATAACAACCACCTATGATGGTGTAGGGTATAAAAAGTGAAAGGAAAATAGAAGTACTTATGTAAAAATTTTTATTCTAATACATATAAAAACAAGCCGAATCTGTATACCCATCATCGACTTTTTCAAATTTTACGTTATATGGGAGGTGGGCGGTAAAGTGGGCGGACCACGCCCATTTTTGGTTTTCAAGTTTATATCGACCCTTGAATTATTTGTAAAATTATCTATATCGTTGTCGTACATGCTCTTGTTAAAGAGATATCAGCAGATGAAGCTACAACGGACACCCTGTGTTTCTAGTATTTAGCCCATAACTTTTTTGTTTATTAACCGATTTTGCCAACTTTCCCAAACAAATCTTATATAAGACAATTATTTGAGCCAAATTTTGTCTCCCTAGGTTGTCCCGTTCGAGCCCTATCCTACTTTCAACAGACGGACGGACATAGCTAGATCGACTTAGAATCTAACCAGGATCCAGAAAATATATATTTTATGGGGACTTAAATGATTTTTTCGACATGTCACACACGGAATGACAAAATCAATATACCCCCATCTTTTTAATGGTGGGTATAATAAGGTTTAATTTAAATAAATGTGGCAATTTAAAGAAAAAAATATCACAGTGAATTCTTAAAAATTATCTTATGCCAGTAATTTCAACAAATAGGTATTTGTCAGTGTCTAGATATCTAGAGTGTAAATAAAATTTGGTAATTTCAACTCGTAGGTATGATTTACCGAATAGATAACTGTCGTGTTTCTTACGCTATTGATTTTGTTCCGTTAATGTGTTAGGTAAATATATGATTTATTTTGAAGAAATTCTGAAAAAAATTAAAAGAAAATGAAATTGAAAAATTAAAGAATGATATTAATACATATATTTTTGATTTTAGCCCTTCAAAAAAAAAAAAAAAAAAAAAAAAAAAAAAAAATATATATTTTTTTTTTTTTAATCCTTTTGTATACATATGAAGTGACTCGAATGCATGTAAAATCAGTTCACGTTAATAATTTTCTGTGAGGGACGCAAATTTTTACAAACTAGGAGTTTATGTATAATTCTGGTCAAAGTTACAAGTGATATCAGAACCTACTGAGTTACTCAAATAAAATTTATATTATTGGCATATACTAATTATGCCAATTATAGTTAATTTCATTCTGTCCACACGATGTGCCTTAGCGAAATGTGTTTTGACAAAAGTGTCCCGTTTTCAATTATCAACGACATTTCACTTAAATTTATGATCACGATCAATTATATTTATCGACGCTCTTATATTTATATATCCAATATTTATTTAAATTGCAATTATCTTTATAAAAGTAGAAAAACAAAAAGTGCAATTTTTGCATAATTTTCAAAAAGTCCATAAAATTTTTGTATTAAATTTATTTTTAATGCTCCTCCGATTTTGTTATATAAAATAACAAAAAACTAAGTTCACGCAGTAATCCAAGCAATTTCATATTAAAATGTGAATTTGCCCCGCGAAAAACTGACTTTTTGAAAAATTTTCGCTCTCGTTTACCAAACTTTGGGACTATCTACATGTATACATAAAAAGAAACATATGGTGCTGAAATTTTGCACTCTGTTAGATTCAAGTCTTGTGAGTTCATATCTGTAACCAATTTGTTCAAATTATCATTACGATAAAACTTGTTAAGGATTTAAGTCAGTTTCAGCCAGGTTAAAAATTTTTGATAATGGCCCATATGTTTATCGAAAAGGATTTATGTAATTTAAAGAGATCTTCGGAGAAATGGTCAGTTATGGACCGATTCTCACAAAATTAGGTACTGTGATTTCTGCTATATCATTTGTATAGAATTTATTCACGTTAAAAATATTTTCTGATTGAGCATATAGTCAAAAATGTACTGACCTTAATTCATTTACAAAAGTATTTATATATATATATATATATATATATATATATATATATATATATATATATATATATATATATATATATATATATATATATATATATATATATATATATATATATATATATATATTATATATCGTCAATTCCATGAAAGATTTATAAAAAATGTCAATTTTTTAAGGAGGGTCATCCGATATTGTTTATATTTGGTACACAAATAACCTATGGAGCCATTTAAATATCTCCGTTTTTATTTTTTTGAATTTTAAAAAATTCGCGAATTTATTCGCGATTTAATTTTTTCAAAAAGTGAAAAAAATGACAGAAGTGTCTAACTTTAAACATCAATATCTCAAAAAGTTGTTAAAGGATTTTAATGATTTAAATTGCATATTTAAGAAGAATAAGTCCACTATAAATGTAATAATTTAAAAATAATATCGTTTAAAAATGCATTCATAATGCAAATGCAATTTTTGGATGCATTTTTGAAAAATTTCTACCCTTCCGATTTTAATTTTCTTTTAATATGTTAAAAAGCAATATCTTTACTATAAAATACAAAAAGAACTGTTCTGGGACAATAAAGTATACTATTTTAAATATTTTTTTTTAAAAAAATTTTTTTCATACAAAAATTAAAATTTTTTTATAAATTTTGACATTTTCCAAAAATGCATTCAAAAATTGCATTTGCATTATGAATGCATTTTTAAACGATAATATTATTTTTAAATAACTACATTTATAGTGGACTTATTCTTCTTAAATATGCAATTTAAATCATTAAAATCCGCTAACAACTTTTTGAGATATTTATGTTTAAAGTTAGACACTTTTGTCATTTTTTTCACTTTTTGAAAAATTTAAATCGCGAAAAAATTCGCGAATTTTTCAAAATTCAAAAAAATAAAAACGGACATATTTAAACGGCTCCATAGCGTATGCGTATGCCAAAATTATTAAAATCGGAAGACATGAAAAATATTCATGGGCGTTCTTTCATGGAATGGACGATATATATATATATATATATATTTTTTTTTTGTAAATGATGAATATTTTTCGAACTTTTTTATGAATTAATAATTATTGTATTTTTATTCAGGCTCAAGTTCATTATTGTAATAATTTTTTTCTGATCCGCTACGATCTTCGTCAGCATCCATGTGCCTTTTAGTGCTAATCGTAAAGATCTTTCATTTAACTCACACTTTTGAAGAATTAGAATACGTAACTTCATAACTTTACATATTCTAAATTCTTAAGTATTAAATTGAAATAACTTTACAAAAGCTTTTTCTTATATTTATTGTATTCTACATTATTACAGTGTTGTCTTACTGCTCTAGCTAACCGTCGGTATAAAAATACAATAATTATATATACATAGATATATATATATATATATATATATATATATATATATATATATATATATATATATATATATATATATATATATATATATATATATATATATATATATATATATATACATATATATATATATATATATATATATATATATATATATATATATATATATATATATATATATATATATATATATACAGTATGTCAAGAAAATGTTTCTACATTAAAAGAAAACATGAATTTGTCGAAGTTTGGCTTTAAAAAACTATATAATTTTTTGCTAATGTAAAAATTTTTAATACGAATTTGTTAATTAATATATTTATTACTATATAACTCAAAGAAACTTAATATTTAATGATTAAAACTATTAAAAATGGAGCAAAGACTAAATAAACACAAAAATCTTAGTCCCTAGAAATTCTTTTTACATTTATATAACTGCTTAAGAAAATCACAAATTTTCGGAATTTATAATTTAAAATAGTAACAGCTGCTATGTAAAACCTTTTTCATAAAAAAAAAAATATTAATGAATGTCATAGTCAATTGGAATTTTGTATATTCCAACATTAGTGCGTTTTTTACTTTATTATGGTCCTGAATACCTTTTTGTAACTTTGTTATTCAAATAAGGAGACAAAAAATGATGTGGGATGAAAATTTGTATCTTATGCTGGTATATTTTAAGCTTTTTGCAAATAAATTTTGCTGCATTATCATTATTTGCTCATATACGCTTGGAATCATTATTTTTCTCATGACTTGAATTTTATTTTTCATCCTTCATAAACTCATATTTACTAACATTTTTTATTAAATGAGCTTTAAAAGTCTAGAAATGTTACTGCACACCTGTTATATTTCATAATAAAACCGATTTTCCAACTATTTTGAATAAAATTTATCTGTATTTAACAATATCTTTTAAATACTAAAGTATGGATATTTATTATTTAATTTTCTAAATACTTTTTAAAGGATTTTGGAGGTTTTTGGCGTATTCTGACCATATTAAATTGCACTTTTATATAGTATAAACATTCCTGTACAACATATAATTCTTTCCATAACTTTTCAAGCTTATCAACTTAAATCATTGGGAATGATTATAATTGTTGAATACTTTGTCCCCATAAGAGTGTTTCTTTTCATGTAGTTTTTCATCTGTAATTGTAATCCATCTGTGTTTTTCTTTCATTGTTTCTTGGAAGATAAAATTGATATACCCTTTCCACAGCACTTTATTATAAGTGCTATATATTAAAAATTTTCTTAATTTTTTCTAGGTTTAACTCTGCCAAATATTTGAAGTAGGTGGATATTAAGAGATATCAACTACAATATTACGGGAATTTCGGATCGATTTAATATTCTATTAAGTATATATCTTAATAAGGAATACATTTGTACAATATCTTTAACAATTTTCCCGAATTGGAGGTTATAAAAAACCCCAAAAGGGTTTATGATCTGGAGTTTTTTTCTTGACATACTAAATATTTAATTTATGAATTACTTGAAATATATTATGGATTTGAACGCATACTCTTGTACTATGTGATTATAATTATCACACTGCCGCCATACTACAATAATACACCTCAAAGTTCCAAGAATTGTTTCACATAGCGACAAAAACGCAAATGTAAAAATATTTTCTTGACAGGCAGATTAAATGGTATCTGTAGTTTTTTGTTGTTGTACTTTCGTAATTACATTCATAATGACGTTTTTTTGGTAAAACCCGTTAAAGAAATATACCTAGAATAAAATGTAACAAAAAAAAAAAAAAAAAAAAAAAAATTGCAATGTTATAAGCATTTGCAAATATTGTAAAATAAAGTTAAAATAATAATTTTTTCTTCAATGTAAAAACATTTTCTTGACATACTGTATATATATATATATATATATATATATATATATATATATATATATATATATATATATATATATATATATATATATATATATATATATATATATATATTATATATATATGTCAAGAAAATGTTTTTACATTGAAGAAAAAATTATTATTTCAGCTTTATTTTACAATATTTGCAAATGTTTATAACATTGCAAGTTTTTTTTGTTACATATTCTAGGAATGTATATTTCTTTAACGGGTTTTACCAAAAAAACTTCATTATGAATGTAATTACGAAAGTACAACAACAAAAACTACACATACCATTTAATCTGCCTGTCAAGAAAATGTTTTGCATTTTTGTCGCTATGTGAAACAATTCTTGGAACTTTAGGGTGTATTATTGTAGTATGGCGTCAGTGTGATAATTATAATCACATAGTACAAGAGTATGCGTTCAAATCCATAATATATTTCGAGTAATTCATAAATTAAATATTAAGTATGTCAAAAAAACTCCAGATCATAAACCCATTTGGGGTTTTTTATAACCTCCTATTCGGGAAAATTTTTAAAGACATTGTACAAATGTATTCCTTATTAAGATATATACTTAATAGAATAGTAAATCGATCCAAAATTCCCGTAATATTGTAGTTGATATCTCTTAATATCCATCTACTTCAAATATTTGGCAGAGTTAAACCTAGAAAAATTAAGAAAAATTTTAATATATAGCTGTGCTGTGGAAAGGGTATATCAATTTTATTTCCAAGAAACAATGAACAAAAAACACATAGGATTACAATTACAGATGAAAAACTACATGGAAAGAAACACTCTTATGTGGACAAAGTATTCAACAATTATAATCATTCAACAATAATAATGATTTAAGTTGATAAGCTTGAAAAGTTATGGAAAGAATTATATGTTGTACAGGAATGTTTATACTATATAAAAGTACAATTTAATATGGTCGGAATATGCCAAAAACCTTCAAAATCCTTTAGAAAGCATTTAGAAAATTAAATAATAATATTCATACTTTAGCATTTAAAAGATATTGTTAAATACAGATAAATTTTATTCAAAATAGTTGAAAAATCGGTTTTATTATGAAATATAACAGGTGTGCAGTAACATTTCTGGACTTTTAAAGCTCATTTAATAAAAAATGTTAGTAAATATGAGTTTATGAAGGATGAAAACTAAAACTCAAGTCATGAGAAAATAATGATTCCAAGCATATATGAGCAAATAATGATAATGCAGCAAAATTTATTTGCAAAAAGCTTTAAATATACCAGCATAAGGTACAAATTTTCATCCCACATCATTTTTTTTTTTCTTCTTATTTGAAGAACAAAGTGACAAAAAGATATTCAGGACCATAATGAAGTAAAAAACGCACTAATGTTGGAATATAAAAAATTCCAATTGACTATGACATTCATTAATATTTTTTTTTTTTTTATGAAAAAGGTTCCACACGCAGTTTTATATACCAGCTGTTACCATTTTAAATTAAAAATTCCGAAAATTTATGATTTTCTTAAGCAGTTATATAAATGTAAAAAGAATTTCTTGACACTAAGTATTTTGTGTTTGTTTAGTTTTTGTTCCATTTGTAATAGTTTAAACCATTAAATATTATATTATTAATATTAATTAACAAATTCGTATTAAAAATTTTTACATTAGCAAAAAATTATATAGTTTTTTAAACATTTTCTTGACATACATATATATATATATATATATATATATATATATATATATATATATATATATATTATATTATATATTATATTAAAGTATTAACATCATTGAGATCTATATAATAAAATTTTATATAAAATTTATAGTTTCCCTGGTATTTTTTAAAGTAGTTTTTTTACGCAGTTTATTTTAGGGAGTCTAATAAGGTACTGTAAGTACTGAGGTAAAACGGAAGAGGACAAGAACCCACCGAGTTTCTTTTGTATTGCTTTTTATGATAATAATTTTTCAAAACATTGTTATTTTGGGAAAATGTATAAAATATTTAAAATTTTTTGTACATTATATTACAACACTCATTCTTTACATTTCATTTTTTCCATGGTCTTTTGGGGGTTAATTAAGAAATTCTTAATTTTCTAAACTTTAGAGATATCTAGAGGCTATATGTGACAGGTTAGAGACTTGACTAGTACTATATTTTTGTAGCGCCATGTCTTGATTATAACACATGAGAATTACCTAGAGCATTTTTTAACCTAAAAACTCCTTAGGGAAGCATATTTATTTTGGTCCTCAGCTGGTTAAAAATGTGACGTGATGGAGAAAAACCGAAATATTCCTGGTGATTAGGATGTCTATGCTAGATATAATATATCTGTAACATATTTTCAGGATAATTTTTTATTGTTGACCTGTTTTATCGAAAATATAGCAAAAAAGTAATGGTTTTAAATTAATTTGTAATATTTTGTTTATATAATATATCAAGTTATACATTTTTTTCCAAAAAGTACAAATTTTTAATTTTTTTAAGCATGAACACCTAATTTTTTACTTTATTTCAACTTTTTTTTAATTATTCACAGCTTTATAAATGTTTAAGATAGAAAGACAACCCACTTCAAAGCAAACAAGTAGAAATGTACAAGAAAATCAACACTGTTACACTGTTAGTGTCAAAAAACAGTTTTTACAACCACTGTTGCCAGATTTGACAATTTTTGGGCCTAAAAATGGCCTGTGACGATTTTACGATTTTTACCCCTAATTTGACGATTTTTTCTAAAAGAAAATTCGGAACTATTTTGAAAAATTTTTATATATTATTCTTTGAAAATAAATTAGTTGGTACAAAAATATTAACAATTTAAATAAAAATCTTCATAAATTTGCTGATATAAATAGTTCATTTATTAGGAAGGATTTATGCCTAAATACTTAAATAGACGAACTAAGAATCCAAAGACATTTTTGATGAATTCATTCAAAATTAAATTTTGTATATATTGTAGATAGGTTCACAAACGATCCTATGTGTTTTTTATAAGGTAAGATGAATAACTTATTTTGGTTTAAAAGTCATACAAAATTACATACCGGTAACCCTCGATTTTCGCGATATTTCATTTACGCAATTTCTTTATAACGCGATTCTATCGGCTATGTGATGAGAATCGCATATCGCATAAAATTGGCGATTACGATTTCAAATCGCATAATAGGTGTGATGTGGTTCACTATCACAAGAAAATAGGCGATTTTAAATCGAATGCTTACACCAAAGTGAAGTTGTCTATTTTGCTTAAACATGGCTTCAAAAAACAATAAATATGGCGTACAAATAAAGTTTAATATGTTTTCTTTTCATTTAGGTAAAAACTAGTAATATTTTCTACCAATTTTAAGTAAAAATGTGAAATTTAAAATTTTATCCATTATTCTCTTTCTTATTTGTTTTCTCATACATAAGCGATTTAATAGAAACAGCTGATCAAATTGAGAGAAATCGAACAAGTAAAACGCGTGAACTGCAGCACATGCTGAAATAAATTTTGGCGAATTTTAAAACGCATGTGAAATGACAATCGTGTGATTGCCATCACATAGGCGTATTATTGACCATTTTTTGAAATACGAGTTTTTATTTAACGTGAACTTGGTATAAAGCGTAAGTATAAAAAATAGTGACAAACTTTGAATTGCGCAAATTACGGTAGCGTATTGGAAAGAATTTATTGAAAAAATAGATTATTTAATGAAATAATGGCTACAAAATAAAAAATGTAAATTATATACGAAGAGTTGCATAATTGCTTTAATAAAAGTACAATAAGAACAATCCCAAAAATATGTATATTTAAATAAGTATGCATAAGTATGTATACATATAATCAGACTTAATAGGTAATGTGTACTTGATTTTCATAATATGCCACCAATATAAAATTAATGTAATTGTTATTAATTTTTTTTCAATTTAAATTTAAATTTTTCATCAGAAAAAGCATAAACTCTTCATTGACATATGTCTACGCTGGCCACAACAATTTTTAATATAATTTGTAATTAGTTATAAGCAGGGCAAGTTTTTCAAGCTTTTCGCTTGGAAAGTAAGCATTTGCATATTTCAAAAGAATTTTACAAAAAATGCTTATTTTTTAAATTTTTGCATAAATTTGCATATAATGGATACAAAAGTTAGTTTTCTTAACAAAAACACACTTTTTTTTGATTTTTTGGAGTTCAATCAAATGATTTCTAAAATTTTTTTATGAGTATTTTGTAAAGAAAAAACTCTGAAGCGTCAAATATGGTACTTAAAATTAAAATAGTTATATTTTTATAAACATCGAAATCTGTTAGAGATTGAAAGTTAAAATATGCATATTTGTGCATATTTTCTCACATTAATATATAAGAATGCATAAATTCGTTGGTTTTTATATACATATTCATGCTATTTTTGCATATTTCTGTGCATATTATACCATTTTTTCGTACTTTTTCAAGCGCATATTTAAATTTTTTTTGTGCATATAAAAACTTGCCCAGGTTATAAGTTAAATACAACTCTTTTATTACTGTGAATTTTGTATATATTATGAATTGTCAAACAATAAAACGAAAAAAGAGTAACTTCCTTACGATCAACCCCTAAAACCCGAAGGTACGTTTTTATTAAAACCGCCAAATAAAATTAATTATTTGATAATACCCTATTGTGTTTTTCTTTTTAACTCAAATTAAAATATTTTATTCTACCCACTCACCCCACCAACATTTTTTGGTACTTCGAACCGGATAAACCTACAAGTAAAATATTTTAATTCGAGTTTTATTTGCAGATCTGTTTGTATACACGAAGATCAACCAAACTTAGTTGAATTCCCCATATTATTTTGTATATTTTACCCCAATAATATTTATTTACAAGGTACGTAAATACATTATTAAAAGTGCTTGTGTTTTTTAATAAAAAAAATATATATCGTTCATTCCATGAGAGATTTATAAAAAATGACAATTTTTTTACGGAGGGTCATCCGATTTTTTTCATATTTGGTACGCATATAATTTATGGAGTCAATTAAATATCTTCATTTTTATTTCTTTGAATTTTGAAAAATAAAAATAGTGGTATTTAAATTGCTCCATAGGGTATGCGTATACCAAATATTATTAAAATCGGAAGACATACAAAATATTCTTGGGCGTTCTTTCATGGAATTGACGATATATAAAACAAAAAAAAGAAGAAAGTGAATAAAATCAAATTAAAAAGAACACTAAACAAAACAACATATATTAGCAGATAATATTGTGTTGTTGTTGTTTTTTTATTGTTTGTTATATACTTTTTCTCTTTTGTTAACTCATTGCGTGAAGTTAACAACCCCATATATTTGTAAAAATACCCGTGAAAGTAACACCCACATTAAAAGTTTGTTATTTTTGGGGCATTATTGATTGCCGGGAACTTTTTAATTTGATTTGTTTTTAATAAAAATAATAATAATTGTTATTTTTATTAACTTTCTTAATATTTTGAATATTTTAGAAACCCGAATTAGTAAATATATTTTATAAAGTTTGTTTTTGATAACTTTTATAAATATATTTACTATTGAATTATTATTTAAAGCATTTTTATTTTGTTTTTTGGTATTTGGAGTCGAATTCTTACCCTTTTTTAACCCCATATTTTGAATTTGTTCACCTTTTTGTTCGTTTTAAAACCAATTTTTCTTTAAAAACTCCTCATTAAAATGACATCAATGAAACCCTTATTGAAAAATTACAATCGTTTAGTCGATTTTGAAAGCTTTATTCAAGCTATCCCACAAAGTGAACATAATGTTCACTCCCTGAGCACTCATCGTCAAGAATTAACTCGTTTGTGGGAAATATTCCGTGATTGCTATGAGGAATTGTTAGAAAATCTTGAGGACACTAAACTTTCGGCAAAAGATGTCAAAGCCAAATACATGTCGGGCTATACGACATATTTCCAATGCATTTCGTTTATTGAAAGTTTAGTTGATAAAATTAAAGACAAGAGCGCGACTTTATCTAACACCCTTCCTATTCGTCTTGGCCAACTTTTAGAGATATGTTTTCGGCTTTGTATAAAAACAACCCACATGTTAGTAACATTCAGAAGATGTATTATTTGATGCAGAAAACTGAAGGTGAAGCCCGCGAAATAACTCGCACCTGTCCGATAACGAATGAAGGTTTTGAAATGGCTTGGCAGAATCTTGTTGACCGGTATGAGAACAAAAGAGTTCTAGTTAACTCTCAACTCAAAACCCTTTTTAATCTTCATTCTATTGAAAAAGAATCCGGTCCTGCTATTAAAAGTTTGCAACGGACGATTAACGATTGTATAGCGAATTTGTCTTTATTAGGTATAGAAATTGGGACATAATTTTCGTATTTATTTGTTCAACTCGATTACCTGAAGTCACTCTCGGACTATGGGAGCAGTCCCAAATACCTAGCTCCGATTTACCTAAATGGAGCGCAATGGATGAGTTTCTTACTGCTAGGTATAGAACATTGGAGTCAGTTTCTGATATTATTGGTGCTCATAACCAAGCTCATAGAAACCCTCATGACCATAATTCGAGAAAGACTAATGAACATAAAAATATAAAAGTGTTGGTACTACAGTTACAACTAGTATACCCCCTAGAAAATGTATAGTGAAAATCACCGCCTACGTTTATGTTCAGTTTTTCTTAGAATGTCTGTTAGTGAGCGCATGGCGACAGTTAAGAAGCATAAATGTTGTACAAATTGTTTAGCCACTTCACATGAGTTTAGAAGATGTCAAAGTTCGAATGTTTGTTACATTTGTAAACAAAAACATCACTCGTTGCTTCATCGATCAGAATCTTCTGTTCGAAATAGGCAAGTTGCAGAAACGAACACCGTAAATTCTCATCGCCCTACTACTGTACCCCCAAACAGGGTTTAAATCGCTATCGCCTTTTAAGCAAAAGCATCTAAATATTGCCATTTACGTGGCTAAATTAAACATCAAAAAGCAATAGCTAACAACTGCTAAAACAAAATTAGCTCACACATTACAAAAGCAGAAGCAAAAATAACACACTGCTTTTTGAATTTATCAATTTTAATAGCACTTGCTGCTGACAAAATTAAAAATTTGAACAAAAGCAAAAAGTCCTTAATGGAAAATTTTAGAAACGAAGCAAAAGCAGCAGCACTCATTTTTTGTGATTACGAAAATCCATCTCAAGTAAAACAAAAACAAAAGCAGTCGGACAAAAAAGGCACACACAGAAAAACGAAAATGTGCTAAAAGCAGTTCGACCATGAGCTTATAGCCACACGAGCAAGTGCTTTTTTGTTTATTAAAATCCATCTCAAATAAAATAAGAAGCAAAAGCATTTGGACAAAAAAGCACACACAAAAAAACGAAAATGTGCTAAAAGCAGTACGATCATGAGCTAATAGCCGCACGAGCAAGTGCTAAAAGCCACATGAACGTGAGCTATTAGGCGAATGTCAAAATGTAGGTAGAATTATTATTAGAAATGTTAACACAACCGTATGTGTTTTTTTTTACGACGTAAAAAATTCCATAAGTTAAATATTCGTATATATGAATATTTTGAAAAAGCGTTCAATTGTTTTAATAAAATTGAATTAAAACTTAGAATTTTTAATAAAAATAACAATTTATGTTAGCAGTTGCGACATAAAAACAAATATGATAAATAGTATCCTGAATGTACACAGAAAAAATTATTACCGTCTTTTTTTCAATTAACTCAGTTGTTTAATTTTGCAGCAAAATTTAATAAATATATTCAAGAAAATATAAAATAAAAATAATTTTTTGTATGATTTTAACATTTTTAATTCATTCAATCATCTACTTGATTGATTTAATTAATTTATTAATTGGGAATTTTTTTCTGTTTTGTATTTTTTATAGTTTTTAGTAATTGATATAATCATTTTGGTGAGAGGTGCAAATTTAAACAAGTTTATAATTGAATGAATTATTTTCATATATATTTGTTAATTGGTGACTTTTTTCTGTGTATGTTTGATGAAAAGCCATTTGTTAAACAAAATTCTAGCATTTGAAAATCACGGTTAATATCCAAGAATAGTTCTGTTTGAAAATGATAAGTTTTAGCCTCGAAGTTAATAATAGAAATAGAATCAATTTTTGTTTGAATCATGAAGGAAAAAATAGAAATAGAACCAATTTTTGTTTGAATTATAAAAAACTGTTTTTTATTAGATCTTGTTAAAGAAATGCAGAACAAATGTATTTACCTGATCGATTTTCTGATTCGATGCATACACTTTATTGATAGTTTCACGCACACTTTACAGGTGATAAATATAATGTCAAATCGCACATACTAGGTAATTCCATGCAAATTTGGAAAATTACATCATACATTTGTATATCAATAAAAATAATAAAAAATATTTCATTCATGATTATGTCATTTAAAATCATTAGAAAACCTTTTATGATACGTAAACATCTGCATCCATTCATAAAAATATTTAGTATATACCTGTAAAAACTTGAAATTCTTTTGAAATTGATCACATAAAAATAATATAAAAATAGTTTTCCTGTAATATGGGTTGTTATACAATAGTTTTTTGAAGCCACTTGATATAGAGTACTTGTTTAAATAATAATAGTTCGTTTTTTTACGTGAAGCCTTTAACATTAAAAATATTTAAAAATGCGTTGTTTTAAGTACGAGGAACATTATGAAAATTTCAACAATATGTCAATCTGTAAATTGTGCAAAAAAGAATTTAAAAGTGTTAAAATGTATAATTTAAAATTACATATGGAGAAAATTCATAGTGATTTTTAATCAAAAGAATAATACATCTTTGCAAAAATACAAAAAGAAAAATATAAAGTGCGAAATAAGTAAAAAACTTTTAATTAAATCATATATCGGATTGGTAACGGAGGATGCCGTGCCATTTAATGTTTTAAATTCGGATAACATGAGAAATATAATAAATTCAATATGTAAAGGCATCGAAAAAGAAGGTGGAGAAAAATTTTGTTTGAATGCAAATAACTGCAAAAAAACACTTGCTGAAGTGACAAAAAATATAATAAATGCAATTTCAAGTGAATGTAAAAATAAATTGATCTCACTTAAAGTGGACAGTGCAACAAGATTATCAAGAAATATTTTTGGAATTTCAGCTCAATTTATAAAAAGTGATAAAATTGTATCTAGAATACTTGGAATGGTGGAGTTAAAACGCCAAAATTCAAGCACTTCAAAAAATTTAGCAACAGAAATTTTAAACGTATTGAACAAATATGATATTAATTTACAACAAATTGTAACAATTACAAGTGATAACGGCAGCAATATGGTGAAATGTACAAAAATTTTATCACATTTATGTTCTGAAGATGAAGAATATGAAGAAAACTATAACAATGAAACCTACTTTCAAAACAATACCTTAATTGAAAATAATATGGATCTACGTGTCGGAAACATAAAAGTTTGTAGATGTGCAGCTCACACAGCACAGTTGGTGGCACTGGATGCAACAAAAGACTTTGAAATGAAGCGTTATATTCAACAGTGTAGAAATTTAGTAAAGTTTTTGAGAAAAAATTCAAATGGTTACAAAGACTTATTTGAATTAAAGTCCTTAAAAATTCCTCAGCTGGATTGTCCTACGCGATATGATTTACATATTTAATGATTTCGTGTATACTAAATTCGAAAGAGATAGTCGAAACAGTGGAATCAATAACAAATAAATCATCTGAAGAGAATTTTTAAATAAATGAAGACTTTTGGAACTTTGTGGCCTCATATTATACTGTTTTTAAACCACTTCAAAACATAATTGTCATATTTCAAGAAGAGCAACTTCATTATGGCGACTTTTACGCACAATGGTTAAAATGTAAGCTACTGATATCAAAAACTGTTGAAGAAAATGAAGTCAACAAGAGTGCATCATCATACAAAATAAGTAAACTTCTATTAGACAATATGGAAAAACGAACCACCACTCTTTTTTCTAATAACGCTCTGGCAGCATGTCTTTACCTCGATCCAAGGTTTCATCATATGTTAATTGATACCCAAAGAAAAGACGCTGTGGAATACCTTAAATTGCTATGGGACAAATTGACATCTACATTTAAGATCGTGCTCAGCACAAAGTCCACACCAAATTTCATAACAACAACGGAAGAAAACCATGAAGATGACGACATTTTAAATGAATTCTTGGACCATATATTTAACGCAAATAATGCAGAAAATGACAATATTATCAAAAAAAATTGAAAAATTAAATTTTCCATACACAAAATTGAAGACAAATGTTTTAGAATTTTGAAAGGAAAGAAAATATAGTGAACCTGAGCTATATGCACTGAGCAACATTTGCTTTGGAATTCCTCCAACACAGGTAAAAGTTACATTTTGGAAACAAAAATTTTATACTTTGAATTTCTTGTTTAAATATTCTCTTATTTTTTATTCTCTATTTTCAGGTTTCTGTCGAACGAGCATTTTCAACAGTAAAGATAGTATTGGCCGATAACAGAAATCGTCTCAAACAAGATACATTGGACAATATTTTACTAGTGAAGCTAAACCCTGATTTTCTGGATAATGCCGTATCAGAATTTAATATATTTATGGAAGATGATTGTGCAAACCAATAAGAACATTTTATATCTATTTTTTTATTAAATGTTTTTACAATATTTTTTAATTATTCGTTTTTTTTTTAACTTTTTTATTGAAATAGATATGAATATGTTTATAAAATATATTGTAGTTTTTTTTTTAAACAATCTACGGTTTTTAGCTAAAACACTTGTTCTCACTTTTGAAGAAGAAATTATTAACAACTTTCAAATAAGTGTAAAAAAATAATTTTTTAGAAGAATTTCCTTGTTTTCTTCTGACAGAAAACTACAACATACAAATGTTTTTCAAATCTTTTTTACGCATTGCAGGTACCAAACCATAAGAATTTTTGTTTTCTAAATTCTCTTAAATTTCTTATCGCATTCATTATGCACATATACTGTAAATTCATTCTGTGCCTTTCAGCCGGCTACCTATATTTGGTTGTGTGGCTTTTAGCTCATGTTCGTGCGGCTAATAGCTCTTGTTTGTGCGGCTTTTAGCAAATGTTCGTGCGGCTTCTAGCACATGTTCATGTGTCCACTAACCCTTGTCGTTTTTCTATCAGCACTGATTGTGTTCTCACTAGCCTGCTAGAGCACTTCTTATGATGCCTTTTTTGAAAAAGCATTTTTTGTAATTTTTCCTTTTGCTTTTTTGAAGTTAACCTTTTTATTTCTAGCAAAATAAAAAAGCAAAAGCAAGAGAAATATTTTCGTGTTACTGCTTTTTGTGTGGCTATTTATTATTACTGTTAGCTGCTTAAAAAGCATGTGGCAAAAATTTTAATACTTGAAAATGCTGAATGGATTTTTTGAATAAAATTAAAAGCAAGACTGTGGCTGTTGCTAGAAAATTTGAAATTTGTAAAAGCGGTAGGAAAAGCAAATTTAAAAAAGCCTTAGCAAATCATTGCTTTTAAACACTGCCCCCAAATACCTCTACGAATAGATTTGATATCGATGAGAGACCTTCAACATCTACTGCTGCACGCTCCCTTCAAAATTTCGCTACTCGACTACAGTCCACTCCTTATTCTACAGTTTTGTTGGGAACTGCTGTAGTAGATGTTTTGTTTAATGATATAAGGTGTTCTGCTAGAACTTTGATAGACCCTGCTTCTCAAGCCACATTTATTTCCAGGAAATTACAAAGGAAATTGCCTCTACCAACTTTCTCAGCCCCCGCAGCTACAATTATAGGCCTTAATGGCGCAGTGGCAGGAAATTCGACAAAAGTTTGTATGATTTCACTTGGATCATCTATAGAACCAAATTTCGAATTGAAAACCGAAGCTTATGTTGTCGAAAAGCTTACAGGTCGATTACCGACTTGCTCGTTGTCGAATTTCGTTGATTTTAATTGGCTCCATGAAATAACTCCCCACGAAATAAGTCCCCAAAAATAAAATGAAACAAGTCCCCAAAATTTTGTACAGAACACAACAACAACGGTATTTTGGGTGTTATTTCATCTTTTAGGGCTTTATTTCATTTTTTATTTGGGGAGTCATTTCATATGAAATAAATTCTCAAAATGAATAAAGTCCCCAAATTTTATTTTTGGGGACTTATTTCATTACATTATATTTACCGCATTTATGTTCATTCATTAAAAGTTAGCGTCTACTTCTTAAGTTTTATTATTTACTACATTATGCAGTTCTAATATAAAATATGAACATACATCTGTAAAACTTTTCATCAACTAGTTTTACAAAAGAATTATTTAGCGAAGTATGATTTTGAAAATATTTTGTAAGAGAATACAGCGTCAAGGAAGATTCGGTAAAATGTCGGGTATGATTAATGATACGAAAAAACTATTTTCCGATTAGAATGGTGAAGGGAGAAAATATTTAATTTAGTTTATATTTGGTCAAATATTTGACTAGTCTGAACATATCTTATTACTTTGATTAGAAAATAGATTATTTTTTACACTATAAATTATTCAAAATGTGCGTCATAAGCGCCGCAGGCAAAAAATTTTGTTATATATAAAAAAATCGAGCCTGCGGCGCTTATTTCTCAAATTTATAAAATAAATTAACAAATACAAATAATTTTTCAGCATAAAGTACAATCTGTAGTTCTCAGAACAAAATAATTATTATATATACATATGTGAAGTATTTATAATATTATATTAATATTATAATATAAAAGCTAGCTTCGAAGTCTCTATATGTTTTCTAACTAGATTTATTCTTTCTTAAGTTATTTTCAGGTAATAATTTGACTTAAAAATTCTTCTGAATCAAAAATAAGGTTGCTCGTGTTTCTGCAATTAAAATCAAAAAACTAAAATTAATTTATAACAAGTGAGGGTAACAATTGCTAGTTTTTGCATTATACACATTTGAATGCTTCATGTAAAAAAAAAATATGGATTATTTTGAATAAATTGTTACTTACATATGTACAGTGTTGCCAGGACTTGAGAAAAAAAAGAAGCTAAATTGCCTTAAAAAAAGGTCAGAAAAGGCTAAATGCCCCAAAAAATAAAGCCAGAAAAAAGCTAACATATTTTTTTATTTAAAAAGGCATTAATTTTTTTGTTCTCATTAGATTTTGGTATTTGTTAAATATATTTTAGTGAATTTGTAAATATTAATTACTTTAGTTTATATGGGTAATAAAATTTGTCAAAAAATAATTGTAATATTTTTGTAGTATGAAGCGCCGCATGCGAAAATTTTCATTAAATATAAATAATTTCGATATTTTTGTAAGAACTAATATACACAAATGCTTAAATTGATAATTTTGTAAAAATAAAATTTGTAAAATTTTATCCTTTTTAAGGCTATGTTAAAAATAGAAAAGGCTAACAAAAAATCTAGAAGCTAAAAAGAAAATTTTGAGGCTAAAATCAAAATAAAAAGGCTAGATCTAGCCTTAAAAAGGCTAAACTGGCAACACTGCTTATGTAATTCCCCGTATTCTGAAAATAAAAACAAAATTATTACAAAAGAAATTTACATGAACCAATTTCAGAAACTGTTATTTGTTATGGCTTTGTCATTAATCATAAAGTTCAGAATATGGGGTTTAATATTTCAAGATGTAAAATTTTTAATTGGGGACTTATTTCATTTTTAAATTGGGTGCTTATTTCATTATGAAATTAATTCCCAAAGATAGGGTGTTATTTCATTTTAGTTTAGGATTTTATTTCATTTCGTTTGGGGCTTTATTTCATTGTTTCATATGAAATAAATCCCCAATTTTGGGAAGTTATTTCATTTTTGATTTGGGGAGTTATTTCGTAGGGAGTTATTTCATGGAGCCATTTTAATTTACCCGAACTCCAGACAGATTTCAAATGTTCACATATGGACTTATTGTTAGGTGGCGATATATATTCGCAAATTATGCTAACTGATGTCCAGAAACATCCTAAGGGACAACTGATAGCTCAAAAGACAGTCTTTGGTTGGATTCTTACCGGAAAGGTCCCTAACCCACACCCTATAAACTCTGTAGTTTCCTTCTTCAATCATGTTGATTTGAATGATCAAATTTCTCGACTTGCAAGACTTGCAACTTGGTCAGTCTCGAAAATCTGCACTTTCTCAATTCTTAAGGAATAAATCGAGATTGTTAAAAATCCCCGACATTAAAACCCAATACGATCAAGTTGTTGGAGAGTATTTTGCCTTAGGTCACATGGTTAAAGTAAGTCCAGATTTATCTCTTACCCCGAACAAAAATTATTATATGTCACACCACGCTGTTTTTAAGACTGAGAGCTTAACTACAAAACTCCGTGTTGTATTTAACTCCTCAAGCCCTTCTTCCAACGGAGTTAGCCTTAACAACGTTTTACATACAGGTCCTATTTTACAAATAGATTGTAAAATTCGTTCTACGTTGGCGATTATGTAGATACGTTTTTAATGCCGATATCGAGAAAATGTATAGGCAGATATTAATTAAACCCGATCAAGAGTCATTTCAGAGGATATTGTTTCATAAAAATCCTAATGATGAAGTTCAAGATTTTGAGTTGAACACAGTTACTTTTGGAGTTAACTGTGCCCCTTATTTAGCAATCAGAACTTCACATCAACTTGCCGATGATTGTGAATCTTCGCAATCGAGATTAATTGACGCATGTTCTGAATTCTGCCAGTTTTTCATTACGTAAATGGACCGCTAACAATGAGAGTTTACTCGCAAACATAAATTTTTATGCAACAAATTTGGAAAGACCGAACGGATTGGGACGAATGTTTGAAACCCATAACGTTAAATAGATGGCATGCATTTGTCGATGATTATCCTTTCATTGAAAGGATTAATATCCCCCGTTGGGTTAATTTTGCCCTCAGTGTGAAGTTCAACTACACGCGTTTTGTGATGCTTCTGAGAAAGCATATGCTGCCACTCTATATATTTGAGTCCAAACCCCGTCTGGTGATTTTATCACAAATTTACTCGCTGCAAAAACAAAAGTAGCGCCAATCAAAGTGCAAACTTTACCCCGTTTAGAGCTCTGCGGTGCAACTCTTTTGGCAAAAAATGGTCAGTTCACTTCGTATGGAGTTGCTGCTAACCATGTCGGTAGCTTTTTATTGGACAGATTCGACTATCGTTTTGTCCTGGCTTCAAAAACCCCCGTGCCATTGGCCAACCTTTGTAGCAAATAGAGTGTCGTATATTTTGGATAAAATTGGTACTGATAATTGGAATCACGTAGACTCTCACGATAATCGTGCTGATATAGCTAGTCGTGGTATATCAGCTAAAGAACTTGCGGTTTGTGAAATGTGGTGGAAAGGCCCAGCATGGTTAAGACATCCCCGCTCTGAGTGGCCTAAGACCCCTTTTAAACCTTTTACCCAATTAGAAACTCGTTCGCTTCAGGTCAACATTACCCGAACAACAATCTCAGAGGAGATTCTAAATCGCTTTTCGAACTTACCCCGTGCAATGCGAGTTTTGTGCTATGTTTTTCGGTTTTATCACTCTATACACCCAAAACATAAACATCATTATGATAATACGTCGTACCAGATAAGTCAGAGTGAAGTTAACTTTGTGAAAGATCGTTTTATTATTTTATGTCAAAGCACCCATTTTCCCGAATATTTTGTTTTACAAACGGGATCAAATTTATCTCGCAAGAGTTCCCTACTCGTTTTTAACCCCTTTATCGACTCGAAAGGTTTTATGCGTGTTAACGGCAGACTTTCACAGTCTCCAACTTTGACTTATGACGAATGTTTTCCTAAATTACCCTATAAAGGACACTTTACACGTCTGTTTTTAGAATACGTACATAAGTATTCGATTCATGGCGAAATTTCGTTAATGTTGCGATTAGTTAGACATGAATTTTGGGTCCCTAAATTAAAGAATTTAGTTCGTACAGTTATTCATAACTGTAAAGTTTGCTCTTTATATAAAATGAAACAAAGTCAGCAGATGATGGCAGCCTTACCCCCCGAAAGAACAACACTTTCTCGCCCTTTCACGCATACAGGACTCGATTTTGCTGGTCCTTTCGAAATAAAATCCTATATTGGACGTGGTTGCCGAATAACTAAAGGGTATGTCTTAGTATTTGTTTGTTTTGCCACAAAGGCCATTCATCTCGAGGCCACAAATGACATATTGTCCTTCCCATATTTACTCCGATAACGGAACCGCGTAGGTGCAGCTAACATTTTAAATAAAGATCGAAAACAGTTTCTAAATTATTTAAAGCACCAACTCATAGCTAAAAATGCATGTCAATTAGTTGAGTGGCATTTTATACCCCCGGGTGCATCACATATGGGCGGCCTATGGGAGGCCGGTGTGAAAAGTTTTAAGACCCATTTGAAGAAAATATCTAACGCTCAGCGGTTTACGTTCGAGGAATTCTCTACAATGTTAGCAAGAATAGAAGCTTGTTTGAATTCTCGACCTCTTAGTCCAATGACAGATAACCCGTCGGACATAAACCCTTTGACCCCTGGTCATTTTTTAGTAGGTGGTGCAATTCTTTCACCCCCCGAACCTGACTTCTCCAAAGAATCTTTGACTTATGCTAATTGATGGCGTAAGCTTAAAGTTTTCACCATGCATTTGCTTGTCGTTGGAAAGACGAATATTTAATTGAACTCCACAAACGTAACAAGTGGAAATACCTCCAAAGGGACTTTGAAGTTGATGACTTTGTAGTTATTCGACAGGATAACTTACCCCCAAGCGAGTGGAAGCTCGGCCGAATCGATCGGGTTTATCTCGGTGCAGATTCGAAAGTACTAGTGGCCGATGTTCGAACTGCCAATGGCATTCTAACGAGGCCTATTGTTAAACTCGTAATTCTTCCTAGTGCCAATCAGAACTAATTCGTTTTTTTCTTTTTTTTTTTCTGTTCTTTTTATTTTAATAGATGTTTGAAGCACCCCGTCGTTTAGCTGTTGAGCGCGCTGAAAACCGAAGCTTAGATGAAGTCATCTCGGAAAGCTCTCGATGCCGCCTCTGCAAAAATGGTCACCCCCTCAGGAAATGCCCTACCTTCAGGAAGATGAATCCCTACAGGCGGCTGAGTGTGGTCAAAAAATACAAATATTGTATTAATTGTTTGGCCCACTCACACTTTTTGAAAAACTGCCGCAGTAGGGAAAGATGTATGGAATGCCTGGAGGAGCACCACACCATGCTGCATTTCCATAAGAAACCGAATAACGGCAACAGCAACAACAATACCAACAAAAACAACATCAACAAACGTAACAATAGTAACAACAACACCAGCAACAATACAAGAAGGGAAGGAGCACAACCCACAACCAGGCTCCTAACGTCAACAGATGTACGTGCCAACATGCTGGTTCCAACCTCAACACATCGTCTTGAACATCCCCCACAATTGTTATAAATGTTTTGGGAAAAAACTAATTTGATATTTTTTTATTTTATTAATATGAATTATTTTTCTTCTTCTTTGATCTCGGGCCACCTAGCTCCCGTTTCTCCTTGTTGCAACCTTGCAAGGGGGCGGGATGTCTAAGCTGGCCACCCCAATTTTTAATATAATTTGTAATTAGTTATAAGTTAATTACAACTCTTTTATTACTGTGAATTATGTACATATTATGAATTGTCAAACAATAAAACGAAAAAAGATTAACTTACTTACGATCAACCCCTAAAACCCGAAGGTACGTTTTTATTAAAACCGCCAAATAAAATTAATTATTTGATAATTATTGTGTTTTTCTTTTTAACTAAAATTAAAATATTTTATTTTACCCACTCACGAAGCAAATACGTAGTTTTTCATATTGACGATTTTTTGACGATTTCAAATAGTTGAATTGACGATTTTGACGATTTTTTTCTCCAAATTTGGCGATTTTTCACCAAATTTATCTGGCAACTATGTTCACAACATACGTTTTTTTTATTATTTAAAGATTAACGGGACTTTATCGTTATTTTTGATCTACTCTGCTCTTCTCACTAATTTTTTAATACAGTTGATGACAAGTGAATGTTTCGATTTATAGAAAATATTTAAAATGCCCGGCAATCATATGAAGTAATTCAGTTGATTAATAACAATCGACAAATAGGGAAAAGTGTACAGGAACATTCAGACATGTTTTCAGAAACATAAAAGACAAGAGTGGAGGTGACCCTAACTATAAAATAAATAAACGTGCTGAGCGTTTTATTATTAAAAAAAAAAATCACTAAAAACCCACAAATTTCGTTTTGGACACTTAAACGGGATTGTTTTTGTTTCGCATAAGACACTTAGACGGACAATGTTAAGAAACAAATATACATCAAGAGCAGCACGTAAGAAACCATTACTAATAATATGTGGCTTCTTTATAACTGCGGACTAGTTATCGACAGATCCTCTGAAAACCCCGACCTTAAACCCATAGAAAATTTGTGGGTTTCTTTAAATAAACAAAATTTCGCTAAACGGGAGCCAGCAAATATGACAGCACTAAAAATTTTTCGTCTGGATCCGCGCTGGAGTTAATTATGCGGAAAAGGTGTTATTTATAAAGAACTTCTTAAAGTTTTTTACGTACCTCTCATTTGCAATTAAAAATATTGCGAAATTAAAAATTTTTTCGTATAAACGGTGAGTTAATACTTCTTTTTGAAAGTTAGTAACTCAGGAAAACTAATGGTGATTAGTGAAACTAATTGCAAATTAAGCGTCTGGCATTGCCACTTCCTCTTACGTTCATAGAATTTTCGATAATAATTCATATTTTTTCCATCTGGCACGACAAACAAGGAAATATATTTCTTTGTATAATTTGCGCATAAACGGTTAGTTATTTGTTTGCAAGCTATTTTTATTTGCAATAATTGTACGTATAAATGTAATATGTATTTTTAATATTACTTACTTGAAATGATCCCCACATATTTTTGTAATATGCAACGCGGTGGGCTACACTCCATCCAACATAAGGAATCCAAAAGTGCGGAATCAAAAATATTATAAAAATTATTGCGTAAATATATTCGTCAAACTCGGTTATTGTCACTAAAATTTTAAATCTTTCATAACCCACACGCACCACTAATGTTGATGTAAATATATAGAAAAATAAAGCATACAACATCTGAGGCGATTTCCAATTGAATGTCACTTTACCAGCTTCTCTTGCCAATGGCATAACACCGAGGAAAACAAATAACTTCAGTAATAGTTTATGATCTCGGTAGAACTAAAAAAAAAAAACATATGAAAAAATATTAATAAGCGTAAACTGTCTCGTAATCAAATTAACTATTAACAAGTTGGAGCGCAATATTCGGATGTAACGAATTTTTTATATCCTTCACCATGTTACCAATATATAAATAAAAATTAATACTTTAAAGTATGCATTAATATCCCAGCAAAAATTGTTTGGCTTTTAGTAATGACTACTACTTACTAGACTCATTACCTGGTAATGAGTTGTCATTATTTTTCTCATTTCTTCGAGTAGTGGAATAACTAGTTACAGCGTAGCATTCAGAAGGTTGTCGGTTCAACACCAAACTAAACCCATAATTTTTTTTAGAAAATTATTCGAATTTCTATTGGTATGTTAAAACTATTAATAACGCACACAAATTTTAACGTATACATGGCGTAGTGAGTAAGACAGAAGTCTTTGAAACATGAACGAATGTTTTTGCCTAGGTTCTAATCTCAGTTGATTGAATTTTGATTGTTTAAAATAAGTACTTTAATAATGGTGACCCATGAATTCGTGGACATCGCCATATAAATGTAATGAGTATTTCACCCGAATTATAAGTAGTTACCGTCTTTTAGCAATGTAATATATTGGCTTACCCGGTAAGTAAAGTTTTTGCTGGGATTTTCACATTTACAGTGGGGAGCACAAATGAGTACATGTTTGTAATTTGTGAATTTGACATTGCATTCAAATTAAAATAATAAAGCAAATACAAAATTTTTTTCTTTAATTTATTTTGTGTTTAGCATTTAATAAAATAATCTATAATATAAAAACAAAAACACCAAACTATAAGAAAAAATCCAACAAAACGAAAACAAAAATTTGTATTGCGTAGCATGTGTATATATGTAAAAAAAATAAATAAAATTTTAAACGAGGAAAGAAAGAAATAGTTTTTTTTTAATTTGAAATTTTTTTGTATTAATAATTATTTGTGCTTCAACATTTTGCTGTGTACGGGAGTCAAATTGATCAAAGCTTTGGTGGAAACTTTTCTGGGTAAGATTTATCATAATTTCTCTATATTGTTCTGCAACAGAGATAATTGGATAATCTCTTCTTCAGAGCGTTCTTGCTGATGCCATAAAATACCCAGTGTTCCAAAATGACGAGGATTTTCTGTGTGGACTTCATCTGGAAGCCTATTCGGCTTCTAGGAATTGTATATTCCATTTGAAAGAATCTCATCATTATTACCGTATCCGTTTTTTTATTATCGTCACCGGGATATTAACGACAACTCGATTGCAACATCTTCAATTTATTAATCTATTTTGGGCCTACAAAGTTGACCAGAGATCCTTTAGGCAACATATGGGACAACGTTAAGTCAGCCGTTTAGTTTCATCAACTCGTTAATGATTTTTGAAGAGTTAAAATTAATAAACAACAACACAACGAATACTAATAATCAGTATCGTCATTTTTTTTTTCGTTTTGGTAAAGGTTTCAACAACCAACACTTTTAATTAACAAAACTTCTAACTCTTTACTTCGAGATAAGAGTTCATTAAAACTATATAAATTTAATTTTAATTTTTACCCGGATTTGGACAAGTTTGATATATTATTTTAAAATAGTTCCATAGAGAGACAACAGGCCTGAAGTCTTCGTGGGATGATAAAATGGTGAGTCAAAAGTGCCATAAATTTAAAGTTTTCACTCTTTAAAGAAAATAAAAAAATATACACAATTTCACAAATATATTTAAAATCAATAAATTACTGATATAACATTATTGTATTTCATGTTATTAGCATAATGAGTAATAAGAAGAAAATACTTAGCATAAATTGAGTTATGTTAATATATTTACTTTTTCAATAACATCATTTTAATTTTTTTCTAATGACACAACAAATTTCTTATGTTAATAACATGTTTATTTTTATGTAAATAACATTGTTTAAAACAAATGTTTCTGTTTTAAAATAACTAACATAATAGTTTTTATGTTAGTAATAATTCATGTTCGTTCTGTTATCGTCAATAACATTAAAAAATCCACTTTTGTATTCTATAAATATTTTATTTCAAGTTTAACAGAATATATGTCTGTTGTTGACAAAAAACTGTTAAAAAAGTAAAAAATTCATATTCTGTAAAATATTTAACATAAAATTAATTGTCAAATTCAACGGTAGGTATTAACGAAGTGATGAAAATAATATTTATGGATTTTGCAATTTTCTTAAAGTAATTACTACACAGATAAAATAAAGCACCATTTTTCTTTTTATATATAGAATATTTTTTTTTTTAAATTTCATTGATATTTCGCGGTTTTTGAACATTTTATTTGCTATAGAAAATTTTGTATACATATGTATGTACATATGTAAAAATTGTTGTTTGCTTACTTTTTTATGCACCTAATGCCAGAAAACAACATAATTGCGAGAACTTTGCACTCTAATTAAATTGTCAATGTATATATGTGGTACAAGATGAATTAAATAAATAAGATGATCATGTGCGGAGAGAACTTAAAACAAATAAATTTTTCAAATTTTTTCCATTATTACGCTCAAAAAATAAACAAAAATATTTTATTTATTTTAACAAATTATTATACAATACAAAAAAATATTACAATTATGAACGAAAACATTTTTAGTTATACTTTGAATATTGTAAAAATTTGTATCTGGTAATTTTGAATTACAGTGCAGAAAGCGTGAACGACTCAGAAATGTGAACAAATTTTTTTACACAAAATATTCTAAAACGTGAATAAAACATGAAAGCTCAAAAACGTGAACAATTTTTATTTTTTATTTTTGGTGTTTATAAATTGAGAAATCCACGAATACGAATAAAATATTTTTATTTCTAATCCTAGAAGCATTTAATACCTGTTTTTGTTCGTTAAAACAAAAATGTTTCATATTTATGTTTAAAAATCGAAAACGTGAACAGTCTCGAAAACGTGAACATCCTTGGTAAAAATTAGTTCACGTTTCCGCGAGTCTACTGTATTTTTCTAATTCACAAACCAAAATGGTAAATGTTATTAATCACTAAAGTTATAGAATACAAATTATTTCTGTTAACGTTTTCGTTACTGTGCATTTACAGAATGAACGAAAAGTTATGGAATAACATGATTGATTTCATGTTGATAATATAGGTTTTTTTCATGTAGAAAACATTTACATGTATTAACATAATTTGTATTTAATTTTCTATTAAAATATATAACATAGTTATATAATTGCAGACGTCATTATTAAGTTGTTGACATTTTTTTTCTTATAAAATTTTCATGTTACATTACATAAATTTGAAAATCGAATGAAAGTTAATGAATTATAGTAAAAATAAAATAAAGTTTAACAGGAAATTGCACATTATTAACATTAAATTTTTATTTTCTTTTGTTTTGATTAATAACATAATTATATAATGTTAGAATTTATATATTATTTGATTTATCTGTAAATTAACATACTTTTAATTAAAATAATAAAAAAATATATGTTTCTTATCTTTGAATTTTATTATGAAATAAATAATTGTATATTGTTTAATGGTAATATGATTTGGTAATTTGATATTCTATTAATTTCATGAAAAGTTAAGGTCATTTGGTAGGTAGGTTATTTTTGGGCTATCTATAATTTTAAGGCATAGGTAGCATGGTTAGGTGGGTAGAGACATTAAGAAGAGGAAATTACATCTATCCCTCTTCATCTAAACTTCTCCATTTTCTTTTACTTTATTTCATTTCACTCTCTATTTGTTTTTAGTTTTCTTCTTTACTTTCTTTTAAATCTTTTTGTCGATTGATTAGCTACGTAAGTTTTAAATTTCGTATTGGATCACAATAGGGGCAAGATCCACCCCAATTTCCACGAGCACGCCCGGTATTATAGGTAGCACAGCCCCTAGGGAGATACGCCCCTGCGGTTTGGTTCGTTACATGAAATTTAAATGGCGCCCAACGTAGGGCATCAGCAAATACTTTTGCATTAATATTCATTTGTTATTAACATGTTATTTCTCATTTGTACATCTTTATGCTGATGCTTTCACAAATTAGAATCTTTATTTTCAATGTTATCAACTCTTCATCTTACATTTCTTTATTTCTGTTATTAATAATTGACCTTTTAATTATTGGATTTTAGAATTTTTCGGAGCTGGAAAGTTGTAACCAAGAAATTATTAGGATTTATTATTTTTTTTATATTTATATTGGGAATTTTAATATTAGGATTTTCTTCTTTAAATTATACTCGAAATTTTGACATTATATTTTGGCATAATATTATTTTTGTTTGTTTCCTTTTGTGTTTCTGAAATTTGAACTTTGGGATAATGTGTGATCGAGATTTTTGTTTTTGGTTTGAGCTAATTACCTACTCTCACGATAGTCTCAGGGTATTTTGTTGTTCTATTTTTTTACACCAACTTAATATTCAGAATTGTGATACTTACAGTCGATTGTAAATTTTATATTGTATGCATTTTCTGAATATTAGTTACCTCTACTTTCTTTTCTTTTGGAGTTAAGTTTTTATACCTACCATCAAAAAGATGGGGGGTATATTGATTTTGTCATTCCGTGTGTAACATGTCGAAGGAATCATTTAGGACCCCACAAAGTATATATTTTCTGGGTTCTGGTTGAATTCTGAGTCGATCTAGCTATGTCCGTCCGTCTGTCCGTCTGTCCGTCTGTATGTCCGTCTGTTGAAAGCAGGATAGAGCTCGAACGGGGCAACGTAGGGAGACAAAATTTGGCACAAATATTTATCTTATATAAGGTTTGTTTGGGTTTGAAATGGGCAAAATCGGTTAATAAACAAAAAAGTTATGGGCTAAAAACTAGAAACACAGGGTGTCCGTGAAATACTTTTCTGATGATATTTCTTCAACAAAAGCACGTACGCCAACGAAATTTTGTACGTATATTTGGTGGATCGACATAAACTCGGAGACTAAAAATGGGCGTGGTCGGCCCACCTCGCTCAACGAAATTGTGCCCACATAGTTCAAGGACCAATGTAAAGTCGGAAACAAAAAATGGGCGTGGTCGCCCACTTTACTGCCTACTTTGATGGTGGGTATATAGATTCGGCCGGGCCGAATATATTTGCGCTTGTTTTTATTTATTTTACTTTATTTTGTTTTTTTTTTCTTATTTTTGTTTTTACTATTATTTTGACCTTAACTGAGTAGTGGAGTTTTATAATATTGTTTGCGTACTTTTTGATTTGAAATGCCACTGACTAGAAGTCGTGAAAATTTATTTAGTTTGGAGGAAGCAGCAAACTGTAGTTTTACAGTTACTGTTGATGACTTGAATACAACTCAAGTTGTGTCTCAGGGACGTCCAAAGAGGAAACCGACGCACACTAGAATTAATCGGGTTGATGATGATTCTTATGATCAAAACCAGATTAGGCGCATTGTTTCTATTCGATGGTAGAATTTCGCGGTGAGATGACGGAATTTGTTAGAAACGAGCTTAGGGCTATGGTACAGGATATGAACCTAGGTAGTAATTCTAATCATCGTAATTCCATTTCCGCAACGTGGTATCTCCTATTAACGAAATACCAGACAATTCTCATAGACCAAATTTATCCCAGGAACCTTTTGTAGGAGAAAAGGTTTCCAATACAGCGGTCGAAATAAATATAAGTTCACCAACAAAATTCAGCAAAAATCTATTGTTGAATATTTTCTTTTAATTTTTTTCTTTGTTTAATAATAATTTTTTAATTATTATTATTTTTCTTAAGAATTTGTAATTTATTTCATCTCCTTTACATTTCATCATGTCAAAAATGTTGAATTGAATTGAGTTTACCAAGTTTTCCAAAGTTTTTAAAAGAACTTTGAACCAAACCTTTTATATTGCATCTTTATTGCTTTTACGGCTTCATACCGTTCACTATTGGCTTACAATTTGCACGCAAAGAATTCCAATAAGTTTTCCATAAATCAAAACTAACTCTTAATTTAAGACCCAAATTCTAGTAGATGGTATTCCGATCAATTAATAGCCCGTTTTTGTGCAGAGACAGTATTGGATCTCGACCGAAACTGTTTTTAGTGGTAGAATTTTATTTTAATTTAAAAAATTATACACAACATAAACAGATCTGCCTTTTATTTTAGTGATAGCTCAGTTGGAAAGCGTTTAATCGTTAAAAATCCAAATTTTTCCTGGTTCTTCTGCGGACAATGGCTTTCCACGATTTTTTGGAGAATAACGTTTAAGGAAAAGAATTTTAATGCAAACTATTGCAACTAAAAGAACGTTAACATGTTGACAGATGGTTAAATAATAATTTTATAATACTTTTTTTTTTTTTAATCAACTAAGTAAACCACTTTTATCTAAAGTGAACTTATATTTATTTCGCTCTAAAACTAAACAAGAACAAGAAAAAATAATTTTCCTATGCTTGAATAGTAATTTATAAAAAAAATATAACGGTATATACAGAATTCGCCACATCATTATACCGAATTAAAAAAGATCATATATATCCACTTCTTTGTTAAAAACCAAAATTTTATAAAGTGAATTTATATTTATTTCGGATCTGACGACCAAATGACGGTGGACGATTTCATTTACAGAATAAATGTACTTAGGACAAACAGCTTAAATGGTGACTTCAACCTTTTAAGTAAACACTCCCACGGACTATTTGACGGCAAGGCTTTAGACTGGTATTAGCGATACCACCGACATGAAAACGAGCTAGATTGGTTTGCTTTGACAAGAGCTTTGCGTGACCAATACAAAGGTGATTATAATGACTTTGACGTAATGGAGCACATACACAGACACAAACAACGGACTAATGAGAATTTTGATGATTTTTACGACTCTATTTCGGTTTTTGATGCGAACTTATGTTCCATTTTAATTCGCAATTTCAGAAATGAGATTAGACATGAACTGATACATTGGACATAACAACAGTAACACAACTTCGTCGTGAAGTTAAACGACACGAGAAGTTTATAAATGACATTCGTAACTGTGACTCACGTAAAAATTTTAAAGGACATTTATCGGAAATAACTGACATCAATTCGGATTTGTCTGAATTAGAAACTGGTTTAATACCTGAAGTTTGTGCAGTTCGTGCGGACACAAAGTGTTGGAACTGTGACACAATTACTATGGCTGCTTGGACGTACGACGCATATTTTGCTACGTATGTGGTGCGAAGGACACCTATCGACCATCTTGTCCCAAATGTGGCGTGAAGCCACAGGGAAATGGACAAAAGGATATCCGCCGGAACTAACGCGGGAATCCGAGACTCTTGATTTAGACCTTTCTGAACCAACTACTTTTAATAACTTTGACAATACTACAAGGACGAAAACAAAACTAAACAATGATATACATAGACAAACATCCAACATCCACTAATGAGACCATACCATGTGCGGTTATTGGAATATGAAAAGGCACGTGATAGGATATTTGGTTCAACTGGCGTAAAGTTGAAACCAAAACGATCATCTTTGCGTATAAGGAATTTTTATAGGAATCTAAGATCACTTCGTTCCGTTATTATTTCTCCTATCATCTCACATGATGATGATAATAGACCTTTTATACAATTAAAAGTAGACGACAGGACATTTTTGGCTTTATTAGATAGTGGAGCTAATAGGAGCGTGATCGGTGGTACTTTAGCTTCGGACATACATAATATAGAGACTTTTAGAAAATGCAATGGGAACGTTAGGACAGAGGCAACATATTCAGGGACGGTGACATTAACTGTGACTTTTCAAAAACAGACTAAGCCTATTGACTTTTTGGTAGTACCAACTATTCACATGATATGTGGATTCGATTTCTGGACTGTTTTTGGTTTAAAAATTTTAATTCCACAAATTGGAGAAATCGAATATAGTGAACACAATCCTGACAAGCTGGAATTAACACCATTACAAAGACAAAAACTTGATAAAGTTATTTCATCATTTCCCAATTCGGAGACTGAGGGTTTAGGGTGTACAACTCTGATAGAACATCAAATAGATACAAGAGATGCAAAGCCAATCAAGCAGAGGTATTACCCTATATCTCCTGCAGTTGAGAAGCAACTTTCGACGGAAATAGACCGAATGCTTTCCCTTGGCGTCGTCGAGGAAGCTCCCAGTTCTCCGTGGTCATCACCGACCGTAGTAATAAAACCCGATAAAGTGAGGATGTGTGTGAACAGTAGAAAACTTAACTCTGTGACTATAGATGCCTTTTGGCAAATTAAACTGGAGGAAAGCTCAAGACCTAAGACAGCTTTTACAGTACCAAATCGCCCTTTGTACAAATTTACAAGGATGCCATTTGGACTGTGTAATTCACCGGAAACATTGTGCCACCTTATGGATATTGTTATTCTGTATAAATTGAAAACACATTTTTTTGTGTTCCATGACAAGCATTTGACACATCTGATGGAGGTGGCTACACAACTGAGGAAGGCAGGTTTGACGATAAATATCAAAAAGAGCAGTTTTGCACTTAATAAGGTGAATTATCTTGGATATGTTGTTGGGAAAGGGACGTTACAAGTAGACGACGATAAAGTTAGGGCAATACAGGACTTTCCGGTACCACAATCTATTAGACATTTACGACGTTTTTTGGGAATGACAGGGTGGTACCGACGTTTCATTCAGGACTATTCAACTTTAACTTTTCCACTGACAAAATTACTGACAAAGAAAAAGACCTTCAAGTGGACTGACGAAGCACAAGTTGCTTTCGAAATATTAAAGACAAGACTGACAACTGCGCCATTACTTGTTCATCCGGATTATAACAGACCCTTTATCCTTCAATGTGACGCAAGCACATACGGCATAAATGCAGTTCTGGCGCAGAAGGACGGCAGTGGAACGGAACGACCCATTGCATATATGTCCCAGAAGTGGAACAAAGCTCAGCGTAATTATACAATTACGGAACTTGAATGCCTCGCTGTAGTGATGGCAATCAAGAAATTTAGGCCGTATATAGAGGGACAGGAATTTAGGGTAATCACCGATCATGCGAGTCTTAAGTGGCTTATGGGCCAAATTGATTTATCTGGTAGGCTCCTTGAAATTACAAGGATTTCATTTTACAATAGAGCACCGAAGTGGCTAGGAAAATGTTGTGGCAGACACCCTATCGCGAATTCATGAAGGTGAAATGTTTGTTGATTCTATGGTGATTGAGAACCTTCCTTCTATCAATTTAGAATCGGATGCTTTTGATAGTTTGGACTATAGTAGGCTACGTGACGACTTTTTATCTTCTGAGTTGCCAGATTTCAAGGTAATAGACAAATATATTTATAAACGCGTGAACTTTTCTACAGGTGAACTGGACGAATCAGACTCATGTAGACTTTTTGTCCCTAATGACTTACGGCAGGAAGTTATTTTCTCTGCTCACGACACGCCCAATTCTGTGCATAGTGGTATTGCGAAAACTTTGGAAATAATCCGACGTTATTTCTTTTGGCCAGGACTAGTGACGGACGTAAAAACTTATATTTTAAATTGCGACATGTGTAAGACCTCAAAGACACCTACTTCGACATTAAGACCACCATTGGTTAAGATGGTAACGACTGAAAGACCTTTTCAACGCTTATACATAGACTTAATTGGACCCTTACCCAGGACTAAATCAGGACATATTGGAATTTTAATTATATTAGACCATTTTTCTAAATTTACGTTTTTGAAACCACTTAAAAAGTTTGTTTCAAAACACATCATTGACTACCTACGGACGGAAATTTTCTGCTGTTACGGTGTACCTGAAACTGTTGCGTCAGACAACGGCTCTCAATTTAAGACCAAAGATTTTGGGAAATTTTTAGGGAAGTATGGTATTAAGCATGTTTTGACAGCTGTGTATAGTCCCCAATCGAACGCTAGTGAACGTGTTAACCGCTCAATTAACGAAGCTTTGAGGAGCTATATAAGAGACGACCAGCGAGAGTGGGACTTATACACACCCAGCATTAACTGTTCATTACGAAACAGTATACCAGAGACCTGCGCCAGCCGCTAAATCAGCCGACTGAGCCGAGCCGCCGAAGAATTTCAACAGCCGCCGCTGACAAAAATGTAGGCTTCTGTCAGCTTGAAATAAGCCGCCGTCGATTTTTTCCAAAATAATTTTTTTGTCGCATTTCTTGCGTATCACTTAAAAAAGTTTCCAATTATATTTGAAATATTTACAAAAAAATATGATTAAAAATTTTAGTAAAATCTTAATATTTCGCGACTGAAAAGAGACATAATAATTTAAATGAATATTCATAGTATGTCTCTATTATAATTTGAAGTTAATTTTCTTATAACTAAAATTTTGATAATGATATGAAGAAAATACGTAATTTTAGAGGTGTTTTAAAATGGTCCCGCTCACGTAAATTTAAAGATTGAGATGTAATATTTTTTTCGTGGGGAACTTTAATGCACATATATCTTTATAACATATCGTTTTTGTGCAAATTTTATATATTTCTCACCTTGGCTGTATAGTATATAAAAAAAATTTCTTTTTGAAATATTGAACAAATGTACAAATAATTGTTTGGTTTTGAACTTTATACAATATTATGAATTGAAACATTTTTTTGTTATGTATTACTTTTCAACTTATTAAACTAATATTTATCAATAAAAAAACATGTTTTCGAATTTGAAAACTTTTTTTATTTATTACTGTGGAATTTAATGAAAATTTTATTAAATTTAGATTAAGTAGCGTTATCACGTTAAAGAGGTAGCAAATAATAATTTTAATGCCAATGATAAATTTTAATACACTTTCAAAACCAATGTATACGTTGTCACCTGAACTCAAAAGGTCGTTGTAACAATTTTTGTCTTCAGAATTAAGCAATAAGGTAAAATTGTTTTAATCGTTCACTTATATTATGTTCACATACACTAGTTTTCGACTTGTTTTTTAAAAAAAACACAAAGAGGTTAAACATCACTGTTCACATATTATTTTATTGTGCTTTTCCTTTTGACCTGTTTTTCTTTCGTCAAAATATTTTCACAAATTTTAAATTTAAATAAAAATTACACACACACAGACACTTTCTAATTAACAAAATAAGATTTTCAAACAAATATAAATTTCATTCATAATTTTTAATTTTTTGTTTTTAAACTGTTTGACAATTTTTACAAATTCTTTTTTCAACAATTTTCTATGTACTAAAAATACTAAAAATTTCTTCTCTGTATGGAAATTTAGTGTGTTTTTATTGTATTAAATAATTAAACAACTCGAATCGTGATGCTTTCTGGCTTTAAAAATATATGAAAAAATAAGTCAATTTCTTTGTGTTTTTAAGAAAACGACTCGTTTTTCAAAAAACCTTAATACGTAAACATAGTATTAGATCAAAAATTGACAACAAAGCATAAAACAATCTTTAACCAATTTTTTCCCAAATGGAACTAATTTTGCGACTATTTTGTTCATGAATTTTATGTTACGGCCTTTTGATGTTTATCAATATTAATGTAATTTTTGAAGTTATTTATATGAAATTTTTATGTATGTAGATGCAGTTTGAGTCAGTACATTATGATCCATTAAATAACATTTGATTTTTCAGTGTTTTCATCCTTTTGCATTTTATGTGATGATGTGTTTGTATGTATTTTCAGCCGGCTGCAGCCGATTTTAGCCGCCGCCGAAAAATTTTACGCCGCCGTTGAAACGTGCTCGGCGCAGGTCTCTGCAGTATACACCAATCTGTTGGCAGGACACCGTATTAGATAGTTTTTGGACAAAACATGTTGACTCACGACAAGGACTACGAAATTTTACGTAAACTCCAAATTTTGGCGGACGCGGACTCATTTGTAGAAAGACAGGACGGATTTTGTATCATTAGGGAAAAGATTAAAGAATATATGCGTAAAGCATATGACAAGAACGTTCGGACATACAATTTACGAACTCGTACCAAGGACTTTACAGGACAAGACGTATATAGACGGACATTCAACCAAAGTTCGAAGGCGGAATATTTTAGTTCGAAACTTGCTCCAGTGGGAGTTAAAGCTAAAGTTCTTCTTAAAACTGGGCAGGTGTATTATGAGTTGGAGGACCTCGATTCTGGTAACAAGGGCATCTATCACGCAAAGAATATCTGGTCATAGGGATAGGGATTTTAATTTTTTTCAGATCAAGTTTTTGGAAGTTTCTATTTCAAAACTGTATCTGTTTTGTGAGGGCTCATATTGGGTTAATGGTATTTTGAATTAAAATTTGAATCACAAATAATTATTAGAATCACATATGCTTTAAAATAAATTTTCATAAATTTTTTTCAACAAATTGAAAATTTTTCATTACCATTTGAAAATTTGAATTGTATAGCATGTGTATATATGAAATAGTTTTTTTTTATGAACATATTTTATTGTAATTTGAAATTTTTTTGTATTAATAATTATTTGTGCTTCAACATTTTGTTGTGTACGGGAGTCAAATTGATCAAATCTTTGGTGGAAACTTTTCTGGGTAAGATTTATCATAATTTCTATATATTGTTCTGCAATAGAGATAATTGGATAATCTCTTCGTTCAGAGCGTGTTCCAAAAGGACGAGGATTTTCTGTGTGGACTTCATCTGGAAGCCTATTCGGCTTATAGGAATTGTATATTCCATTTGAAAGAATCTCATCATTTTTACCTTATCTGTTTTTTTATTGACCAAAGATCCTTTAGGCAACATATGGGACAACGTTCAGTCAGCCGTTTAGTTTCATCAACGTACAAATTCATCAACTCATTAATGATTTTTGAAGAGTTAAAATTAATAAACAACAACACAACGAATACTAATAATCAGTATCGTCATATTTTTTCCGTTTTGGTAAAAGTTTCAACAACAAGCACTTTTAATTAACAAAACTTCTAACTCTTTACTTCGAGATAAGAGTTCATTAAAACTATATAAATTTAATTTTAATTTTTACCCGGATTTGGACTAGTTTGACATATTATTTTAAAATAGTTCCATAAGAGTTATAATCTTTAATTTTTTTCATCATTAACGTAAATCTAAATACTTTTTAAATAATTTCAATAATTTTAATTAATTTTAACGCTTTCTGTTAATTACATTTTTCTTTATTAAATCAGTTTTATTTTAAACTGTTAAAAATATTATTTCGATTTTCAAACAAGTAATACTGAAAAATAAATACAAAAACACAACACACTTCAACACAACATTGAGTGATAATTTAACATAAATATTTATTGAAGCAAAAATTCAAGTTCCAGGAGAGAAAACAGGCCTGAAGTCTTCGTGGGATGATAAAATCAGTGTTGCCAATTCAGCGCTTTTCGCGCTAGATTTAGCGCTTTTCAGCAAATAAAAATTCGATTTTTTTCCATCAGCGCTTTTTCTTGAAAAGGCGCTAAATTGGCGCGTTTTTGTATTCGGTTAGTTTTGCTTGCAGATTTTAATCATGTTTTCTATATTTTTCTGAATTTTAGAGACAATATTTGTCTTTAGAAACTTTATTTATTTTTTTTTTTTTTTTTTGTATGCAAAATATAAAAAAACTGGGAAAATACAGATTTTAAGCATTTTTTAATTTGTTTTCAAATGTTTAAATAATTTTGTTATACATACATAACGTTGGCTTAATATAGAAAAGACGTATCTTAAATAATTTTTGTGAAACATTCACATATCAAAATACTGATTGTTTTTGTATTGGAAAGTCTTTACTTTAAATTGGTTTTATAGAGAAAATTGTGAAGCAAATAATTTTCGAAATAGAAACAATTTTCCAAACAAAGTCGAATGGAATCAAAATGAAAATAAAAAAAAAGCGAATGGAAAGTGGTCTTTGTAACAAGCCTTCTAGAAAACTAGGGAAGCCATGTTCATCACCCATCAAAAACATTATCTCAAATTTCAGGAAGAAGCCATAGTAAATTTGCTTGGAACCTTGGGATATGAGTCATTTGAAATAATTTATGTATAAACTAATATAATATATATCTATCCTGATTGTATTTAAAAAAAGATCCTTATTTAAAAAAATTTAAAAATGTTCAATATCTAAAAACAATTTTGCCATCAGAACGCCACCATTTTTATGAAAATTTAATTTATATGATACAATCTTGTAGTTTTGTGAACACTTGAAACACTGATTGTAGCATTAATTTATTCCAATTAAATTTATATAACAGAAAAGAGTCCTATCTAAGATAATTTTCTAAGAAGTAGAAAAATCTAGAAATAAAAGTCAGAACTAATTTCGCTCCCTGTTTTGAATTAAAACTGCATTTTGTTTGTATCAGTTTTTTCCTTCTCCTGTAAAACTACGAAAAGTTGAGTTACGTCTTTTCTAATTTAAGCCATCGATATGTATTCTGTATTTCTATTTATTTTCAATAAATATATAAAATTTTCAATAAATAACTAAATAATAGAAAAATAAAAAATTATTCAAATATAATTTAGCTCCTTTTAGCGCGTTTTTAAATAACGACCGGCGCGTTTCGGATCAAAAAAGTTGACAACACTGGATAAAATGGTGATTCAAAGTGTCATAAGTTTAAAATTTTCACTCTTTAAAGAAAATAAAAAAATATACACAATTTAACAAATACAGTGCACTCGCGAAAACGTGAACACTCGAAAACGTGAACGACTCAGAAATGTGAATATTTTTTTTTTTTTTTTACAGACTATTCTAAAACGTGAACAAAAAAATAAAAATGAAAGCTCAAAAACGTGAACATTTTTTAATTTTTAAAGTTTAAAAATTGGGAAAACCCTAAATAAGGATAAAATGTTTTTATTTATAATCCTAGAAGAATATAATACCTGTTTTTGTTCGTTAAAACAAAAAAGTTTTATATTTATGATTAAAAATCGAAAACATGAACAGTCTCGAAAACGTGAACAGCTTTGGTAAAAATTAGTTCACGTTTCCGCGAGTCTACTGTATATTTCAAATCAATAAATTACTGATAATAACATTAATGTATTTAATGTTATTAGCATAATGAGTAATAAGAAGAAAATACTTAACATAAATTGAGTTATGTTAATATATTTACTTTTTCAATAACATTATTTTTTAATTTTTTTTTTTCTAATAACACAACAAATTTCTTATGTTAATAACATGTTTATTTTTATACCCTTCACCAAAGGTGTAAAGGGTATATATAAGTTTGTCATTCCGTTTGTAATTCTCACAATTTTCGTCGGAGAGCAAAAAAGTTTACATTTTCGGGATCCTTGTAAGAAATGATGACGATAGGAACATGTCCGTCCGTCCGTCCGTGTGTCGGTTGAAATGGCGTTTATGAAGCCCACCGATAACTGACATATATAATATATATATATCAAACGATCGGAAATGCTTTCGAGAATTTTGGTATTGGAATTCAGCAAGATCGGTTCATACAATGAGGAGATATGTTAAAAAAACCGGTTTTTAGAACCGGTTTTCCAGTTTCTGAAGCCTCTGTATATACTAGGGACTTCGTTTTTACAAAGAAGTCTCGAACATTTTTCTAAGTTTTTGTTCTGAAAAAATGAAATAAATCGGTTCAATAATAACTGAGATATCGGACAAAATGCATTTTTTATTTTTTGAAGCCCTGGTTTAAGCTATAGATTTTTATTTTTATACAGATCGGTCGCAAATATTTTTATAAAATTACGGTTTTTTGAATCAGCAGGATCGGTTTATAAATGGCGGAGATATGCTTTAAAAACCGGTTTTTGAAACCGGTTCTTCAGTTTCTGAAGCCTCTGCATATACCTGGGACTTCGAATTTTTAAAGGGGGCTCGGAAATTATTTTCTGAATTTTTGTTCTGAAAAAATGAAATAAATCGGTTCAGTAATAACTGAGATATCGGGGAAAACGAATTTTTTATTTTTGAAGCCCTTGTTCAAGCTACAGATTTTTATTTTTATATAGATCAGTCATAAATGTTTTTATAAAATTTCGTTTTTTTTAATAAACCAAATTCGTTCAGAATCAACAGAGTTATGGCCCAAAAACAAATCTGTTAAGAATATAAATACACACACAAACATGTATATTAAGCATTGTAATGACTATTAGTGACGTTTTTTGTTTTTTTGTATAGACAAGTAGTTTAGTTAGAAACAGCAGTCATATAATGAATAACAGTGTTGTTGTTGTTGTTCTTTGTATATGCAGTCTGTACAAAAATAAATAGATATGGAATTGTTGTTGTTTATTTTTTAAAACTAAAACATATCTGTTAAGAATATACATAAATACATACACAAACATGTATATTAAGCATTGTAATGACTATTAGTGACGTTTTTGCCTATAAGACAAGTAGTTTAGTTAGCAACAGAAGTAATATAATGAATAACAGTGTTGTTGTTGTTCTTTGTATATGCAGTCAGTTTGTATATACACACATAAAAAAATAAATAAATATGGAATTGTTGTTGTTTATTTTTTAAAAGCAAAGCCTGCTATGATTGTTTTTTTTTTCATATTCAAATTTTCGTAGTTTGAAAAAAATTTAGATTTATATATGTGAAAATATGAAAGCATACGTTAAGGCGAAAATTTTATTATTTGTCGGTAATATGGTAATATGATGTCTATAAGATAGTAAGATGGTAATATGGTGAAGGGTATTAAAGATTCGGCACAGCCGAATCTTTTTTCAATTTCATTATGTAAATAACATTGTTTTCGTGTATTAGAAACATTTGTTTTAAAATAACTAACATAATAGTTTTTATGTTACTAATAATTCATGTTGCCAACATTGTGGCCTTCAATATAATAACATAATAGATTTAATGTTCATGTAGAAAACATTTACATGAGTGTCCTGCATAAGATGATTTGAAAAGCAAATCCACTTGAATTTCAAGTGTGTGTTTCATAGCCAACATGTGCAAAAACAACAATAAATACTGTTCGTACTGTTCGCTGCCCGAAGCAAAGCAAGTGTGTATTGTGTATGAGCGACTGCAAATCCGTGCGTTCAAATCATTTATCGTAAACAAGTGGTGCAAGTGGTGTGGCAAAAAAAAGTAAATCATACAAGACGTTGAGATATGATTTAAAGCATTCAAGTGGTCTTGATGATTTGTTTGTTTTTTGTAATACTTAGTTGCTGTGTGTAGCAAAAAATGTGTGAAAAGGGGTTGTTTATAAATGTTCTTGCATACACACATATATATTTATGTCTACATTTTATTGTTGGTTTTACTTTTTCACAGTAATGATCGCACACACACATAGAAAAACATGCAAAGAAAACAGAAAAAATCTTTCTGTTTTTTCTTATTGAAGCAATCAAGTGGTCAAAAGGCTTGTATTTTTTTAGCGTCGCACTCCCACGTCTTGTTTGGTCGCTATCATAACACACTCATGATTTGTTCATAAAGTTGAAGCACACACGCAGTATTTGTATGGTTTTAAGTGCCTGCAGAACTGTATTTATTGCTCCGCACACCCACTGATAACAGCACTTGAAAATATCAAGTGGCTTGAAATGCCTTATAAGACACAGTTTGCAGGTCTCTAATTTACATGTATTAACATAATTTGTATTTCATTTTCTATTAAAATATATAAACGTCATTATTACGTTGTTGACATTTTTTTCTTAAAAAATTTTCATGTTACATTACATAAATTTGAAAATCGAATGAAAGTTGGTGAATTATAGTAAAGATAAAATAAGGTTTAACAGAAAATTGCACGTTATTAACATAAATATTTATTTTCTTTTGTTTTGATTAATAACATAATTATAATGTTAGAATTTATATGTTATTTTTTTATTAACATACTTTTAAACGAGAGAAAAAGATATAGTCGGTCAAGCTCGACCATATGATACCGTACACCATTGTGTACATTATAATAACCAATACACAATAGTAAGTGTAAAATTAAACATACGAATACAGAATATTGCGTCTATACTAACATTTACACGAATTTATTCACTTTTGGGTGATTCCCGAAAAAGGTCCTTATATGGGAGCTGTGATAAATTATGGACTGATCTTTGTAAAATTTTACAGTATCATTTATGTTTATATACAAATTATTTTTGTAGAATATTAACTTGATACTAACATTTTAATGGGATTTATGCCAGATAAAGAGATTGTCTGAAAATTGGTTTATATGGGAGCTATGGTCAATTATTTGCCGAAAATCGGCAAACAGATTTAGCCTTATATAAAACTTATATGTGCTAAATTTCATTAAAATATTTCTATATTTAAGGGATTTACGATCGATAAACCCTTTTCAGGGAGGACATTTGTATGGGGGCTAGGTGAAATAATGGACCGATCATAACCAATTTCTATAGGCTTCGTCCCTGGACTATAAGAAACCTGTGTGCTACGGACATCGTTAAATCGACTCAGAAAGTGGTTCTAAGCCGATTGGTATAAATTAAGGTGGGTGTTGCGGCGTTCCTAATTATGATGTTCTGTTTTGGTTGCGGCTTATGTAGGTATTCTTTGGAGTAGTTTTTAGTATTTCTGGGATAATGGTTTTGTTTATTTTGTTATGTTTTGTTGCACTTTGTTGATTATGGGAAGATTCTTTTATAAAGTGACAGCTGTTTAAATGTCAAAAATATTTGGAGACTAGAATTTAATTAGGATGAAAAAAGCTTTATATGTAGGGTTGCATTTATTTGACATTCCGAGTGTTACCATATTTTTGAATGTTTGATCGAAGGAAGAGAAATGTACTCTTACTTTCTCTGCAAAGTGATCATTGCAATATGAATATTGCATTTCAAGGCCAAAGCAGAACGGTTATTGACCTTTTCTGTTTCAGTTAAACGGTTTTATGTTATATACCGGTAGTTGTTTTTTATGTATGATGTTTATTGCTATATGTAAATGGTTAATAATTGAAAATAACAAGTTGCGATTGGTATAGGAAAATTAAGCAAACTATAAACATCTTAATAAAGTACATTTGAACTATAAAATAAAATTGTGTCAACGGTCAATTGAATAGCAAGTAATATAAGTTTTTTTTTTAATTTTTTCTTAAAATTGAAATTCTTTAACAAGAAATAAAAATATTTGGTGCAATTTAAAAAGAGGAAAAAGAAAATTTTTGCGACATTTAAACGACTAAACAAAGGAAAGGAAAACAGCAAATTTGTGGAGCTACATTAAGATAAAGAAGTGTGTACTCTTATCCATGTTACCAGGAAACACAACTATAACATCAACAGATAGAGCTGGATGCCCAAAAGAAATTAAAATTAATCAACGACTCGACATCGTAAGAATTATATTAGATAAATTATCCAGGTAAAAAAGAATTTATTTGTATTTTGTTTGCTTGTCTTTTAGTAACAGTAATATTAAAAATCGAGTGGCATCCCAACATATCCGGGTTAGTGTTTTGGGGTTGGTAACAGTAGACCACAAAAAAACTTTTGGTTAGGAAAATAGTCCCGTACCCATAAAATAAATTAGTAAAGATATAAACCTTATCAATAGTCGAAAGCTTTTAGTACAGATAAGAAAAGCAAAGACCCAGTGGAAAATTTTTATGAAAAATCTGAATAAAATAAAAATACAAATTAATTGTTCTCTTTAGTTCAGTTAGGGTAAATATAAGTAATTTTAAGGTAAAATATTGTTAGATGAAATAATTTTTTTATTGTAAAAGGCATCACACGAGTGATATTATTAAATAGTTCGCGCGTGATTGAAATAGAATAAAAAAAGGGAAAATTTGACTGAAATATACCAATCCTCAGAGAGCCCTTTTAGGATATAGGTTAACGATGAAACGCATGAGGTGTCAAGTTGAGAATGCCTATTTTTCTTATATATATATAGATTTGTGAGATCCTTTAAAGTTTGCATGTGTGTTGAATTTGTAAATATTTTTGTCATCTAATTTTAGCTGTAAGATCAATTTGAATTAAGGCAGTTTTGAGAACAAAGAAATAAATTTGAGATTTACTAGAGATAACTAAAGATCATAAAAAAAATAAATTGTTATAAATAAGCATTATATAAGGAAAGGAAATATAGAGTAAACAAAAATGAATAAACCAAATACCAATATTATACATAGTAAAGTTTGAGAAGCACTGGGTGCAAAAATAAGTTATCTCTAGTACGAATAGGAAACAAAAAAATAAATAAAACGGAAATATCCGGAAATTAATTAGTTTATTTGTTAAGTACTTTTGTTTATTTTATTAGAAGTGTCGAGTTTGTTAAAATTAGTTTTTTTTATAATAAAGATAATAATGTAAAATAAGAGAGAAAATTAAGAAAAAAAAATGTGTGATTAATTATTCTTGATTGAGGGATTGTGAGGTGGAGAAGGAGGTAAGGACGAATAAGGGGGCCGGGGACAGTCAGAGGTGGAAGTTATGCGGCCATGGTAGGGTAAGGGCGATTGGAGACCAATATCTGTCTCCCTATATTGAAGGTTCTCTCATAAGCGGATAAAGTTTTTTTGTTAAGTAGTAAATCCCCCTCAAAATTTATTTTGTCACGATCCTAGGTCATCAGGGTTGAGGAACACTCCCAGAGAAGAAGCCGCTTGAGCCGCCGGGACAATTTCGAGACCATTGCAAGGGGTTCGTAACATGGGTCTTAGACCAATATTTTTTGGTGTTACAAACATCAGTACAAACGCATAATACCCTCCCCACCCATGGTGGTGTAGGGTATAAATAGTGCATTCTTTTAGTTAAAATAATATTAAAAAAAATATGTTTCTTATCTTTGAATTTTATTATGAAATAAATAATTGTATATTGTTTAATGGCAATATGATTTGGTAATTTGGTATTCTTTTATTTTCATAAAAAGTTAAGGTCATTTGGTACGTAGGTTATTTTTGAGCTATCTATAAATTTTAAGGCATAGATAGCATGGTTGGGTGGGTAGAGACATTAAGAAGAGGAAATTACACCTATCCCTCTTCATCTAAGCTTCTCCATTTTCTTTTACTTTATTTCATTTCACTCTCTATTTGTTTTTAGTTTTCTTCTTTACTTTCTTTTATATTTTTTTGTCGATTGATTAGCTACCTAAGTTTTAAATTTTGTATTGGATCACAAGATATCTCAATTTTCACGAGCACGGCCGAAATTTTAGGTAGCACAGCTCCTAGAGGGATACGACCCTGCGGTTTGGTTCGTTACAATTAACAGAAAAACTATGTCGAATATTTAAGACACAAATTCAGTTTTTGAATTTTTTCTTCTATTATTTTGAATTAACATCTATTTTTGATCCCCTCTTTATTAAAAGACATACTAGACTTTTTAATACATAATATAATTCTACACTTCATTGGAATAACAAAAAGGTATCGCCTGATAAAATCGGATGAAAATTGAATTCTATGAAGTTTTTAAAATGTGTACAACTCATAAAATCTTGTTATTTTTCTTTTATATGGCTTTTTTCATTACTTGTGATGCATGAAAATTTTACGTGTTTTACAACTTTTTAAAAAATTCATAGGACCCACAATTTTCGTCCGAAATTATTAAGCGATACCTTTTTGTTTTTCGAATAAAGTATAGAATTAGATTATGTATTAAAAAAAGTATGTCTTTTAATAAAGAGTGGGTCAAAAATAGACGTTAATTCAAAATAGTAGAAGGAAAAATTCAAAAACTGAATTTGTGTCTTAAATATTCAACATAGTTCTTCTGTTAATTTAAATCCGTATATACTTTTCAAAAAGGATAATTTCTTTTCTTTCTAATATAGTTTAAAAAATTTAATTTGGTCAACTGGTATTTTATATATAACAATTTAAGTCCGCGAAGTCCGGAAAATCGGTCTTTCGGATATAGCTCCCGATCTTAAATGTATATTTAAAATTCTAAAAATGGTATAATAATCTACTGACCCATATCTATAAACTGCACTAAATTATATTCCAATATAGGGATGTCAATTTCTTTGCACAATTGTGCTGGCTGAGTTCACACGTATTCTTACGCTCTTTCATTTAATCGTTACTGAGAGTGCAAAGAGTACAAAATGCACTGGAAAAAATTATGGGAATTAATTGTTTTGGTAATCAATTTCTTTAATATTAATGTTTTAAGATAAAGTTGGAGGAATGATAATTATATTTTACTTCAATATTAATAAATTTCAGTGTAATGAGTGCGAAAGTGCATAAAAATATATTTTATTTAATAATAAAGAACCATGTATACCTAACGTGTTATATTTATTAAATCCAGCTTTTCTTTAAGTGCATTTTTTTCACTCTCATAAACACAACCATATTTTTAGTCATTGAAATCCCTATTCCAATATATTTTTATTGTTGTAAAAAATATTTTAAAAATACCATAAAATCCCTCAGGTGCAGAACTGAATACATGCGAGTTGTTTTCGTTTGTTGGATTTTTTCTTATAGTTTGATGTTTTTGTTTTTAAATTATAAATTATTTTACTAAATACTAAACATTTTTGTATTTGCTTTATTATTAAAATTTTTATGCAATGTCAAATGCACAAATTACAAACATGTACTCATTTGTGCTCCTCACTATATATTAAAAAAAAAATAATGTAAATTTGTTCCAAACCGCAAAAATATAAATGCAAAATAAATCAAGTGGGAAAAATATAGTTGATATCCTTTATGTGTGTTTTATTAATGTTTATATTTTTATAAAATATATTCACTTAAGAGTGATTTTCGTATGTGGGTCCTATATGGGAGCTATTGTCAATTATGGATCGATCCTTATAACATTTATTGGATGTCACGATATTTTTTACGTAATAATTTTTTTAAATTTTGAACTAAACCACTTTAATGTGACCCGACATTAAATTTGGGACACATATAGTGCGAAAGTAATTAATGTTACAATCATTTCATAAAATGAAAAGCATTTTAAGCATCACCAAATCCTGTTTATTTCAGCACCATTTTTTAAGAAATATTTTACTTAAATTCTAATACAGTGCACTCGCGAAAACGTGAACGACTCAGAAATGTGAACAAATTTTTGTATACAGACTATTCTAAAACGTGAACAAAAAAATTAAAGCTCAAAAACGTGAACAATTTTTTTTTTTTAAATTTTTGGAGTTTAAAAATTGGGAAAACCCCAAATAAGGATAAAATGTTTTTATTTATAATCCTAGAAGAATATAATACTTATTTTTGTTCGTTAAAACAAAAAAGTTTTATATTTATGCCTACAAATCGAAAACGTGAACATCCTTGATAAAAATTAGTACACGTTTCCACGAGTCTACTGTACAATCTCTACTTCAATTTACATTTCAATTTACATAGAAGAAATAAAAATTGGTACAACTTAAGGTCCCTTTGACGTATTGTAGGTATTGTTTAATTTATCATAAGAACTTTCATTTAGCATAAGTACTTTCATTTCATTCAAATTTAAATTGTTCAAATAAGAAAATAGAAATTAAAACAAATGAAATTAAAAAAAGATTGGGCACAGATCAACACTTTTACTAAATATAAAATAAAATATACAAATACATAATAATGCGTTGATACTAACATCTACTTCATTTTATACACTTTAGGGCGATTCTCGGAAGTAGATTTATATGGGAGCTCTGGTAAATTATGGACCGATTGTAATAAAATTTGGCAATGTTGTTTCTACTTATATAAAACTTATTTGTGTCGAATATTAACTTGATACTAGCATTAGTATGAGATTTATGCACGTTAAAGTGATTTTCGGAACAGAGGTTTGTAAGGGAGCTATAGTTAATCGGGAACCGATCGTCATAAAATTTGGTACAAAGATTAATACTTATACAAAACATATTTGTACCGAATTTCATTAAAATATTCTTATTTCTAAGGCAATTTTTAGTGTTGCAACTCAATTCCGGAGGGACATTTGTATGGGGGTAGGTGAAATAATGGAGCGATCATATCCAATTTCAATAGGCTTCATCCTTGTATCATAAGAGTCCCACCTGCCAAATTTCATTGAATTATCTTCAAAATTGCGACCTGTACTTTGTGCACAATTTTTACATGGACAGCCAGCCGTCTAGGCAGCCAACCAGCCGTCCAGCCAGACGGACGGACATCGTTGGACGTGGGTGTTGGACAAAGTTTTCTATGCGTTACAAACATCAGCACAAACGCATAATACCCCAACCACCTATGTTGGTGTAGGGTATAAAAAACAATCATATCAAGCATTGCTTTAAAAAAATAAACAACATATTTATATATTTTTGTATGTACAAACAAACTGACTGCATATACAAAGAAGCTCGAATGTCATATTCGGCTCGGTCGAATCTATATACCCACCATCAAATTTTTCAAATTTTACGTTTCTAGTTTTTAGCCCATAACTTTTTTGTTTACTAATCGATTTTGCTGATTTTCAATCCCAAACAAACCTTATAAAAGACAAATATTCGAGCCCTATCCTGCTTTCAACAGACGGACGGACATAGCTAGATCGACTCAGAATCTAACCAAGACCCAGAAAATATATACTTTGTGGAGTCTTAAATGATTCCTTCGACATGTTACACACGGGATGACAAAATTAATATCCCCACAACTTTTTGATGGTGGGTATAACAACAACAAGGACAACACTGTTAATCATTGTATTACTGCTGTTGCTAACTAATAGCGTTTTCTTTTCTGGCTGAAATGTTGCGTTTATTCTGCCCTTTACTTTATTTTGTGTACTTTTCTGAAAAAATATATAATAAACCAAATGTGTGACTTGTTCTTTTCTGAAAATGTTGCCCTTGAAGTTAAAAAATATGTATGTTACATGTATTACCCTCACTTTTAATAGCAGGTTGACATGCTGCACTCTATTAAAAGCTGATAAAAACATTTTTTTTTTGTCATAAAAAGAAGAAGAATTTCATATAACAGTACAGTGTTTATTGTTTTGAAATAATTTTTTTCATATTTATTTTTTAAAATTATTAAAATGGAAGCAAAAACTGGAGTTTCAATAAAAAATATGCTGATTGATTACTTGATGGAATCATCTTCATCAGATGAAGATGATGAAATGTATACATTGCTAGTGGGAAGAAAAAATCTGCCACGAGTTAAACATTTCATTGAAAATGTTATACTCTGAGAAAGATGTAGGCGACTGTTTTCTGGATGTCCACTTTTTTATTTTATCATTTTTATAATTTTTTAAGAAAAATTTGCGTCTTAGCCGGAAAAGCGCCATGTACCTTATTGAGAGATACTCCATATCAAATTTGGAAAGGACATATCAGGAAGAAACACAAATCCTTTCATTTTTGTGGTAAATTATTTCAAAATTGAAATATTCCTAGTATAACCATAATTTGTTTTAGGTTTAGTGGCAACAAAACTACTTTCCGGGAAGTGGCAAATTTATTTGACATGTCGGTGTCAAATTTAAATGCCACCTTCAATAAAGTTTTAACATTTCTTGTGAATGATATAGCTCCGGAAGTTATCAAATTTCCAGATTTAAATACGGATAAAGAAATAATTGCAAAGGAATTCGAAAATGTGTGAGAGGTAGTTTTTTATAATTTTTATTTATTGTTATCGATTTCATTTTATAGATTGCCGGCTTTCCAAATGTTTTGGGGTGTATAGACGGAAGCTGTATTTCTGTAAGAACCCCAAAACACAGTAATTAAGAAAAAGATTACAATATAAAATTTTGCTGGACGAGGGTTAAAATAGAAAACGCGTTTGGTACTTTAAAATCCCGATTTCGTCAGTTATTACAACTAGATTTTCATAACGTTGAAACCATGGCAAAATTTATAATTGCAACTAGCGTTCTCCATAACATTTGCATAAATAAAAAAGATTTTTTCGATAAAGAAATAAGTACCTAAGAATTACACAATGATTCAGACCATTTTGTCGAGGACAGGAGAGATAATTTGCTAACACAATTGGGACAAATAAAAAGAAACAAAATAAAAACACTTGTATGTAATTCATCAAATTAAAAACTTATTTCTAATTTGTACTTTATTTAAAAACAAAAGATTTTTTTTTAATTCAGTATTTGTACTTTAGTAAAAAATAATAATAATTGAATAATTATATTAGTTTTTTTTTTAATACTCCAGGAGAATAAGGCGCAAAGTGACTGAACCTTGGAATTTTATTCAGGGAAACGCATTTTGACATACAGTTTCGTCTTGACGTCTTATACTGTTAGAAGTCACCGAAAATAACGTGTGCGCTACGCTGTGAAACGTACCAAATTTTTTTTTACTAAAATATCGATTATTATTCATCGTAAGTTTTTTGGTACCATTACATAATTATTATTATAATTTTAGTATATAATCCTAAAATAAAGAAAACATTAAATAGCACATAAATTGTTCCAGAAGTCCTAAACTAATAATGGTACCTGAAAATACACCTGAGCAAAATTATCGGCAATTGGATATTGTAAAAATGTTTTTATGGCATCAAAACACGTACCACAGTGGTTCCAAAACGCTTTTTTTTTAAATAATTCAGTAACTAAAGAACCGTTAGAGGTATCTCAATAAAATTTCACATGGTCAGAGCTGAGGTGTTTTTGAGATAAGATTTTTAAATTATTTATCGTTTGCTGCTAATAGTTTTTCAAGCCAGGCCATCTTTTCTTGATGACGTCGTTTTTTCGCTTCCTCTTTCTTTGTTGCAATTTCAGTTAAAACGTCCTCAACCGTTTTCTTTTTCTTCGTAGGAAGTTCTTTTCCATTTTCTGGTATTAAAAACATAAATAATACTAATTTATGCAATAATTAACTATGACTAAAATCGTTAAATTTAACAACAAAATCGGTCAATTAACTTTAATAATTCGCATGTGTCTAAAGAACAGAACTGAAAAGTGCATTTTATTTTGTTCTTTTGTGATAAATAAAGGTACCACTATGTGAAGTTGCGGGTAATCTTAAAAAAGTTTTACATGCTGCAGAGGTAACATGTTTTTTCAGAAAAGAAAACACCATAAACTACTTGCCTTTACAAAAAACAACAACAATGCTTAATATAAATGTTTTTGTGTGTATTTATATTATAACCAAATTTTTTAAGTTTTTGGTCCAAAACTTAGTTTATATAGGAACTTCAAAAAGTCTAAATATGCGTTTTGGGCGATATCTCGGATACTAATGGACCGATTTTTGCAGCAAAAAAATTGTAAGAAAGATTTTGAATTTTTCGTGCAAAAACGAAGTCACTAGCTTGTATAGGAGCCTAGAAAAACCGACAATAAATACGATTTTTGGGAGTATCTTCAGTTTTTTTGCCGATATCTCAGTTATTTCTCAACCGATTTTTTTATTAGCGTTTTTCAAAAGAATATTCCCTACAATTATATATATATTATATATTATATATTATATATATATATATATATATATATATACATATATATATATATATATATATATAGATATAGATATATATACAGTGAGGAGCACAAATGAGTACATGTTTGTAATTTGTGCATTTGACATGAATAAAAATTAAAATAATAAAGCAAATCCAAAAATTTTTTCTGTAATTTATTTTATGTTTAGTATTTAATAAAATAATTTATAATTTAATGAAATTGAAAAAAGATTCGGCTGTGCCGAATCTTTAATACCCTTCACCATATTACCATTAGTCTCCTGCGCAAGATGATTTGAAAAGCATATCATACAAGACGTTGAGAAATGATTTAAAGATTTCAAGTGGGCTTAATGATTTGTTTGTTTTTTGTAATACGTAGTTGCTGTGTGTGGCAAAAAATCTTCATAATGTGTAAAAAGTGGTTGTTTATAAATATTCTTGCATACACACACATATATACAGTATGTCTATATTTTATTGTTGGTTCTTCTTTTCTAAATAAATGTAAAAGGGTGAATTCATAAAGTTATTAAAAAATACTCTTTATTAAGAGTTAATAATATAAAAAAACCTTGTAAAAAACTTTAAATATTTAATAAAATCTGTTTACTAATAAAACTTAATGCATGTTTCTTTAAATTGTTATAACTAGTAACATTAATAATTTATTTGATCGTAAATAACAATAAGTTTATAAACAATACTTTTAAACGACTGTTTTACTTACGAAATTACTTTATACAGTCATGAACGCACACACACACACATATAATTTTAATAAAAAAGAAAACACAATTTTTTTCCTTATTGAAGCAAACAAGTGGTCAAAAGGCTTGTATTTTTTTTATACAAGCCTTTGAGAGGCTTGTTTGGTCGCTATCATAGCACACTCATGATTTGTTCATAAAGTTGAAGCACACACGCAGTATTTGTATGGTTTTAAGTGCCTGCAGAACAGTATTTATTACTCCGCACACACACTGATAACAACACTTGAAAAATATCAAGTGGCTTGTACAGCCTTATAAGACACAGTTTGCAGGGCTCTAATTACCATATTACCATCTTACTATCTTATCGACATCATATTACCATATTACCGACAAATAATAAAATTTTCGCCTTAACGTATGCTTTCATATTTTCACATATATAAATCTAAACTTTTTTCAAACTACGAAAATTTTAATATGAAAAAAAAAAAAACAATCATAGCAGGCTTTGCTTTTAAAAAATAAACAACAACAATTCCATATTTATTTATTTTTTTATGTGTGTATATACAAACTGACTGCATATACAAAGAACAGCAACAACACTGTTATTCATTATATTACTACTGTTGCTAACTAAACTACTTGTCTTATAGGCAAAAACGTCACTAATAGTCATTACAATGCTTAATATACATGTTTGTGTATGTATTTATGTATATTCTTAACAGATATGTTTTAGTTTTAAAAAATAAACAACAACAATTCCATATCTATTTATTTTTGTACAGACTGCATATACAAAGAACAACAACACTGTTATTCATTATATGACTGCTGTTTCTAACTAAACTACTTGTCTATACAAAAAACAAAAAACGTCACTAATAGTCATTACAATGCTTAATATACATGTTTGTGTGTGTATTTATATTCTTAACAGATTTGTTTTTGGGCCATAACTCTGTTGATTATGAACGAATTTGGTTTATTCAAAAAAACGAAATTTTATAAAAACATTTATGACTGATCTATATAAAGATAAAAATCTGTAGCTTGAACAAGGGCTTCAAAAATAAAAAATTCGTTTTCCCCGATATCTCAGTTATTACTGAACCGATTTATTTCATTTTTTCAGAACAAAAATTCAGAAAATAATTTCCGAGCCCCCTTTAAAAATTCGAAGTCCCTGGTATATACAGAGGCTTCAGAAACTGAAAAACCGGTTCCAAAAACCGGTTTTTAAAGCATATCTCCGCCATTTATAAACCGATCCTGCTGATTCAAAAAACCGAAATTTTATAAAAATATTTGTGACCGATCTGTATAAAAATGAAAATCTATAGCTTAAACCAGGGCTTCAAAAAATAAAAAATGCGTTTTGTCCGATATCTCAGTTATTATTGAACCGATTTATTTCATTTTTTCAGAACAAAAATTTAGAAAAAAATGTCCGAGACTTCTTTGTAAAAACGAAGTCTCGAGTATATACAGAGGCTTCAGAAACTGGTAAACCGGTTCTAAAAACCTGTTTTTTTAACATATCTCCGCATTGTATGAACCGATCTTGCTGAATTCCAATAGCAAAATTCTCAAAAGCATTTCCGATCGTTTGATATATATATTATATATGTCAGTTATCGGTGGGCTTCATAAACGCCATTTCAACCGACACACGGACGGACGGACGGACGGACGGACGGACATGGTCCTATCGTCATCATTTCTTACAAGGATCCCGAAAATGTAAACTTTTTTGCTCTCCGACGAAAATTGTGAGAATTACAAACGGAATGACAAACTTATATATACCCTTTACACCTTTGGTGAAGGGTATAAAAACAAAAACATGAAACTATAAGAAAAAATACAACAAAACGAAAACAACTCGCATGTACTCAGTTTTGCACCTGAGGGATTTTATAGTATTGTAGTGTGCTCTTTCATTACACACCGCTGTACTTTACACAAACCATTAAACACACACACGCCACACACTGCAAACATAAACATAAATCGATCAAGCTGCACTTGAATGAAATGTGACGAATGTTAAAGGGATCATATTGGTGTTTGAGTGACATTGATAAAGTCACTCAATTCCCCAATTGAAGACAATATGATTGGTCAATTCTTCAAGTTACGACTGTCGAAATTAGAGTAAGTACATGTATGGAGTAGAATTAAGCAAGATAGAATGTAAATTAAAGTAAGTTAGAATAATATAGAATATATGTAAATTTTTGTATAAAAAGAGCCCTTTGGCCACAAATAAACCAGATTCAGATGAAGACTCAAATCGGCAACAACTTTGCCTTAGTTTTTATTCCAAAATCTCCTTTTGCCCTTACTAAGGTAAGATCGGCAATTGCTGTAGCGTAACCAACGGCAAACACTGCCGGTTACAAAAATCCTTTTATTATTATTTTTATATAAAAACATTTTTCTACCACATGGCGATCCTGCCATCCTAAACCTTAGATGGAAGAGTATGTACCGACCGGAACGAAAGAAGATATCCCGAAATATGTACCCGCGAAATTAGGTCCCAAAAAACTAACCATAGAGGACTACAAAAGGAGGCAAAGAAGATTGCTGGACGATAAATTGACAGCAATCCCAAAAGTAGACGTAAGAATAAAGAAGAAGAGAGGTGGACGTCTAGTGAGACTAAGAAGGAAATTAGCAGAAAATCTAAGGATAGTTAAAGACGAGCAAAACCCAATTCCGTGGGAGAGAGCTCAAGAAATCTGGGTGGAAATTGATGAATTAAAAAAAGAAATCAGCAATGGGAAGACCTCAAAGCAAAGAGGTAGTAGTGGAAGAGAACATAATAAACAATAATAGCCAGTTAGAAAATAAATAGGAAATTGATGTAAAATTAATAATAATAGTTGGAATTATTGTATTCACTATATATAGAATTAATAAACATTTTAAGGACTATGTTAGGAAAAGGGTGGGTAATATTAATAATAACCCTGTTAATAGTAATGCTATAACAGAGGTATAAAAATAAATTTTATATAAAAAAATATATATGTAATAGTATGTAATAATAAAAATATGATTTATAAAATGAAATAAAATAAAAATTATATATGGAGGAATTTGTGAAAAGATTAAAAGATATTTGGGCAAATTTAAAGAAAAGTCCCAATAGAAAATATACAAAAAAGACCATAAAGGAAAAATTAGATGTTATAGAAGGTTTTCAGACAGCATGAGAAATAAAGGGTGACACTGAGAATACAGTTGCACTGAGGATAGAATTTAATAATTTATATAAAACAATAATAGAATGTTCGAACAAGGCTCAAATGCAAGAAGATAAAGAATCCATCATGCCAACATTTAGTTTAGAAACAACTTCCAAAACTCTCCCATTATTCCCAGGAAATTTCAACGAAATGGAATGTTTTATGGTGACAGGTGACCTCATATATAAGACTTTATCAGAAATAGCTAAAAAGGATTTCCTTCAGTATGTTAGAACGGCTATTGGTGTTATTGCGGTGCCTGAGACTTTTGACGCATTGAAGAATGCATTACAGCAAAGATACAGAAGTAACAAGACAATTCCACAGCTACAGGATAGGTTAAACAATTTGTACCAAAGAAATTTAACGGTAAATAACTACAGGTACAGATTGACTGATATAATAGAAAACCTTAATAAATTAGGAATTGAAGAGTTAGGAAATGATGCCACAGAACCGGAGAAAAATGTCATAATTACACTGAATAATAAATTAAACCTTGAATCATTTAAAAGAGGCATAAATGACAATATGAAAACAGCAATTTTTGCTGCACGTCCCAAAAATCTTCAAAAAGCAACAGAACTTGCTCTTGAATTAGAAAATAAGCAAAAAGCAAACCCTAGCTCTATTATGCATTTTGAAAGAGGTTATAGGCAAACCAATAACTTCAGACCAAATAGACAAAATTTTAATAATAACAATTATAGGTCTAATAGTAGTAGGTTTAATAATAATAATTATAGATCAATTAACAACAATTATAGACAGAATAACAACAATTACAAACCAAATAACAACAATTTCGGACAAAACAATAATTTCAGGACAAGTAACAACAACGCTGGAAACAACAGTTTTAGGTCAAATAATAACAGTAACACAAATGTTAGGAACAACAATTTTAACAACAGAAATAACAGTTATACAAGTATGCATAACATAGACAGAAGATATATACGTACAATAAACGACACGGAAACATGGAAGGCTCGGAGTATGAGAATACTCCGGAAAGCCAAAATTAAAGATTTTTAAATTAACTGAAAATAATACAAATTTCATTACTGTCGCATACAAAAATAAAAAATTAACATTTCTTGTCGACACAAATATTTCGAAAATGAAGAATATTATCCAGAAGAAAGATGTAAATTAACAGGTATCACAAATCAGGAAATCAATTCAGGAACTATTGACCTTAATCTAAATTTAACAAACATAGAATGTAAACATACATTTCAACTAGTAGATACAGATTTTCCAGTTGAAACAGATGGTATTGTTGGTCGAGACTTTAAAGAAATATTTTTGTAAAATTGACTATGAAACATTTACATTAACTTTATTTGTAAACAATACAACAATAATTTTGCCTATGCAAACAAAAACATATAGTGAATTAACAATAACAATACCACCAATAACAGAAATTATACAACCAGTAAAATTAAATATAAATGAGGATAGCGTCATATTTAATGATGAGTTAGAAGATGGAATTTTCTTAAGTAATTCGATAGCACCGAAGAACGGAATGACACATATAAAAATTTTAAATACAACGAACTCTACTGTAACTTTAAAAGGCATTAAACTCCAAACTGACCTACTTAAAAATTATGACATATTAAATTACAATAACATAAACAATGACATGCTAAAAAAGAATCAATAGAAATTTTCAGAAAATATCAAAATGTATTTCATTTAGATGATGAAAATTTAACAGTAAATAATTTTTATAAACAAAATATCACAACTTCTGATGAAACACCAGTGTATATAAAAAATTATAGACTTCCACATTCACATACACAAATAATAAATGAACAAGTACATAGAATGCTTAACGAGGATATAATAGAACCATCAGTTAGTCCATATAATGCACCGCTTCTTTAGTACCGAAAAAGAATACTGAGGATAAAAAGAAATGGAGACTTGTAGTGGACTTTAGAAAATTGAATGACAGAATTGTCAATGATAAATTTCCACTAACTAGATTAGAGGATGTTTTGGACAAACTTGGAAGAGCAAAATGGTTTTCGACACTCGATATGACTAGTTCATTTCACCAAATTAAGCTTGAAAAGGATTCAAGACCACTTACAGCATTTTCCACTCCACATGGTCATTTTCAATTTAAACGACTCCCATTCGGTTTGAAAATATCTTCCAATAGTTTTCAAAGAATGCTTACAATAGCATTATCAGGATTGGATTCTGAAGCTTTTCTTTACGTAGACGACATAATAGTATATGGTTGCAGCTTAAATCATCACAACCAAAATCTTGTCAAGGTTCTTGATAGACTTCAGAGATATAATCTGAAACTAAATCCACAAAAATGTTGTTTTTTGAGACCGGAAGTAGTTTATTTGGGTCATCTTATTACTAAAGATGGTGTAAGAACAGATCCATCTAAATACGAAATAGTCAAAAATTATCCTATACCCAAAAATACAGACGAAGTCAGAAGATTTGTTGCATTTTGTAACTATTATAGAAGATTCATACCAAATTTCGCAGATATTGCAAAGCAATTAAATTCTTTATTAAAGAAATCAGTTAAATTCGAATGGACCAATGAATGTCAAAGTGCTTTTGACACACTAAAAGAAAAATTAACTAATCCACCAATACTACAATATCCAGATTTTAACAGACCTTTCATACTTACCACAGATGCTTCAAATTACGCACTAGGAGCAGTTTTCTCACAAGGAGACATTGGACAGGACCTACCAATTTCATACGCTAGTAAATCTTTACAAAAACACGACCTTAATAAACCTATAATAGAAAATGAACTTTTAGCAATCCATTGGTTTATAAATTTCTTTAAACCTTATTTATATGGTAGAAAATTTATAGTAGTAACGGACCATCGACCATTAATTTCACTATTTTCACATAAGAATCCTTCATAAAAAATGACTAGAATTAGACTAGATTTGTGTGACTATGATTTCTCAATTGTCTATAAAAAGGGCAAGATGAATACAAATGCAGACGCACTTTCCAGAATAGAAATTAACTCAAATGTACTTAAACAAATGATACCACAGGAATATGACGAAAAACAAAAAAAAGTTTTAATAACAACAAGAGGCATGAAAAATAAAGAAAATAAGGCAAAGAAAAAATTAGATAAGAGAAAAGATATTAATAATGAAGAACATGAATTGAATAATGTAGAAGATATTAATGAATTAGAAAATACACGTTAATAAAAACAAACAAACAAACAAGACACATTAAAGAACCACTTATACAAACAAATACACCTAACAATTCAATTCAATTGACACTGTAGGTCCTCTTCATATTTCAAACGAGTACCGATACATACTAACAATGCAATGTGAATTAACAAAATTTGTTATTGCACACCCAATGTCAACTAAAGATGCACTCACTACAGCGAAAACAAATTCTGTTCCTCTATCAAATTTAAGTACTTTAAACTGTCCATACTTTAGAATAAATTGTTCAACTAGAATTTATTCTAAAGTATGGACAGTTTAAAGTACTTAAATTTGATAGAGGAACAGAATTTGTAAATGAGTTAATGAAAAATATATGCTCATTACTTCAAATTAAACAAATATTTTCAACACCATACCACCATGAAACGTTAGGTTCAGTTGAAAGAAACCATAGAGTTCTTAATGAATTTTTGCTGACAACAGCAAATGATTATGAATGGGACAAGTGGATTCCATATTTTACATTCGCTTATAATACAGCTCCTCATATAGATACAGGCTATTTATCTTTTGAATTAGTATATGGTAAATTGTCATACTTGCCATCTGATACTTTTAATATAAACAAAAATAAAATTTACAATTATGATGACTATATATAATATATATAAATATAATTACCAAAACCAAAGAAAAAAGAACACTAAATAATAAATATGAAAATAAGCTAGATTTAGAAGTAGGTGATCTAGTATTACTAAAAGTAGAAAATAGGAAGAAAAACCAAAGCCCGTATAAGGGACCATATAGAATTATAAGTAGAAATGGAGTAAATACTTCAATAGACTATAACGAAAAAACCAAACAATTTCACAATAATCAATTAAAACCATTTAATTCTATTTTATAAGTTTATCATTAACATTTATTAACTAAAAAAAAAAATATATATATATATAAACGAGCTGTAAACCCGCTACTTCGTCAGCGGAAATTTTTTTATAAAAACTATACTATATAATAAATTTAAACTAAGATTCTTAACTCCCTTGGGAACATTTTTAATAATGGTGTTATATCATCCATAAATAACAATATCTCTTTAATTTCAGCATTATAATCTTAGAATAATGAAAAATAAATATCAGAATTACGAAAAAGTATTTTAGAATAAAGAAAATGGACCACAAAATCCATTTAAAGGTTTAGGACCTTACATTTTCAATTTTATATTTCTAAGGATGAAAATTGCAGAACATTCAAGAAGTACTATTAGAAGAACGAAAAAAGATACCACAAAGTCCCTTCTTATGGATTCTCATTCATTTAGGACCACATATCCTTATTTCATGTTTCTAGGTTAAATATTACCGAAAATTAAAAAAGTACCATTGGAAGAAAAAGTACCACAAAGTCCCCTCTAATGAATTCTCATTCATTTAGGACCACATATCCTTAATTTCATGTTTCTAAGTTCATAATTATAGAAAATTTAAAAAGTACCATTAGAAGAACAAAAAAGTACCACAAAGTCCCCTCTAATGAATTCTCATTCATTTAGGACCACATATCCTTAATTTCATGTTTCTAAGTTCATAATTATAGAAAATTCAAAAAGTACCATTAGAAGAACAAAAAAGTACCACAAAAATCTCTCTTATGGATTCTTATTCATTTAAAGCCACATATCTTTAATTTCATGTTTCTGGGTTAAATATTATAGAAAATTCAAAAAGTACCATTAGGAGAACAAAAAAAGTACCACAAAGTCCCCTCTAATGAATTCTCATTCATTTAGGACCAAATATCTTTAATTTTATGTTTCTGTGTTAAATATTATAAAAAATTCAAAAAGTACCATTAGAAGAACGAAAAAGTACCACAAAGTTCTCTCTTATGGATTCTCATTCACTTAGCACTTCATGTCCTTAATTTCATATTTCTGGGTTAAATATAATAGAAAATTCAAAAAGTACCATTAAAATAGCAAAAAGTACCACAACGTCCCCTCTTATGGATTCTCATTAACTAAAGACCACATATCCCTAATATCATGTTTCTAGGTTCATAATTATAGAAAATTCAAAAAGTACCATTAGAAGAACGAAAAAGTACCACAAAGTCCCCCCTTGTGAATTCTTTCCAACATCGGACTATGCGTATTTATTTTTATGTTTCTAGGTTAAATATTACAGAAAATGAAAAAAGTACCAATAGAAGAAGAAAAAAGTACCACAAAGTTCATCCTCTTGAATTTTTACCCACAGGACTACGTATCTTTAAGTACCACAAATTCCACTCTTGTGAATTCCTATCTACATTTTCTTAATTTCATGTTTCTATGTTTAATGTAATTGAAAATTCATTATTAAGTTTGAATAAAATGTAATTTCCCGCCTTTACCCCTTTTTTGGTACTTTTTTTCACCCATCGAAGTATTAAAAATTGTATTCCAATAAATTTCTAAATTGTAGTGGTTTCCCATATTAAAATACTCATATGAATATATCAATAAATATAAAAAAGGTTTTATGAAAAAAGTACCAAAAATAGGTACGATTTTTACCCATTAAACGTTTGAATTTCTAAAAAGTACCAAATTTGTATTTATAATTTTTTGATAAGTTATGAATACGATATAAATTTTATCTGTATGTTGATTGGTTTCAAAGATACATATGGTGCCAAAAAAGTACCAAAATACAGTTTTAACCCGTTTTCTCCCTAAAACGGCCGACTTTCAAAAAAGTACCAGACACCTGCCCAATTATTTTTTAAATGAATAACGATAGCTATTCAACTTTTTTTGTATCTTTATTAGTTTGGGAGATATAAAGTTGCCGATTTTACCCGTTTTTACCCTTTTTTACCCCCTAAACATTCGAATTTCCAAAAATCCCGTCTTAGTGGATCTGTATGGTGGGAGACCTACCTACGTTCCAAATTTCGTCTCTCTAGCTTCAGCCGTTTGGGCTGTGGGATGATGAATCAGTCAGTCAGTCAGTCAGTCAGTCACGTTACTCTTTTATATATATAGATAAAGATACAATTGTAAAGCTATTTTAATAAGAAATATTATAAAATTGATTGTTACCATACATGTGCTTAGAAAAATCAATCCCCTAATTTTTCTCTTAAGGGAAAGGGTGTAGTGTGCTCTTTCATTACACACTGCTGTACTTTACACAAACCATTAAACACACACATGCCACACACTGCAAACATAAACATAAATCGATCAAGCTGCACTTGAATGAAATGTGACGAATGTTAAAGAGATCATATTGGTGTTTGAGTGACATTGATAAAGTCACTCAATTCCCCAATTGAAGACAATATGATTGGTCAATTCTTCAAGTTACGACTGTCGAAATTAGAGTAAGTACATGTATGGAGTAGAATTAAGCAAGATAGAATGTAAATTAAAGTAAGTTAGAATAATATAGAATATATGTAAATTTTTGTATAAAAAGAGCCCTTTGGCCACAAATAAACCAGATTCAGATGAAGACTCAAATCGGCAACAACTTTGCCTTAGTTTTTATTCCAAAATCTCCCTCGCGAAAGGGTAGTCATCTTGTCGCGATGCGAGGGCTTATGTGCAAGGAGGTTTAGGACCGGGCTGGCAGTAGTGATGTTAGTCACTACTGGCAGGGTCACCCATGCAAGAGGGATCTAGGCTGAGCACAACTAAGAACTACCCACCCCCGTCTAATTGACGTCTGTTTCTCCTAGGTGGAGCGGTCAATTAGACACCCCACTCTTCGGAGTATTCGTCCGTTGGCTCTTCAGGAGCTAGTCTGTGCCTTCTGCGGGCCGTCGGTCTGAATATAACTTTAAATCCACCAACGTCTGTCCTCAAAGTGAGCGGTTGGTGGTCTGCGTCTGACTCCAGTGGAGCGGCAGTCCCTAAAAGCCTGGCAGTAGGCTAAAAATGCACTCTCCCGTTTTCAATGAAATGTCCGAGAAAGAAAAATGCCCTGCGTATCCGGTAAAGGGCTTGATAATACCCGGAGACCCAACTACTGCGGCGTCGGCTTCAGGTCGCAGTATGTTGTCTGCTACTGAAACCTCGACTAGTAGGGTGGTTGCGCCAGGCTCTACTAGTCGACAAGCTACTAGTGCGCAAAACATCAAAACGACCAAGCCGTCTGGCGGTCGCACACCGAGCTTGGTACAGATCGGTTCTTCGAAACCAGGTACCTCTAAGGCTCCCCAGGCCCAGATGGGAACTAATCCCATCAAAACCCATACTTCTGGTGCTGGAAAGGTGGTTCAGACTCAGTCGACCACTGGGCACCATCTCTTCAGGCAACTGGAAGTTGGTAGTCATGGCTCTTAGTGGGGTGTTCTTGAAGTTTGTCCGACAACATCCAGGACCACCACCCCAATGCGAAGATGTGGGCTGGTATCAGGGCCACATCAAGCTCATAGCTTGTGCAGATGAGCGTTCAGCGCAGCTGTACAAAGAAGCCATTGAGTCCCTCGGGGAAGTTTGGCCGGGCGCGCGACTTGAGGCAATACATCTTGCCGATGTACCACAAAGGCCAAGGTCTATTGCCAAAATCCCCGCCGTGCCATCCGACCCAAAGGAGATCCTGGAAATTATACAGTTTAGTAACCCACAACTACCCACACAGGACTGGAAAGTAGTTAAGGTTACTGATGCTGTAGAGGGTTCCAGGAAGGCCACTGTAATTTTAAACAGTGACTCATTGTCGTCACTTCGAGAGACACAGGGGAAGGTGTACTATGGCTTTGGAACCATCTTCCTCCGTGTCTACAAAGGGGACGACAAGGAGAAGCCTCCAGCTCCAGTGAGTTCGGACCTCATGAGCTTGGACGATGAACCTGCACTTTCATCAGCCAGTGAAGACGCCCAATCGGTCACAGGATTTGTGGGCAACTTCTTTGGCAAGATGGAAGTTGCAGACGATGAGGACGTCCTTCTGGAATCGGACGACGATCCAGAGGACGCCAACGTCACAGTCGTCCACAGCGATGAGCTATAGTGAAGGTTACACAAATTAACCTTCACCATTCAAAAGCGGCTTCGGCTGCCCTTATCCTCCGCTTAGCTTCAGGCACGGAGGACCTAATATGCATCCAAGAACCATGGTTGTATAAAGACCGGGTTTGCGGATTACACAAGGACGGCTACTGTATTCTGTACGCAGCTGGACCAGGTAAGACCAGAGCATGCATTATGGTCAAAAACAACCTCAAAGCATTTATCCTATCTGATTTTAGCGATAAGGACACATGCACTATCGCCATCGAAAACAAGAGGCGTATAATTTGGTTCATGAGCTGCTACATGGCACATGATCATGGAGACGATCCACCCAACTCCATGACAAGAAGAGCGATGTCCTCTGCGAAAGAAAGGAACATCCCAATAGTCATCTGCGCAGATGCTAATGCACACCATACCATCTGGGGTAGCTCTGACATTAATCAACGAGGTGAGTCTTTACTCAATTTCATAGTTGAACATAACCTAACAGTATTTAATAGAGGTAGTGAACCAACTTTTATTGTTACTAACAGAAGGGAGGTTCTTGATATCACGCTTATAAACGATAAATTCTCGGATCTTATCACTAACTGGAATGTGTCTAAAGACTGTTCCTTCTCTAATCACTTATACATAGATTTCGACTTCTCTTTTGAGGTTGACTCTGTAAGTCACTACTTGAATAGGAAAAGGACCAATTGGTCAATCTATTCCAGAATCTTGTCGGGGACATTACCAGTATGTCCGACACATATTGACGATAGGTCGTCATTAGACTCGGCAGTGGAATCACTCACAAAAGTTTTAGCTTATGCAACAGATAAATCCTGTAGGAAAACTACTAGGATAGGCAAAGCTAAACCAGCATGGTGGAATGCGGAAATTGCGGATAAACGTAAAGAATGCAGGAAACTCTTTAATGAGGCTAAGATCTGTGGTAACTGGTCCACTTACAAATCCTCATACAATAAATTCAAAAACCTTGTAAGGAAAGCTAAAAGACAATCCTGGAGGAAATTTTGCAATGGAGTTGAAAATTCCTCCGAGACCAGTCGGCTACGAAAGATTCTATCTTCAAATCCAACTATACCATCATACATTCAGAAACTGGATGGTACGTGGACCATTTCCAGCAAAGATACTCTAGAGGTACTAACGGAAACACACTTCCCGGGATGTAAAGAGACAAATACTCTACCAAGGGACGACCATGGTAATATTTTAAGGGACATATCGAATATCCCGATAACCCAACACCGAATCAGATGGGCAGTTAGAAGCTTCCATCCCTACAAATCACCTGGTCCAGATGGAATAATACCAGCTGACCTTCAGATTAACATTGACATCCTGCTGCCCTGGATTTTGATAATATTCAAGGCATGTCTTCGCTTGTCACATATTCCAAACACATGGACAACCTACAAAGTGGTTTTCATTCCCAAGGGGGGGGAAGACATCTCACACGAAGGCTAAAGACTTCAGACCAATTAGTCTATCCTCCTTCATGCTTAAAACCCTGGAGAGGATTATTGACACTTTCATCAGATCATCCTTAGATGCAAATGATCTATCCAACTCCCAACATGCTTACATGAAGGGAAAATCTACTGAAACCGCGCTTCACACTCTTGTGGGCCATATCGAAAGATCACTTCACTATAAGGAATATGCGCTTGTAGCCTTCCTGGATATAGAAGGTGCTTTCAACAATGTCAAACCTGACTCAGTTCTTGACGCTATGAGACGTTTGAGGATTGACCCGGTGGTCATCTCTTTAGGCGAATTGAATCGGAATTGGGCGCCTCCAGCATCCAGAGAATAGCAACTAGAGGAACTCCACAAGGTGGAGTATTGTCCCCATTGCTATGGAATCTGAATATTAACACTCTACTTAAAGGCATGGAAAAGACCTGCTGCAAAACTATTGCATATGCAGATGACGTGGCGGTGGTAGCTACTGGCAAGGACCCAAAGCTTCTCTCAGAAGTGTTGGAGTCTGCACTCAATCTACTGGGAAAATGGTGTCATGGCTGTGGACTGGGAGTCAACCCAACCAAAACCGAACTGATATTATTTACCAGAAGATACAAAATCCCGGAATTCACTACTCCTAAGATAAACGGAGTATCACTGTCACTATCTAAAGAAGCCAAATATTTGGGACTTATTCTTGATAGTAAACTGAACTGGAATCTGAATACTATTTCGAGAACCACAAAAGCAGCATCTGCATTGTATTGCTGCAAAAGGGCAATTGGCCTAAACTGGGCATTAAACCCCAAAAATGCATATTGGTTGTGCTACTGTGTGATCAGACTGATCTTATTTTACGGAGCAACTGTTTGGTGGCCAGCTTTGGAGAAGAGAAACCAGCGAACAAAGTTCGAACGTTTAATGAGTATGATGTCGATCATGATAACAGGTGCACTTAGAACTACTCCATCTAAGGCTCTGTTCACTATACTAAACTGGCTACCACCTGATATCGAGGCCAGGAAGATTGCTGCACATTCAGCGCTGAGACTTCGTGCAACACAGGCATGGAAACACCATAGTTATGGTCATGCAAACATTCTCGGTGATTTATATCGAGACCTTAGGATTGATTACGCAATACCAATACCACTGTTTGATCCCGGGTTCATGGTATCCATACCGGAAAGAACATACTACGATAATAGTCGCCACATAACCGAAGGGGATATTCAAATCTTCACAGATGGTTCAAAAACAGCAGATAAGGTAGGAATAGGTATTTTCTCTGCACAATTGGACCTGAGACTGTCCCACAGGCTACCCGACTACTGTAGCATTACACAGGCCGAAGTGATGGCCATAAATATAGCCGCACAATGGGTGCAGTATAATGGAATATCTAATAAGGATATTCGCATACTTACTGACAGCAAGGCGGCCATTAGTTCCATGACAGGTGTGTACACCACATCAAGGATTTTCCATGAATGCCGATTGTCTCTGGGGGAGATCGCGAGACATTCGTTGGTTACCCTCACTTGGGTTCCAGGTAATGGGGACATTTACGGTAACTGCGAGGCCGATAGACTTGCGCGTGCAGTAGCCAATTTGAACCAATATGGTTACAACGATGATATAGGCGCTCCTTTAACAATAGGTAAGCAGCAAATATCTCGCAAACTTCATCTTGAAGCTATGGAAAGATGGACCAGGGAACCCACTTGTGTAGAGTCCAGGAAAATCTGGCCCATGATGGAAGAGCAGCGAACTATTCAGTAGGCCTTGGCGCAACGGGAGCTTTCTATGGTAACACAACGGGACCTTATTTTGGACCCAAGTGAGCTTGGCCTAAGGCGGCTGCCAATATAACCTAACCTAACCTATTCCAAAATCTCCTTTTGCCCTTACTAAGGTAAGATCGGCAATTGCTGTAGCGTAACCAACGGCAAACACTGCCGGTTACAAAAATCCTTTTATTGTTTTTTTTTATATAAAAACATTTTTCTACCACAGTATTTTTAAAATATTTTTTATAACAATAAAAATATATTGGAATACAATATAGTGTAGTTTATAGATATGGGTCAGTAGATTAGTTTACCATTTTTAGAATTTTAAATATACATTTAAGATCGGGAGCTATATCCGAAAGACCGATTTTCCGGACTTCGCGGACTTAAAGTGTTATATAAAAAATACCATTTGACCAAATTAAATTTTTTAATCTATATTAGAAAGACAAGAAATTATCCTTTTTAAAAAGTATACACGGATTTAAATTAACAGCAAAACTATGTTGGATATTTAAGACACAAATACAGTTTTTGAATTTTTTCTACTATTATTTTGAACTTACATCTATTTTTGACCCACTCTTTATTAAAAGTCATACTTTTTTTAATTCATAATCTAATTCTATACTTCATTGGAAAAACAAAAAGGTATCGTTTGATAAAATTGGAAAAAAATTGTGGGCCCTATGAATTTTTTAAAAAGTTGTAAAACACGTAAAATTTTCATGCATTAGAAGTATGGTTTGGGGTCCGAGAATTCCCGGGCGGGAAATCCCGGGAATTCCCGGAAATTCTTCGTCGGGAATTCCCGGGAATTTTTTTAAATTTTCCCGGGAAAAACGGGAAATTTAATATTTATGTAGTTTTATAATCCTATAGGAAAAAATGTTACTGTTTGTATCGCCTAAGTGAAAATTGTACATTTACTAAAGGAATTTTTAGATGCTAATACGAAATATAAATAAAATTAGATACAAGTGATATTTTAGATTATTGAAAAACATTTCATCGGTGCGCTGAAGAAAAGTCCTATTTGACTATTTTTCACTAGGAAAAAAACGTTTTATTTTGTCCAATCATTTCATACACGAGTTTTTAACTTTATATTTCTACAATCTTTTAAACATTTAATGATGATGTACCATTTTAAAATTTCATTTAAATACTAATTTTTCATTCCATAACACCATTCACAAAAGTGAATGGGTGAAAAGGGTAGACATTTTTCAAAAATGCATCCTAAAATTGTATTTGCATTATGAATGCATTTTTAAATTGTAATATTATTTCTTAACTACTATATTAAAAGGGGACATATTCATCTTCTACATGCAGTTTAAATCATTAAAATCCGTTAACAACTTTTAGAGTTATTGATGATTAAAGTTACACACTTTTCCGATTATTTTGACTTTTCGAAAAATTAAAATCGTGAATAAATACGCGAATTTTTTGAAATTCAAAAAAATAAAAATGGGGATATTTAGATGGCTCCATAGAAAATGTTCGTGCCAAATATGAACAATATCGGATGACCCTCCGTCAAACACTTTTCGGTAAAATAGGGATCCCGCGTGGTCCAATTTAGGTACATGAACAAAGCTAATATTTTACAAAATGAACCAAAAAATATTTTCTAAATCTAATTCGTAATAGATTTGAATAGAAGAAAATTTTTATGATTCAAAATATTTTTTAAGCTTGAATTGTAATATTGGTAGTGGATTCTGTAGGGGTGCTTGTAGCTCAAAATTCATTTTTTATTGCAATAGTTTTATATACTTTTATTCACCACTGTGAGAACAGTTGTATTTAAATTTAACGGGTTTTGGTATCAAATTTTCATATTGACATTTGATCGTAATGACACCCTGTTTTTATGATAATACCGTGCAAATGTCAAAAAGATAAAAGGACGACATTTTCGATGAAGATTTTGGTATTGGTAATTTTTTTTATTATATGTGTATGGGTATTATGCTGAAAAAACTGAAATTTTCCAAATTTTCCAAAAATTTCCATAGAAAAGTAGGGTATAAAAAGCGGCCATTACGGTCAATCGTTCCTTTTTGCTGATCGCTGCCACCGAGTTTATTTAAAAAAAAGTCGTCACTCTGCCCGAAAAAAAAATTGAAATTGTGTTTAAAATTTCGTTATTTTTCTTTTATAAGAAAATCCTGTGAGTATATATATATATTTTTTTTTTTTGTGTGTGAAAATTTAAAATATTCTTTTTTTTATTTAAAAATTAAAGTCATTTCTTTTAATCCTTTTTTTATTAAAAAGATACTTTCACATTTTATTTAAAGAAAGTTGTGGAATTTGTTTTTCATAAAACACCACAAATTTTTGGAAAAAAAGTTAACGAAATTTTGAAAAATACCCAGGCAGAAGATTTAAAGAAGCCCTTTAACAATTCTAAACGACAAAAATTTACAAAATATCTAATTGCTTGATAACAAAAAGGTAATAAAAACAAAAAGCAAAATCACACACACACACATATAAAAATTAACAAAAACCAAATTTATTTTCAGCACACACACTACACAATTTTTTTTTTTTCTACGTCATCAGAAATTTTCTTTTCTAAAATCCAATTTTTCACGGGAACGGGCAACCCTGAGCATAAACCCGCCAGCCTTAAAAATCTCGAGCTAGGAAGGCTCCAATTGTACCTGTGACGGCGAAGAAAAAAAACGACAAACAAAAACCATCTTCGGGTGAGAAATTTCCAAAAGAAAAAGTGTGAAAAATGATCTACGAAAATGTTAAAAACCTCAAAAACAGTGAAAAATTAATTTTTTTAAATTAAAACAAAATGATTTAATATATATTTTTTCCGGTTTTTTTAACAAAAATTTATTAACATTGTAAAACATAAACTTTTCACTAAAACGAATATAACAAAAACACCAAAACCAGAAGAACAAAAAACCAAAAATGAAAAACAACACAAAAACAATTTAAAATCATTTTTATTTGGTAAAGTTAACAAATATTAAAAACAATTTAAAATTATTACTTAAAACTATAAAAATTTAATTTTTCTTAAAACTACTACTACTTTTTCACTATTTTTTTTTTATTAGTTTAAAAATTTAAATTTTTAATAATTTAATTTTCATTACATTTTTTTTTATTGTCCACTCACGATTAACATAAAAACAAATTAAGATTGTAATGCAAAAATCAATATAAAAAAAATGTTAGTGGTGAAAATATAGATAATTTCATACAAAACAAGTGTCAAAAATTAAAATATAAGAAAAAAAAAAAAATGTGCAAAAATAAACATTAAAAAAAATTGAGTTAATAAAAAAAAAAAAAAAAAAATCAATAAGATCAATAAGTTATATTGAGTAAAAATAATTATTCTGTTAATAACATGTTATGTTAAAAAAATATATAAGCAATTAACATACGAAACCACCCTTATATTAAAATCTATAAACACCAGGAAAATACAAATACATCGACAGGAAAGCAGCCGAAAGATCTTTCGACGTGGGATCCTGATAATGTAAGTGAAAACCTTTATTTTATTAATATTTTTTTTATTTTTTCCTATTTTTTTCCATAAACAAAAATAAAAATTTTAACATAACATACTCTGATGCAGAAACTTTAACCAAAGAATATTCATATATAGAAGGCGCATCATGTAGAAACAAAATTTCTTATGGCGGGTTCTAATCATAGAACCTGCTCTCATGTAATTCTCGCTCTCAACATTTTGTATTGATGAGGGGGATAAGTAACAAGGGAAAACTAAATCCACCAGCAAAACAGAGAGAGAGAAAGAGTTTAAATATATGTGTTTGTACATGTGTGTATTCCTTATAAAGAATTGCAAATAAAAACACGCACACATATATATAAGATTGTACATGTATAAAGATCTTTATTTCAAATTGAAAGAAACAATTTGTTTCTTGTATTTTGAAAAAAGTGCCAACAGAATTTTTGGTTGTTTATTTACTAATGGAAAAGATATGAACGTTAATATTACAGTAGGGCATAGCATACATGTTTTGTTGTTTTACAAGTAGAAATACTTTGATCTGCACCGACGTGCTTATACCTTTCTTAGTGACGTGACAAATTTTTGTATGATTTCGAAGTTGTCAATTTATATTTTATAGTTATATTTTTGATAAACTAATAATTGTTATATTTTACTTTTATATATTATATTTTTATATATTTCATAGAATGTGCATATAATTTGTTTTTGGTGTTTTTTTTATTATTAAAAAAAAGTTTTTATAGAGAATTTTTAGTTTTTGAAATTATTATTTAAAAAAATATTTAAATTTTTTCATTTTTAAAAGTATATATTTTTCCATTTTTTGGATTTTTTAGAAAGAAAAATAAAAATAAAGTAAATAGTAAATAAAAGTTTTTCCTTTTTTTCGGCAAAAAAAAAATTATTTTGTGATTTTTTCCATGTTTTTGAGTTGTATTTTATTTGAAACAAGAAATTGTTATTAAAATATAAATTTTTTATAGAAATAAATAATATTAATATTTTCAATTTTAAAACTTATTTTTAAATTATTTTATTTAGTAAAAAAATAGTTTTGAATAAAAAAAGTATTTCATTTCTTTTATTTTTGGCAGAAATAACATTTATTTTGAAAAATAAAGAAGTTTTTTTGATTTCCTTTTTCTAAGCAAAAAGTTATTTTTTTTTTTATACAAAAAGAAATAAATATTCATACAGCAAAGTTTCAATTTATAGACCTAAATTTTTTTATAAACAAAAATACTGATTTTTTTTAATATATAAGTTATTTTTTGGCAGGAAATAATTTATTTTTTATTTATTCATTTATTTATTTTTGCCATAAACTTTTTTTTAATTAGAAGGTATATAAAATAAAAATATTTTTTTATATTTTTTTCAAGTGGATATAATTTTATATTTTTGTTTTTATTTATTTAATTAATTAATATACTTCACTTTAACATCTGTTACTTTGAATACATAAGTAACAAAACTACACAAATCAAATTTTAAAATACAAATTTGATATTCTGAAAGTATATTTACATAAGCTCATATGACGTTAAAAAAGGTATAAGTAGTTCGGTGATGATTAAAGTATTTCTACTTTTAAAACAACAAAACACATATGCTATGAACTACACTAACATACACGATCGTATTTTATCTCCTTTAGTAAATAAACGACCAATTCCTTGTTTCTACTTTTTTATAGGCACTACACCAGTGATCGCCACACTCATACATTCACAATTATGTTTGTGTATGTTTTGTTTTTCTGTTCCATTATGAAATTATACACCAAAAAAATAACATCATTTTTATAGTAATTTTATTTTGAAAGTTTCTTCGTCAATTCAAGACTTGTAAGTGGAAATAAACGTTACTAGTTTAGAATTTGAATAGTAATAACCAGGGATCGCAACGATTACCATAGTAATCATAAAAATTACGATTTAATGTTTATTTTTTTTACTCTTTGATTAAAAAAAAATAACGACATATAAATAATTAATGATTTTAATTTCTTATTAAAAAATATCAAATAATACTAAATTTAATTCAGCACGAACGATTATTTCAAATTTGTATTTTATAATAAAAAATGAAAATTAATTGTATTAAATTATTATTTCTTAATTAAAAAAAAGATAGTTGTTTAATTAAGAGATAAAAAATCATATTAATATTTTTCATGAGTGTATCTCAAGCAACAAGCAGTAACACAACATTCTTGCTTGAATGCTCGTGCGAGACTGACTTTTTTGAGAGTTTTTTATTAATTTCAAGAGCATAACAAAAGAGATAAAAAACACGTAAGCTTCTTTTCCTTTTGTCTTCCCTCCCGCATCATGAAATACTTTTAAAAAATATTTCAGTTTTCATTGACATGCGCTTTCTATATGTTGTATATTCTTTGCTTTAACATAAGATTACATCTTATGATTATTACACTCAGTGTTTACAACATGAGTGAAACTGTTAAATTGTTCATTTGAAAATATCAGAGTATGACATGTTTTGTTGCAATTTTTAAACTTAATATATATTAAAATTTTCATGTTTAAAAGTAAATTTCCTTTAAAATAAGGGGTCGTTTAATTAAGTTTAACGATAAAATGATTAAATTATTTTAATAAAACAATTTAATTATTTTATTACATGTGAAACATTTAACAAAAACAAAAATAATAATTTAAAACCTGTTTTTTTATAATATGTAATATTACATTTCATGTAATTATTTTCTATTACATGTAAATTTAATTAAACGATTGTCCTGCATGTTTTCAAAACCCACCATGATCTAGTGGTGTGAATTGATACCTACTATATCGAAACCCCAGGTTCAAACCTCGCTTGAGTGAAGAATTTTCATTTATTTATTTTTATTTTGAACCAAGGTTCGAATCCCACTTGGGAATAAAACTATTTTTTTATATTTTTAATTTTTTTTATTAAAATATAACTTTTTTTATAATTATTGATTTTTTTTTATGAACCCAGGTTCAATTCCTAATTGGAACAAAAATTAAGTTTGAATATTTTTTTTTATTTAAAATTTTTCTTATTTTGCACATTTTCATTTTTATTTTTTTTTTTTTGCATTTCTGAAAAATTAATTTTTTTTTTATGAACCCGAGTTCGATTCCCAATTGAACCCGAAAATTTTTCTGTATATTTTTATTTTTTTGCGTTTAAAATGAATTTTTAAATTGGTTTTTGCAATTTTTTCCCCTTTTTTTATCGCTATTTATTTTATTTTTTTATATTATTAATATGTTTAAAATTAGTTGAATTTTCTTTTATTTTTGAGCAATGGTTTTTGATTTATTATTTTTAATAAACAGTCTGAATAATAAAATGAAGCTCTAAGCGTTCTTTTATTGGTTCCTGGTGAACTAAACCGGATAGGGTAGTTTTTGGGATCATACTAGCACTCCTTGTATGATCATGGTTGGGAGGGGAAAACAATGTGTTACCATCTACATACAGCTCGTTCAACAATTCTAAATGTCCGTTTCCGTCTTCTTCTTTTTCCTGAGTCTGTTCGTGTTCTCTTTGTCCCACTTTCTATCCTTTGCTCTCTTTCTTTTTTCTCTACAACTACAGCAAGCACACAATAAAATAATATTCTGTGCATGTCAACTACTAGTCCAATTAAAGTAGCACCGAATCCCCCCGATTGCCGACGAGATAGGAGCCGGAAAACAGTTGCGTGCTAGCTGCTTTCATGGATCTAATATTAATTACTTTGACACATATGCAAATATTCAGAACGGTTATATACTACAATTCTTCAAGCAATTAATTCTTGTGAAGTTAAAGAATTTAAGTCTATGAATTAAATATGAAAGCTTTAAAGAAATTACTGGGAAAATAATTTTAATTCGATTTTCAAAAGTGAATTAAACAATTAAGCCTTTGGAGCACTTATTTTTTATTTATTTTTTTTTTTTTTGTGAAATATTTAAGATTGTTTAAATTTTTAATTGGTTTTACACTTTGTATTAATACCAAAAATATTTTCAAATGTATTATGCTGTAAATACCTTCAATACTTTGTATGTTGAAGTCATTAAATTTTTTAAATGTAATTGCATCTCTTAAATCAAATTTCGGCACATTTTTTTATTTGTAGTCAACTCAATTTTTCGTTTTTAATGGTATTAATACAAAGTATTATAGTGTAAAATCACCTTAACTAATCATAAATTTGATTTATAATATTGTTTTATAGTACTGAATAGAAAAATTACATTCTTTACAAAAAATCATTGCTTTTTTCTTAAAATATAAATTTCCCGGGAAATCGATTTTTTTATTCCCGTTTCCCGGGAAACAAAATATCACGGGAAACCCCAAACCCTAATCACAAGTAATGGAAAAAGCCATATAAAAGTAAAACAACAAGATTATACGAGTTGTACACATTTTAAAAACTTCATAGAATCTAAAATTTTCATCCGATTTTATCAAGCGATATCTTTTTGTTATTCCAATAAAGTATAGAATTAGATTATGAATTAAAAAGTATGTCTTTTAATAAAGAGTGGGTCAAAAATAGATGTAAATTCAAAATAATAGAAGAAAAAATTCAAAAACTATATTTGTGTCTTAAATATCCAACATAGTTTTACTGTTAATTTAAATCTGTGTATACTTTTTAAAAAGGATAATTTCTTGTCTTTCTGATATAGTTTAAAAAATTTAATTTGGTCAACTGGTATTTTATATATAACACTTTAAGTCCGCGAAGCCCGAAAAATCGGTCTTTCGGATATAGCTCCCGATCTTAAAGGTATATTTAAAATTCTAAAAATGGTATAATAATTTACTGACCCATATCTATAAACTATACTATATTATATTCCAATATATTTTTATTGTTGAAAGAAATATTTTAAAAGTACTATAAAATCCCTCAGGTGCAAAACTGAGTACATGCGAGTTGATTTCGTTTTGTTAGATTTTTTCTTATAGTTTGATGGTTTTGTTTTTAAATTATAAATTATTTTATTAAATACTAAACATAAAATAAATTAAAGAAAAAATTTTTGGATTTGCTTTATTATTTTAATTTTTATGCAATGTCAAATGCACAAATTACAAACATGAACTCATTTGTGCTATATATATATATATATATATATATATATATATATATATATATATATATATATATATATATATATATATATATATATATATATATATATATATATATATATATATATATATATATATATATATATATATATATATAACTGGAGCTTTCTAAAAACTGATTTCGACAGACGGACAGACGGAAATATTTATATCGACTTCCCTATCAATAAGGATCCAGAATATATATACTTTTTGGGGTCTTAGATGAATAGTGTAGAAATTACAAATGGAATGACAAACTTATATGGGCAATTCTCTTTTTACGTTTGCCTTTATGAAACCGACCTTCAACCTCAAATATTTTTTTAAATTCTTACTTTTTTAAACAACCTTTGATGCAATTATGTTAACAACACTTTTTGCTGTAACAGAAAAAAATTCAAGACCTGAAACGGTTCCATGTGGTGCCGGCAAGCATCCAAAGTCAAAGATTCCAAAAAAAGTGTTTGAAACTTATAAGTTTTTTTTTTATTCCTTTTTATTTTTGTAGTCGCGGATTTTAGCAGAAATGTCCAATTCTTCTAATGTAGACTATAAACACTTGTAGAAAAGGACTAGCATGGATTTAATTAGCGTGCCATTAACCAATGTCAAATTGTGTTGTGCGAAAGTCGTGAAACCAAATTTTAAAAAATGTTTGAATTTTGCAGTTTTTTCACTGGGGATTTTACGCCGTTTCGGATATTTCAAAATTCAAAACAGAGCCTAATAGCTCTTGTGCATCATTTGACATATATCTCGATAATGTGCCCTCAACCACTGTTGCCAGATTTGACGATTTTTGGGTCTAAAAATGGCCTGTTGACGATTTGACGATTTTTACCCTAATTTGACGATTTTTTCTAAAAGAAAATCCAGAACTGTTTTTACAATTTTTTATATATTATTCTTTAAAAGTTAATTAGTTGGTACAAAAATATTAACAATTTAAATAAAAATCTTCTTAAATTTGCTAATGTAAATGGTTCATTTATTAGGAAGGATTTATGGGAACCAATATAATAATATTATTTTATTACGAAATGGCGAATAAACCCTACAAATGGCCTAAATACTTAAATTGTCGAACTAAGAACCTTAAGACATTTTTGATGAATTCATTCAAAATTAAATTTTGTATACATATATTGTAGATATAGCGGGTGTCATAAATAAGTAAACAAAGTAGTGTCTTGAACTCAATTGGTTCTTTTTCAAGTTGTAGATCGAAGATATCAAAAGTAACATATAATTATAAATATATAATGTCTTGTTAGTAAAATAAGCAGCAAAAGATTCAATTCAACACATTACTTTTTAGTGAATGTGAGTGTTTTTAAAGAAGTCTAAAAAATTAATGTTCCGTAAATAAGTAAACATGGCTTCTGATAGCCACGGTGACCGCCTATGTTTTAACACATTAGTGCCAAACGTGTTGGTATAGTGACTACATATATTCTGCATATCCCTGAACAAAATTAAGAGGTTTTAATATTAAGTTTATCAGTTTGGTCAATTATGGGGACTCTATTTTTTTCATTAAATTTTATGCAATTTCTCTTTGTGACACATCTGGACTTTGAGTAGGTCACTCTGAAATGTTAATTATTTCCTCAGCTATATAGTTTGAATCAAATTCATCCTAATTTATAGATGAATTTTCCTACTATAGGATAAAATCCACAACAATTAAACAAAAACTTTTTGGAACTTTATACCTTTTAACAGATTAAGGTTAATCTAGGATTTTATTTTACCTTTGTGTACCAGTTTTCTTCCTATTTTATAAACGGAAATGTATTTCCAAACCATTAAGCCTTTTCTGCCGGATTTAAGTATTGGTTTTCTATACTAAAAAGTTAAAGTTTAAACATTTTAGAGCTAAACATACATATAGCCTACATTATATTGCATGCGAATCACAGGTTATTCAATCCAGAGACTTATTTTCTAAATTTTTCATATTTTTAGACATAATCTGCATAGAACGTCATCAAATTTTCGAGATTTATTATACATATGTGTAAAATTTTCCGTACATGTTTTCCGTCTTCATATATTTTTCTGTGAGTTGTAAATTCAGACCATAGTTTTCGGACCTCCGGAATAAGTTTTGATAAAAATTTTGGAGCAGAATGCATAGGAATTTAAAGCTAAATTGATATCTATACTCTTTGTAGTGATTCTTATGCGTTTACGCGAGTAATTGAGGTCAACGCGTTCATTGTGTTTGAAGCATTTAACCACCTTGAGAATAAAGTGGCCGTTTTATTAAAAATTTTTGATATATTTCTATATGTTTCACATTTTTCGTTATGTATGATAGTTGCTCTTAATTCTCCTACACTTAAGTGTGCGCTATTTGACATCCTTTAGTTTAAAATTATAGTTAAAATAAATTTGCAGCTTTTGTCAAATTTTCCTATATAATCGAAAAAGTGATTTTTTATTTCTCTCATAATGTAACAAATAACTATCGCTGTTGTGCTAAAATTATTTTGCAACCATAAACTTCACTTCCTTTTAATAAAAAATTAAAGAAATTAAGCCAATAGTTGCTTGTTTACTTATTTTTGACTTGCCCGAAAACGACTTGACTTAATCAAAAATATGAACATTTTGAAAAATGGACAAATGATAAGTTTGTTTACTTATTTATGACACCCGCTGCACAATGTGCGATTTTAAAAATGAAATAGAAATAATTATGGAACTTTGGAACGGCTGCTCCGATTTCCATGAAATTTCACATGGTGATAGTAGAGGTGTAGGCGAGTTCAAGTTTTGAGCTTGGACTATATAGACCTACAGGGGGCGAGTCCACAGGGTCCCAAAGTTGGACACCTCGTGCATAAAATTTATTAAAAACGATCCTGATACCTTATATCAAAGATTTTTATATGGGAGGATTCTGCTAGTCGATATCTACAAAAAACATCGTCGCATGCCTATATTATCTCTTTTTGTTTAACAGATATTAAGCTTAAAAAATTAAATTTTTTACTTTTTAGCCTTTCTTGGTGGTTTTTTCCCTACAGCGGGTCCAATTTTAGACTTATTGTTTTAATTCATTAAAAACAAAAAGAAAAGTTGCGTAAAGAAAGAATTTTGAAAAAATATTTACGGAGTCAAAAGTTACAAGCTTTTAAATTTAAACTTTCAAAAAAAGTTGATTTTTTCCCGTTTTTTTTGCCAAAAAAGTGGTAACATTCTTTTTCTGTTATATAAAAATTTTCTTAAGTAACATATATAATATATATATTTTTCTGAAAGATAACTAAACACAAATTACTTTAAAGGAAAAGAAGCTTTTAAAAACCAATTTTTGCGAGAACCAGGGTTTACCAAATTTGACCTATTTTTCCAACAAATTTCGAATTTTCGGCTTAATTTCTCAAATCGCAAAGCTAGAATCAAAAAAAGTTATACTTTTTATTTAGTCTAAAGTGTTTTAATTTTTCTCGCAATAGAAATTTTTGCTCGCCGTTATCGGTTGGAAAGATATAGCAAAAAAAGTAAAAAATCCCATTTTTGGAAATTTTTTAAAGTTTTTTGGGAATTGCGGGATTTCTACTTATGTGTGAAATTTCATACAAAAATATTCACTAACAAGATTTTTATGGCATGATTAAAAATGAAAAATATGCAAAAAATCACAAATTCATCCTTTCTCAGTGTTTTTTGCAAAAAGTCTTTAACAAATTTTCATATTGTAAAACTTTTTATACATATTTGAAAAGACAAAATTTCCTAAACATTGATGTACAACAAGTATATATTGGTAGTTTTGCGTTTGCAATTGAAGGATTATAAATTTATGATTTCAAGTAATTTAGCCAATTTTTAGTCATTTTTATATGAATGGTAATGCCGCTCATGATAATGCCGTGAAAAAAAATATTTTAATAAAGCTCAACGTTTTAATTTTTTCAGCATAGTGCTAAATACATATCCTTCTGTTATATCCGTAAGACAGATAACAAATACATGTTATATATCATTGTTTAGAAAATTTTGTCTTCTTTTCAAATATGTATACAAAGTTTTACAATACGAACATTTGTTAAAGACTTTTTGCAAAAAACACTGAGAAAGGATGGATTTGTGATTTTTTGCATATTTTTCATTTTTAATTATGCAATAAAATTCTTGTTAGTGAATATTTTTGTATGAAATTTCAATCATAAGTAGATTTTTTGATGCTTAATTCAAAGCACTATTCGCTTTTTTAGATTTATTTACAAAAATCCCGTAATTCCCAAAAAACTTTAAAAAATTTCCAAAAATTGGATTTTTTACTTTTTTTGCTATATCATTCTAACCAATAACGCGGAGCAAAAATTTCTATTGCGAAAAAAATCAAAACACTTTAGACTAAATAAAAAGTATAATTTTTTTTTTGATTCTGGCTTTGCGATTTTAGAAATTAAGGCGAAAATTCGAAATTAGTTAGAAAAATATGTCAAATTTTGGAAACCCTGGTTCTCGCAAAAATTATTTTTTAAAAGCTTTTTTTCCTTTAAAGTATTTTGTGTTTGGCTATCTTTCAGAAAAATATATATATTATATATGTTACTTAAGAAAATTTTTATATAACAGAAAAAGAATGTTACCACTTTTTTCATCAACTTTTTTTGAAAGTTTAAATTTAAAAGCTTGTAACTTTTGACTCCGTAAATATTTTTTCAAAATTCTTTCTTTACACAACTTTTCTATTTGTTTTTAATGAAATAAAAAAAATAAGTCTAAAATTGGACCCGCTGTAGCGAAAAAGCTTCACCAAGACAGGCTAAAAAGTAAAAATTCTAATTTTTTAAGCTTAATATCTGTTAAACAAAAAGAGATAATATAGGCATGCGACGATGTTTTTTGTAGATATCGACTAGCAGAATCCTCCCATACAAAAATATTTGAAATCGGTTCAGATATAAGGTATCAGGATCGTTTTTAATAAATTTTATACCCGAGGTGTCCAACTTTGGGGCCCTGTGTACTCGCCCCCTGTAGGTCTATATAGTCCAAGCTCAAAACTTAAACTCGCCTACAACTCTTCTATCACCATGTGAATATGGATATCATGGAAATCGGAGCAGCCGTTCCAAAGTTCCATAATTATTTCCATTTCATTTTTAAAATCGCACACTGTGCGCTGTAGGTTCACAAAGAAGCCTATGTGTTTTTTTATAACAAGGTAAGATAAATAATTTATTTTGGTTTGAAGGCCATACAAAATTATATGCAGATAACTCTCGATTTACGCGATACTTCATTTACGCAATTTCTTTATAACGCGATTCTATTATTGAACATTTTTTTAAAAACGAGTTTTTATTTAACGCGAACTTGGTATACCGCGTATAAATAATATAATGAAAAAAATTTAAATTATAAGTGAAGTGTTGCATAATTGCTTAAATATTTTTTGTATGATTAAAAAAGGTGAAACGGCAAAATATGTAACAAGATTATAAAACTTTAAGAAGAACAATCCCAAAAATATATATATATATATTTAGATAAGTATGCATAAGTATGTATACATATAATCATACTTAATAGGTAATGTATACATGATTTTCGTAATATGCCCCCAATATAAAATTTATGTAAATTTTATTAATTTCTATTCAATTAAAAATTTAATTCTTCATCAGAAAAAGCATAAAAACTATTCATTAACATATAAATTTTTCATATTGACGATTTTTCGACGATTTCAAATTGTTGATTTGATGATTTTGACGATTTTTATCTCCAAATTTGACGATTTTTCACCAAATTTATCTGGCAACTATGCCCTCAACAGAAATGCTGTAGGAGGTACCCAAACTTGGAGAGAAAAAACGTGAATGGCTCCAAGAGGTGCATTTTTCGCGAGGCACACTCGCAACGTTATTTCATTTTAGCTAGAGTATAGCGTTATCAAAGAAGGTTTCCAAATGACATTTAAGAATTATTGTGGCATTTTGAAATATTAATTTGCTAAACGTGTATAGCTATTTTAAAGAATTCAGCAATTTTTCATATATTGTTATAGCGGATGTTGGCGTTATAAATCAATTTTAAACTGAAATAAGTTCCTGTCTAAAGATTTACTTACGCAGAAAATATAATTTCACTAAAAATATTCATCAACGGTTTTCAATGGCTAAGAATGCTATGTTTTAAGTTTAACATTAATCGTCGAGGCACACCCAAGGCGCTAAACACCCAAAATTGGCGATGATATATGTCAATCTGTAGCTGCTTTAATACCCTATATCAAAATCAATATGGCGTTCGAAAAAAAGTGTGATTTTTCATTTAATGCAACTTTAGAGATTTGACTAAGTGCAATCAAAAAATGTATATAAATGACATTGTCTCTTATGACTTATTTTAAACCTTTTGCAATAAATGGATGAATATGAACAACACTACATCACTAAAAACTGAATTTTGCAAATTTTGTAAGAGGGTTTAATAATTATTAAGTCGCTAATATAACCTCGCATACTTAACTTATCGCGATATTTTTAATTTGTATTTTAGATACAGCATTATAGAGTACCTAAATGCAATAATTTTGGATTTAGGACTTAGACTTAATAAACAAAAAATTTATGGGCTAAAAGCTAGAAACACAGGGTGTTTCATATGTGCATAAAAATTAATTTGCACATACGTTTTCAATTTAAATACCAAATTGCTGCCAAAAATAATAGATACAGTTAATTTAATTCAAATTTTTTTTATATTAAATCGAATTCTATTGTACTTTTTTGATTATTTTTATATAATAGAATAACAAAAGTTTCATTTAGGTTGAAAATATTCTAAAGAAATAGTATTCTGACACAGAAAATGGGAAGAAACAATCAGTGCACCAAATAGGAGTGAAAATTGGTTCAAAACCAGCGAAAACTACAAAGTCGTTGCTTGAAATGGCCAAAAAGGACTCAGGAAGACATTTGGCAAAACATTAATCCTCCTTTCCGTTTCTGGGGTTCTTTAAGAGGTCTAATACGAGTTTATGTCATTTATTTTTTAGATAGTGCATTTTGCGCAAAATGTAAATGTCTTCCTGAGTCCCAAAAGGGAAGACAAAGAAGGGACCCCTTCATTTCTTTGAAGGCTATTTAAGCTATAATTTTTAATGAAGTAGGTCAGCAAACAGTTTGGCTTCGTCGTCTGTGTATATAAAATTTTAAGATACTGTTAAAACTTTTTTAAATAAATTTACTTTATTCCGAATGTACACAAAAAAAAAAAAAAAAAAAAATGGAGAGACATAATATTTTTTGGCGAAATGAAAAATAGTTTGTTAGGAAATTACTTCCGATGAAGTATTCGCCACTCTGTGGAGAAAAAATTCCACGTTAAATTCACAAATATGACTGTTTCAGAGAAAGATGAAGATATAAAGGTTTTGCAATGATTTTAATTAAATTCAAATGGTGCTATTTATCATATTGATAAGTGCAATAAATGCATATGTGTATTGGAATATATTAGGATATTGCACAAAACGAAGACGAAATCTTTACGGACCTATTCCATCAAAAATTTCAGCTGAAATAGACTTCAAAGTATTGAAGGGGTCATTTTTTGCCTATAAAATAATCCTTCTATCTGATTTTGGGGTTATTTCGTGATGTCTATTACAAGTATCAATCGCACAAAAGCATTTTATATTTTCCTAAACCCATACTTGTAATTTCAAGTAACGATTTTCCATTGAAACTTTTCTTATTCTATTATGTAAAAATAATCAAAAAAGTACAATAGAATCCGATTTAATATAAAACAAGCGCGAATGTTATATTCGGCCCGGCCGAATCTATATACCCACCATATACTTTTTCAAATTTTACGTTATATGGGAAGGGGACGGTAAAATTGGCAGTAAAGTGGGTGGACCATGCCCATTTTTTGTTTCCGAATTTACATTGGTACCTGAAATATTTGAGCACAATTTCACCTTATATGGGAGGTGGGCGGTAAAGTGGGCGATCCACGCCCATTTTTGGTTTCCGAGTTTATATCGATCCCCGAACTATACGTACAAAATTTCGTTGTCGTACATGCTTATATTGAAGAAATATCAGCAGAAGTGTAGGAAACGGACACCCTGTGATTCTAGTTTTTAGACCATAACTTTTTTGTTTATTAACCGATGTTGCCCATTTTCAATCCCAAACAAACCTTATATAAGACAAATATTTGTGCCAAATTTCGTCCCCCTACGTTGTCCCGTCCTGCTTTCAACAAAATCAATATTCACCCCAATGTTTTTGATGGTGGTTATAAAAATTTGAAATAAATTAACTGTATCTATTATTATTTATATTAACTGTATCTAGAAGTATTTCTGAAGAATTTCCAAAATTATCGTCACTTTAATGTAATCCCACTAGGTGTATCTATTATTAAAGGAGTAAGGTAATAAACAATATGTTAAATTTATGATATCATACCAATCAGGAGATAAAAAAAAGCGAAATTTTGTGGTTGGCAGAACCATTTTTAAACGATAGAAATTTTAAATAACAGGTGCGTTTCTAAAATCACGGAAATGTGTTCAAAATTAAAATTATAAATTAAATTTAAAAAAAAAATGCCAAAAAATGTTTGCAAAAAAAATTTTCAACAATTAAAATTGTATTAAATTTGCATATCATCAATTCAATTTTTTTTTATATATATATTAGTTTTTTATTGAATCTTTCTTTTTCAGAAATTTACAATAAGTATTAAAATCTTAACCTAAACTTAAATTATTGTTGATATTGCCACTGCAAAATCCAACGTTGAGTTTTCATTAGTAGTGTTATCTTCCAAGATTCAGTGTTTCCATTCTTCTTAGGCGTCTGTGACCCTCAAAAGTTAGCAGGTCCCTAGCGAGAGGGTTTGGGTGTTCAGATAGTTTTTTCATATATTTGATGCTACTGTTCTTTATCACCTCACGAATTGTAGGAATATTGAGATCCTTGTGAATGTTGCTATTTCTGAAGTACCATGGTGCACCTGTTATTATTCTTAGGAGTTTGGACTGTCTTCTCTGTAATTTTGCAATGTTTGATGAGGAGGCTGTTCCCCAGAGTTGTATTCCATATAACCATATAGGTTTTATTACTGCTTTATATAACAGTACTTTATAGTCCAAGTCTAGGGCTGACTTTGGACCAATTAACCAATGAATTTGGGCAGATTTTAGTTTTATTTGAGTAACTTTGGATTCTATATGACGAGTCCATGTTAAACGCCGGTCTAGGTGAATACCAAGATACCTTACTTTGTCCTGTTCAGGTATTTGGACATTGTTTATTCGAATGGGAGGACAACTTTCCCTGCGTAAGGTAAATGTTATATGGACACATTTCGAAGCATTCACATTATCTTCCATTTATATAGCCATTTTTCCAGCTCAGTGATATGGGATTGGAGTTTTTCGGATGCAATCACAGGATTTGTATGCATACTTACAAAAGCAGTATCATCTGCAAAAGTTGATGTATGGATCATAGGGCTCGTGGGCATATCTGCCGTATATAGTATATAAAGAAGTGGCCCTAAAATACTTCCTTGAGGTACACCTGCGGAAATTTTTCTGCGTGAAGAAATCACATCTTTATATAGTTTTTTAGTAACTTATGAACGTTCTGTGGAAGTAACGTGGTCATTTTATGTATTAGTCCGTCGTGCCAGACTTTATCGAAAGCTTGAGATATATCAATAAATAACGCAGAGCAATACTGCTTGCTCTCGAAACCTCTTCTGATGAGAGTTGTAATTCGATGCATTTGTTCAATAGTACCATGTTTTCTTCTAAAACCAAACTGATGGTTAGGTATACTGTTATTATTATTAAGATGTAATAATAGGCTCTCAAGGAGCAATTTCTCAAACAATTTCGAAAAAATTGATAATAAGCTTATTGGACGGTAAGATGTTACTTCAGTGACGTCTTTTCCGGGATTGGGTATCATTACTATCTCTGACAACTTCCAAGTACTTGGAAAGTAGCCAGTACGTAAAATGGCATTGAAAATGAATAAAATAAATTTCAGAGCCGAGTTTGGCAAGAAACAAATCATTGTGCTGGTAATTTTGTCCGTTTCAGGAGATTTTCCTGCCTTCAGACCTTTTACTGCTAATTTCGTTTTCGCTTTTCAGTGGAATTTTTTGTGGTAAGTGGGAGCTTATGTACATTTTGTATTTTAACCAGTTTGTTTTCTTGTTTGGGAAACAATAGCTTTGCGTTTCAAAGTGGCTTGGACTTTTAATCAGTGTCAGGATCGTTGGTGAATGATCTGACGAAAGATCTAGTGAAGGAATCACTGATATAAAATCGCGTTTTATATTTCGGATTATGGCAAAGTCAATAAGATCAGGAATCTTATTGATGTCTGCAGGCCAGTAAGTGGGTTGACCACTAGATATGGAATCTAGTTTGTTAAGCGACATTGCCTCGAATATTTGCCTACCCCTAGGTGTTATAAGGCGAGAGCGAGCCCCAAAATGTGTGTTTAGCATTATAATCTCCCGCTGCTATAAATTTTGGGCCTAAGGTGGAAAAATAATCAAGAAACTTGTCTTTTTTAATATTATATTTTGGAGGACAATATACTGAGGAAATTGTTGTTTTATTATCATGTATATTTATTGAAGTAGCTTGGATGTGTTCCGTATTCCGGCATTGGGAAGTGCTTTATATCATTACGGATTAAAATTGCAGTACCACCACATGCCTTACCACTTGGATTTTTTGTGTCGTAGGTGTAGTAGCCATTTACTCTGAAACAATTCTTTTGTGTAAAATGAGTTTCGGATATTAATAGCACATCAATTTCTTGCATCTGTAAAAATTTTTGTACTTCATTTTTATGTTGGCTTAAGCCATTAGCGTTCCAGTAACATATTCTTAGTGAATTAATTTTTTAGTTAGCAGAATCTGCATGAGCATGCTTTGATATTGCATTAATTGTTGCAACATATTTTGCATGTTCGTCATGAAGGTATTCATGGTTTGAATTAAATTCTCAATAGAGCTTTGAGAATTCGTATTGGGAATTGCTGAACCCTCTTTTAATGCGTGTGCATATAAATAATGGAATATTATTTTCATTACTGAATTTTGTTTGGGTAACTGAACCCATTCTTTGTGTTTGCTTGGGAGTTGCTGAACCCTTGTTATATGTTTTTTGAAATGATAGAGCATCACTTTCTTTGTTTGATTTCTTTTGGCTAGTTGAATCTTTTTCTACCGTATGGGCATACGATAGTTGTTGATAGTTTTTATTCACATCACCTCTATATTGTGCACTAGAGGTGGGCAAGCTTGAGAAATTAGAATCCTGATATTGAGCATATACAGGTCTTCTTGCTTTTGATGTGTCCTTAATTTGTATGTACACAGGACAACCACGGTAGTTTGCAGTATGATTTTGGCCACAATTACTGCACTTTCTGACAGTTATGTCTGATTTTGAATATGGAGATTCCAGACTTTTGTGGATATCTCCACATCTAACACAAACCGGTGGTAACTTGCAGAAGGACTTCGTGTGTCCAAATTCCTGACAGTTCAAGCACTGTGGAGGACCTTTGCGTTTGATAGGTTCCTCCACTGTTATTCTACGATTTAGAAGGTATCTTAAACCGTAAATGGGATGAATATCACCTTTCTTCTTCAGTTGGGAAGGTATTTGGGTGGGTTGAGGTATTTTATTTTTATTTATTATATTGTTGACGGTCTTGACTTTATAGCCTTCGGACTCAAAAGCATCTTTTATTTCATCAATTGGAACGGAACTGTCAATATCTTTAATGACTACTTTTAAGCCCTTTGCGCTTTTTAATTGATAGGTATAGTAATTTTTGTTTTCCCTATCGAAGCTATCAACTATAATTCTGTAAAATTGTTCCGTAAATGTCTGAATTTTTGTTTCGGAAACATTGCCTTTTCGCAAAGAGACTACGTAAAAATTTTCTTTGCCTACAAGTTGGGACAATTTGTTAACAAGAGCGTTAGTAGTTGGCTCGCGCAAGTAGAGTGGAGGTGGCTTATAGTCTTTAACAGGCTTTGTGGGTTCATCTTCATTATCTTGGTTATCAAGAATTGCAAAACGACTTACCATATTTTTCTTTTGTTGCTTAGGATTTGGTTCCATGTTTAATGTCCTAGGACTGTACTTACGTTTAGTGATGGTAATATAACGGTCCATCCCTGTTAGAACTTTCCTATTTATATCCGAGCTCACTGAGTTATAACTTTTTGGTATGGCACCAGTTTTCTTCAGTATTTGTCGTGACGGAGAAGTTGCTTCACTATTAACATTTATTAACGTACTTTTATTAATTGACGCACTTTTATTAACGGTAGTGGTATTAACAGTGTTAATATTATTATTTATACTATTTTTATTATCACTGACTTGCATACTACTTTTTTTATCAACCGTTAATGTAGTTGTTTGTTTAATTTTTTGATTTCCTTTTGTGCTATATTCTACACAAATTGGAGCACTAGCTGTAGAGAGAGGAGATCTCTCATTTGTTGGTTTTGCTGTTAAGTAGTTTTTGTTTCTTTGTGGATCATATATGTTGTTTGGGGAGCTCAATACAATGTATGCATTTTTACCATTAGTACTGAGTAGGGTGATCGATTATTCGACTTTTTTGAGAAACCGGTTTTCGAATAGTTGGTATTTTAAAAAAACCGGTTGCACTTTTTGAAATTCAGAAAAAACCGGTTAACCGGTTTCTTGCAGAAGTTAATATTTTAACTTTAAAAAAATCAATAATTCTTATAATATTCAAGTTAAAATTTATTAAATACAAGCGTATAAGACTGACAATGCCAGGAAAAAATAATATTATATGCACAAACAAATCTGAAAATTAAAAGAAACAAAATATGAACAACATATGGACACCTTCCTCTCACTAATCGAAGTCAATTATTGGAAGCCGTTAGAATTTATTGGGATAATATTGATTAAAGTTTTAAATTCGTAAACCTTTCAAAAAAAATCGTCGTAATTCGCTCCCTGACCGAAATGCAGAATCAGTTTTTGAAAGGATTTGGAGAGCAAATAATAAGTATAGCAACTCAAAAGTTCTTAATACCAAAAACAGACTTTTCGGTCCCTGATAGAAACATCTGGCTCCGTTAGAATTTGTAGAATGAATAGTTTTATAAGTAAGCCGATTTTTAGTTTCTTATATCGTCTGGGAGCTTCAGAAAGCTCTGGAGAGAAAACAACGCTTAGGAATGATATATATAAATCCATATAAAGCTTTAGAAAGCTTTGGAAAGAGAAAAAATGCTAAGCAAATTATATATCTAGATGACTAGAAGATAATTATGTTTCAAAATTGTAGAAAAAAAATCATCAAAAATTAGACTAAATTTTAGTAAGCATAAACAGAAACCATGGCTTAATATTGAAGCCTGTCTCAACTTTGAAACTTTTTTAACACAACACCTTTAAAAAATAAAGGAAATATTGGATCATAAAATATTAAATTGGGTGTAAAAATATTACAGATATTACAATAGATTAAAAAATTCATGCAAGATAATTGTTACTTATTTATTTGTTTAATATTACAGAATAAATTCCAATTTAGACTTAAACTATATTTTTGAAACATAAGAAATCAGTCTTTATGAATATTTAAAAAATTATTCCTAAATTTCGATTCAAATATCACAATTTAGTACATGTTTTCTGAAATCAAATGCTATTTTTAAAACCGGTTTTTTGTGTTTAAAAAAACCGGTCTATTCGACATTCGAAAAATGAACATTTTGAAAAAACCGACAGCACATGGACAGAAAAAACCGGTTTTAAAACCGGTTGGAAAACCGCGTCGATCACCATAGTACTGAGTCTCCTTTCACTTAGTTGAGAGTTAGAGGAACTCATAAACACAAACACCACTAAATATTTGTTTTCTGTAATATTTTGTTTTTGTTGTTTATTTTATTAAATTGAATGTAGCATTAAAAATATAATATATAAATAAAGTTTTTTTTTTTTTTTTTCACGGGGGCTTTTATTAATTAATATTTAATAATATTTATTTAGCGTCCATTCGCTATTTTACTTATCTTAAATTAACTATTGTTGATATTTTTTTTTTTTTCTTTCACAACACCACTAAATAAATTATTTATGAGAGCGATGTAAAAAACACGTCTATCCACACAGAGAGTGACGATATATACATCACACAATTCAAATGTGATTAAAACCTTTAAAGACGATGTTTATTGCACTTTTTATTCAATTAGAATTTTTTTAAGAAACTGCTTTTAGTATCTAAGATATTTTTCCTATAATCACGAATTTTATTAAAATTTTTGCATTCCTGTCTTTAAATCTAAGGTATAGTGCTCCCACTTACCTTCATAAAATGTTGATGGGTGTACACGCGTATGATCTATAAGCATCCAAAAAAGGTTAAAAATCTAATTTCAGTGGCTTTTTTCTTCAGACTGCGTTGAGATAACAACATTTTTATGAGACATATTAAGATTGTAAATCAAAATATTTAAAAAAAAGTTCAAATCGCAAAGAAAATTCTCATTATTTATTTTTACATTACTTCGAAAATCAAGCAAAAACTTGCAGATAGCCAGTTTTTCCTTAAAAAAAATATATCGTCCATTCCATGAAAGAACGCCCAAAAATATACCAAGTGTCTTTCGATTTTTATACAATTTTACACGTATAAGGTCTATGGGTGTCTATATAGATTTCCGTTTTCAGATTCGCTAAATTCAGAAAATTCGCGATTTTATTTCGCCTTTTCACTTTCGAAAAAACCTAAAAAATCTCGAAAGTATACAACTTAAATACAAATATTTCTGGGAAGGCTTTGCGGAAATTCATGATTTAAACGGCGTTTGAATTGTAATTATATCTGCTTAAACATGAATATTTTACAATTAAAAAATATTTTTTAAAAATGCATTTTAATGCAATTGCATTTTTTAAATGCATTTTTCATTAAATATGCTATTAAAATTTTTTAACTTTTTAACATATTTAGAAAGCATGGAATCTTTACATTAAAATAAAAATCTCAAATTTGTGGGACGCACACATATACTATGCACTATTTCGCCTTTTCTTCAACTAATTTAAATTTTTTCATATAAAAGTTTTATTTTTCTGGTATTATGAGTAGCTTTACTTATTTTGTTAAAAAAAAAAATATATTGTGTTATTTTTAAAAATTCGTCAAAAATAGTAAACCTTTATGTACCAGACTAATTATTGTTTCAAGTTATAATAAACAAAGCATTTTTAAATACACTTAAAAAAATTAAAAATTAAAGTTTAATAATTTTGCAACTAACAAAAATGCATCTAAAAACTGCATTTATATTTTTGAAATATTATGGAACGAAAAGAAGATTTTGGAAATGCTGACTGAATTACACAAAATAAATATAATGGCCTTTTAAATACGTTTTAAATTACAGAAATCCATCAATAACTTTAAAAGATATGAATATTTAAAATTGCATACTTTTTATATTTTGTCAAATTTTAATTTTTGAAAAAATTTTATTATTATATGAAAAATTTCGAACATGTTTTTATAAAAATTGGATTACGCATATAAGATTTTCGCGTCCCAGAAATTTGACACTTTTATTTTAATGTAAAGATTCGAAACTTTTCAATTATGTTAAAAAAATAAAAAAAATTTAATTGCATATTTAAAGAAAAATGCATTTGAAAAATGCAATTGCATTAAAATTCATTTTAAAAAAATCTTTCTCATTTTTAAAATATTCGATGTTAAGTCGCTATATGTGAAATTCAAAGGCATTATCATTAATCATCATTAAAATTCACAAAGCCTTCTCAGAGATATTGCTGTTCAAAGTTACATACTTTTGAAATTTTTTTGGTTTTTGAGAAAGTAAAAAAGTGAAATAAAATCGCGAGTTTTTGCAATTTCACGAAACTGAAAACTGAAATTGATAAAAGGCTTAATGGAGTTTATGTATACAAATTATTATCGAAATTGAAAGCCATCAAGTAAAAAAATACCCTTTTTCGGGCGTTCTTTCATGGAATGGACGATATTGTTTGTAGGTAGCCCAAAAACAAAAAGTGAAAAACATAGTGTTAGAATTAGCATTGGGTTCCAAAATTAACACCATATATAAAATAACAGAAAACTAAAGAGTCTGACGCAAAAAAATCAGCATTAGGAAATCTGCATGAGGCCCATTTTGAATATAAGCCCTCGATATGCATTAGTGTAGTTCAACATTTTATGAAGATAACCAAAGTGTATATAATTCTTAAACGTACCTAAAATTATGAAAGGGCATGTTATTTAAAATATATTTACCAAATTTCAACTTCCTACGATGATTGGAACAGGATGCTACACGCCCATTTAAGTTGATCATTCCAGAAAAAATCTTAAAAAATTTATGCTCACCTAAATTATTGATATATACATCAAACGATAGCTAATAAAAATTATTTTATCCATATTTTGTAATTTTTGGAAAACAGTAAACGTGAACGATAAAAGATTTTATATAAAAGTGGTTAGTACAATTTTACTTTTTATACCCATCATCAAAAAGATTCCGTATGTAACATGCCGAAAAAATCATTCAAGACCCCATAAAGTATATATTTCTGGGTTTTGGTTAGATTCTGAGTCGATCTAACTCTGTCCGTCTGTCTGTTGAAACGAATTTGGCTCAAATATTTATCTTATATAAGGTTTGTTTGGTATTGAAAGTGGGCAAAATCGGTTAATAAACAAAAATGTTATGGACCAATTACTAGAAACACAGGGTGTCCGGTGTAGCTTCATTTCATACTTTTCTGCTGATATCTCTTAAACAAAAACATGTATGGCAACGAAATTTTGTACAGATAGTTCGAGGGCCATAAACTCGGAACCAAAAATGAGCGTGGTCCGCCACTTTACCGCCCACCTCCCATATAAGGTTAAATGTCTACGAAATTTTGTACAAATAGTTGAAGGACCCATATAAACTCGGAAACAAAATATTAGCGTTGTCCGCCCACCTCCCATATAACGTAAAATTAAATAAATTTGATGGTGGGTATATAGATTTGGTCAAGCCGAATATAATATTTTCGCATCATTTATGATTTGTTTAGCTTTTTTTTATTTTCCTAATCGACTAAAATATGTATAAACAAATTTTTCATTATTTAATAAATGAAAATGTGGTACAGGGATATACCCTGTAAGTGTATCTATGAGCACCAAAATTGCTTACATAGTAATTTAATTATGAATTTAACTTCTAACCCAATATAATTTATGACTTGTTTAGCTTTCTTTTTATTCTCCTAATCGACTAAAATATTCATGAACTGATTTTTCGTACTTTAATAAACGAAAATGTGGATTTTTTTTTATTCCTTACATAGAGCGAACTTAGTGTATCTATTATTTTTAACAGGTGTGTATATAGACTTAATATTTTTTTTTAATTTTGATATATAATGTTAGTAGTTATTTAAATTTTAAATATTTTATTATGTACTTTTCATTTTAAATATTATTGATTTTTTTGAGCTGATATATACATTAGGGCTATAACCAAATTTTGGCCCTAGCACCAGGCTATGGCGAATGTTGTGTTATTTACGAAAACAATTTTTTCGGGTCATTTTGGAATAAAAACCGCATCCACAAAAAGTATTTTTTAAAATCTCCCCAAAAAAAAGTATGTTAGTTTGAAATAAAAAAAAAATAAGTAATATATTTTATTAATAAAGTAAAATATTAAAGTGAAAAATGTTGTGTAATTATTAAAAGACATATAGCATTATTCCGTAATTTTTTGTTATTTCTGTTAATATCCAGAAACGAGAACGTTAACTGAAAAATGTAGTATTCTGTAACAATCGTGACTAACAACTTTACCATTTTGGTTTGAGAATTGGAAAAATAATTAAAATTTACTAGATATAAATTTTCGTAATGTTCAGAGCAGTGATTTGCTAAGGCTTTTTTTATTTAAAATTTTCTAGCAACAGCCACAGTCTTGCTTTTAATTTTATTCAAAAAATCCATTCATCTTTTTTAAGTATTATATTTTTTGCCACATGTTTTTTAAGCAACTAGCAGTAATAATAAATAGCCACACAAAAAACGAAAATATTTCTGTTGCTTGTGCTTTTTTATTTTGCTAGAAGTAAAAAGGTTAACTTCAAAAATACAAAAGGAAAAATTACCAGAAATGTTTATTCAAAGGCTAGTGATAACACAATCGGTGCTGATAGAAAAACGACAAGGGTTAGTGGACGCACGAACATGTGCTAAAAGCCACACGAACAAGGGCTATTAAGCCCAAATTACATTAGCGCGTAGTCAGCAACAGTATCAATAAAAATTAGCAGCTGATCACTGCCAGAATAACATGTTGCTGGCGTTATAATTACATTTAATACGCTTAAATTTTGCAGCGACTATTTACAACCATCGTCTTGCTTTATTCTACTTGTGTATTTTAGCCTCTCATTTATTTGGTCACTCTCTATGTCTCGCTCTCAATCTGAATGCAGCGCAGTAAATTTAGAAACAGGGCTAAATAAAACAGCACTGCAAACTGCTGCTGACCAAATGTAATCAATTCCATAACAAACAGTGTGTTCTAATTTATCAGCTGATTATGGCAGCACACACTGCTGCTGACTACGCGCTATTGTAATTTGGGCTTTAACCGCACGAGCATGAGCTAAAAGCCACACTATCAAATTAGAGTAGGCAGCTGAAAGACACAGAATGAATTTACATACAATGCACAGTGGTTTCAAAATGTCTTTTTTTTTGGAAATGGTCAGATCTGAGGTGCTTTTGAGTTGATTTGGAGGAGTACAGGCACCTACCAGGTCAGGGGGGAAGTGGGTGGCCCTCCAAAGTTGCCCATCTCGGGTATGTAATTTTTTTGAAAAATCGACAAAAATTAATTTATTATATGATAGAAAAGAAATTTTATATATAGATAGTGCTTGTAATCTCTACAAAAAATATGCTTACATGTGTAGGTTATCTCTTTTAATTTAAGAGATGATCGGGTCGAAATAACTTTTTATCTCATTTTTAGCCTCTTTTTTTTTCATAAATATTTTTATACAATTTCGGTTTTTTGAATAAATCAAATTCGTTCATAAACAACCGAGTTAAAACTAAAATATCTGTTAATAATATAAATACTAGGGTGATCGATTATTCGACTTTTTGGAGAAACCGGTTTTCGAATAGTTGGTATTTTGAAAAAACCGGTTGTACTTTTTTAAATTCAGAAAAAAACGGTTAACCGGTTTATTTGCAGAAGTTAATATTTCTATCTAAAGACTACATTTCTTAAAGAAAAATCAATAAATCTTTTTTTTTATTTTTGGAAATAACTATAACCAAAGAATATACAATATATAGAAAGCGCATGTCAATGAAAACTGAAATATTTTTTAAAAGTATTTCCTGATGCGGGAGGGAAGACAAAAGGAAAAGAAGCTTGCGTGTTTTTTATCTCTTTTGTTATGCTCTTGAAATTAATAAAAAACACACAAAAAGTCAGTCTCGCACGAGCATTCAAGCAAGACTGTTGTGTTACTGCTTGTTGCTTGAGATACACTCATGAAAAATATTAATATGATTTCTTTTCTCTTAAAAAAATATATTTTTTTAATTAAGAAATAATAATTTAATACAATTAAATTTTATTATAAAATACAAATTTGAAATAATCGTTCGTGCTGAATTAAATTCAGTATTATTTGATATTTTTTAATAAGAAATTAAAATCCTAAATTATTAACATATCGTTTTTTTTTTTTAATCAAAGAGTAGAAAAAATAAACATTAAATCGTAATTTTTATGATTACTATGGTAATCGTTGCGATCCCTGGTTATTACTATTAAAATTCTAAACTAGTAACTTGTATTTCCACTTACAAGTCTTCAATTGACGAAGAAACTTTCAAAATTAAATTATTATAAAAATTATGTTATTTTTTTTGGTGTATAATTTCATAATGGGACAGAAAAACAAAACAAACATAATTGTGAATGTATGAGTGTGGCGATCGCTGGTGCAGTGTCTATAAAAAAGTAGAAACAAGAAATTGGTTGTTTATTTACAAAAGGATATAAAATACGATCGCGTTTGTTAGTGTAGGGCATAGCTAGGGTTGCCAGACGGGCTTGAATGAGCTTGATTGTCAAGATATTTTAGGTCTTGTCAAGTTTCAAGTTAAAATACAATTTGTCAAGCTAAAAATATTCTATACTACTTTAAAATATTCTACAATTTAAATTTCTTAAAAAATATAATAAATTTAGTCAAATATAAAAAGTATGTTTTTCTCCGTAACATATCCATTTTTGCACACCACTGACAATAAATGCAAGAAACGATTTTAAAACTTTATTTTATTGTGAAATTTGTGAGTACTTAACATTAAATATATTTGTGAGAAAAAATTAAAATTAAAAAGCGGCATTGTTCCAAAAAATTTTAAAATCCATTTCAAATTTTGTAATACCGGCAGTATTAAAGGATGAATCAATTCAAAGGCTGAATTATAACTTGTTTTTGTCATGTCAAATTATGTTCATATTTATACTGCGATAGTAAAATTGCTAGCAAAATTACTTGTGGTCGTACTAAAGTAGCAGCAGTTGCAAGAAACTTATTGGCTCCATATTCACAAGAAAAAGTTTCTAGTGCCTTAAAAGAAAGTTTATTTTTTGGAATCTGCAGTGACGCATCAAATATTTGAAATATAAAAACGTATTCATATGCAGCACACTATTTTAGTATTAAAAATGGTATTCGAAGACAAATTCTGGATTTCTATGAAGATCCGAATGAAACTTCAATAGATATTTTCAAAAATATTTAAAGAATAAATACAGAAAATATACCAGATCTTTAAAAAATTACTTCATACAGCGCCAATAGTGCAGCTGTAAATTATTGTGTCCATAATTCCGTGTTTCAAAAATAAAAAAATGAAAACAATAAAATAATAAAAATTAATTGCAACTACCATGTGATAAACAATTGTATAAAAAGTGCGTTGAATGCTTTTATCAGTCGACGTGGAAAATATGGTAATAAAAACATTTATATTACTCTGAGTTTTATATATATATATATATATATATATATATATATATATATATATATATATATATATATATATATATATATATATATATATATATATATATATATATATATATATATATATATATATATATATATATATATATATATATTTTTTAAATAAATTTTTTAGATCCTAATAAAATTTTGTTGAAAAAAGTAAAAATCTTTTGGATATAATTGATGCGTCTACAATTTTCTTCAGGTTTTATTTTTTTTAACATCTGTGGTTATGTCAAGTTGATTCGTTTAAAGTCAAGTTGAATTTTTGGAAATGTCAAGTTAAATTACCAAACAATTCTGGCAACCCTAGGCATAGCATATGTGTTTTGTTGTTTTAAAAGTAGAATTACTTTAATCAGCACCGAACTAGTTATACCTTTTTTAACGTCATATGAGCTTATATACTTTCAGAATATCAAATTTATATTTTAAAAAATGATTTGAGTAGTTTTGTTACTTATGTATTCAAAGTAACAGATGTTAAAGTTAAGTATATTAATTAAATAAATAAAAACAAAAATATAAAATTATATCCACTTGAAAAAAATATAAAAAATATTTTTATTTTTTTTTTATTCATATCAAATTTGTCACCAAAAAAATTAGATTTTTCTTTAATAATTTTCTTTTATTCTGTAAAGAAAATGGTATTATATTGAAAAAAGATCATTTGTAAAAAATATTTAATTTGTATATACCTACTGTTAACGCCACTACAAAAATCCCCATGATTTTTTATACCATCTGGCATCTCTTAATTTTAATTTATTATAATTAATATTTTGCTGATTGTCAATCATTACAATTATTGCTGATTGTCAATCATTACAATTATTGCTGATTGTCAAGCATTACAAAGTAAACGAAAGAAATGAGTTTAAGTTAAAAGCCATGTTCTTAGCTCTGCCATTTTATAATTAACCACAAGTTACATTAATTGCAAGTCGGCAGAGCTCAGGACATAATTAATTAAAATTAATTAAGAATTTTAATTCAAAAATTTCCTAGTGGTTTCCATACCAAAAAGTATGTAGAATTAATTGTAATTATTTTTTATTTACAAATTCCTAATTATTTGAATTTATTTAGGAATTTTAATATTTAAGTACACTTGTTGAATAAATTAAGTTTTTATAAAACTTGTGTATTTTTATTCAAAATCCCCGTGGAAGTCACTAGAAGTTATTTAGACTGGCGTGTCTCCAACAAATTTAAAATTCTTTTTGTTTTACATCATCTCTTCCTGGGTCACTTTTGCCTTCACATCTTGCCAATCGCAGTAAGTACAAAATGTCTTTACCAAACGCGGAGGGTCAACAAGAGCATAAACAGCACAATAACGTTTGTTCACAGTGCCAAAATCCCCCTGACAAAAATATGACATCTTGCACCGATTGCCACAAAATATTTCATAAAAGTTGTGTTAATGTCACCGATGATGACATAACCTTCAAATGCCTGCAGTGTTCTGCCATAAGGCCAAACTCACCCGCACCAAGTGCCACAAGCTCTCGTCTTTCACAGTCGCGTAAAATTGAGTTACAACTTCAACGACTAGAAGAAGAACGTAAACTCAATAACGAGTATCTAGATAAAAAATATAAACTTCTTGAAGAAGCTGAAGCTCTTAATGACATTTCGTCGAATGATTCACAGTCCGTCCACGACTGGATGGCATCATCTGAACCAAACCCTGTCAGCAATAAACAGCCTCCTGCTACTACTACAAGCAATCCTACAACTTTGCATACTACACGTTTGCCAGAACAAACTCTTTATTTAAATGATACATATCATGTACCAACAACTATTGCCGCGTATGAAAATCAGCCAACGACAAATTTCAGTAATTCAAATACAATTCCGAATAATTATGTAGAATATGTACCACCAACGGTCACTTCTGCTGCCATAAATTCGTTAACAACGTCAACAGTACCAAATTGTACTTCGACCATCCCCACCTATAGTGGCTTTCAACAACGAATGCAGCTACCAAGACCTCCTGTCACAGCTTATCCCCCTGGTACGATACTTACCTCATTTTCTACAAATAATAATTCACAAAATTTGTTTAATTCGGCACCACAAGCTTTTATTCAACGGCAACCAATTTCTTCTACAACAAATTTTACAACTAACGCCCCAACAAATACAGAGTCCGGCCCGCTACCAAATTTAGCACCACCACAAAGGCTGCAGCAAAACCACCTTAGTTCACGGCAATCGCTCCCAAAAGAATTGCCGACATTTTCTGGCCAACCAGAAGAATGGCCCATCTTTATTTCAACTTACGAGTGGTCCACCGCCTCCTGCGCATTTACCGATGCCGAAAACCTCATCCGTCTCCAAAAGGCATTGAAAGGTGAAGCCTTGCACAGCGTCCAACAAATGTTGATTCATCCTTCTAAATAATAAAATGATAAAATAAATAATATTTTGTTTAAAATAATTCCTGTGGAAATTTATGGCAAATATAAAACAATTAAAACATTTGCCTTTATAGACGAAGGATCGTCCATCAGTTTAATGGATGAATCGTTGGCAAATGAATTAGAAATGGATGGTGTTTTAAATCCATTGTGTTTACGGTGGACGGGAGGTATGGAAAGAAGTGAAGAGAGTTCAAAGAAACTTAAAATTTTCATTTCAGGTGGAAATAAAAAGCGTGTGGCTTTGGATGTTTCTACGGTGAAATCATTAAATTTGCCGATACAGTCTTTGGACTATAAAATATTGTCGCAGCGCTATCGCCACTTGCGAAAACTTCCTGTAGAAAGTTACAGTGATGCAGTGCCACAAATATTAATTGGATTGAATCATTTCGATTTAGGAGTTTCAAGCAAGATTCGTGAAGGGTCTCCACATGAGCCGGTAGCTGTGTGTACAAAACTTGGATGGCTGATTTATGGCACTGTAGCCTACAACAACAACACAAGTAAGCATTTTAATTTTCATATATGCGATTGCTCAACCACTGCTGATAAGTTAGATGAGCTGGTTAGGAATTTTTACTCCATTGATAGTGTTGGGATTTGTGTTAAAAATCCTCTTGCAGCTGAAAGTGATAGAAGGGCGTTAGATTTATTAAACAAATTTACAAAACAAAAGCCAAGTGGGCATTATGAAGTTCCATTGTTATGGAAATTTGATTTTATTGATTTGCCGGACAGTTACGACATGTGTTTTAAGCGTCTTATTTGCCTAGAAAGAAAATTGCTACACAATGTAGAACTTTTTAAAATTTTTAAAGAAACGATTTGCAAATATCTATCTAAAGGCTACATACGAAAATTAAATATTAATGAAATTGATCGTTCTGATAAAAAAATTTGGTATCTTCCAATTTTTGCTGTTTTTAACAAAAATAAACCCGGTAAAACGCGTGTCGTTTGGGATGCAGCTGCCAAATCGAATGGTATGTCCCTAAATTCGTATTTGCTTAAGGGACCTGATTACTTGGCCTCATTGCCATCAATTCTTTTTAAATTTCGCCAAAAATCTGTGGCTATTTGTGGTGACATCGAGGAGATGTTCCATCAGGTCCACATCCGACCTGAAGATCGTGACGTTCAACGATTTCTTTGGCGTGACGGTTTACAAGATAAATCCCCAGATATTTACGTGATGGATGTTATGATATTTGGAGCTACGTGTGCTCCAAGCATTTCTCAGTACATAAAAAATTTAAATGCGAGTAAATTTGAAAAAGAGTTCCCCATAGCAGCCAGGGCTATAAAAGAAAATCATTATGTGGATGATTTCCTTGACTCAGTCGATAAGTCTGATGAGGCTATTAAACTAATTTCGGATGTTTCATACATTCATCAGCAAGCTGGTTTTAATATTCGAAATTGGATTTCAAACGACAAACTGGTATTAAAATCCATTCCTCAGACTAATTCGACAGGAGTTAAATGCCTAAATTTAAAAGAAGAAAATCAAATTGAAAAGGTTTTAGGCATTTTTTGGGAACATCAAGATGATGTTATAACGTTTAAAATTTCTGCATGGTTAATAGAAAGCGATATATTTTCTGGTGGAAAAGTACCTACAAAGAGGGAAATGTTAAGACTAGTTATGTCAATTTATGACCCCCTTGGTCTAATTGGACATATCATTATGTACGTAAAGGTCCTTATGCAAGAAGTTTGGCGTTCAAAGGTTGATTGGGATGAACAGATTCCTCCCGAACTGTATACTAAATGGATTAAATGGGTTAGTATTTTACCCTCTATTGAAAAAATAAAAATTCCTCGATGTTATTTAAAATATTTTGAAAATTACAATAACGTAGAAGAGGTTCAGTTGCATACATTTGTGGATGCAAGTAAAGATGGTTATGCAGCTGTGTGCTACTTCAGGATAAAGAAAAATAATGAAATAATTTGTTCTATAATTGGGGCCAAAACTAGGGTGGCTCCTATGAAAATAACATCAGTTCCACGTCTAGAACTAATGGCTGCCCTAATAGGGGCTCGTTTTGCCAAATACGTAACAGAAAACCATGATTTAAAAATTAATAAAAAATTTTATTGGACCGATTCGAAGACGGTTCTTAGTTGGATTAATTCTGATCACCGCAAATATAACCAATTTGTAGCTTTTCGAATCACCGAGATTCTAGAATTTTCCTCAATTAAAGAGTGGAAATGGATTCCAACCAAGAAAAATGTGGCTGATGACGCTACAAAATGGTCTAAAATCCCCAAGATTTCTGATAATTGCAGATGGTTCCAAGGACCCGAATTTTTACTTCGTCCAGAAAATGAATGGCCTCAAGCAGTTATTTTCCCGGACTCAACAGAAGAGGAACGTTTACACCACTCGTTCAAAATTACAAATTTTGAGCCGATTTTTAACGTGTTTAGATATTCAAAATGGACACGTCTTGTACGAGCTGCAGCTTATGTTCTACGATTTATAAATAATTGCCGCATGATTAAGAAACAAAAAAATGAATTTGCTCAAGAGGAGTTACAAAAGGCTGAAAATGTTTTATACATGCAGGCTCAAAATGAAAAATATTCTTATGAAATTTCACTATTAATTTCTAACCAGGCTATACCTAAATCCAGCGACATTTACAACAAAAGTCCGTATTTAGATGACGGTATTTTGCGAGTTCATGGCAGAATCGATTACGCGGATATACCAATGGACCAAAAGCGTCCGATAATATTACCACGGAAAAGTTATATTACCAAACTTATATTAATGCATTATCATATGAAATTCTATCACATGAATCATGAAACTGCCATCAATGAAATTAGACAAAAATATTCAATTTCAAGGCTACGTGCCACATACAAAACCATACTTCGCAACTGTCAAATGTGTAAAATAAAAAAAGCTATGCCTCAAAATCCACAAATGGCGAAACTGCCTTATGCTCGTGTCGCTTCATATGTTGCACCGTTCACCTTTACTGGAATCGACTTCTTCGGGCCCATTATGGTCACCATAAATCGTCATAAAGAGAAACGGTATGGATGTTTATTTACTTGTTTAACAGTCAGGGCAGTCCACATTGAGATTGCACATTCTCTGACGACCAGCTCCTGTATTTTAGCCATCCGCAATTTTATGGCACGCAGAGGAATTCCCCAAGAATTTTACAGCGACAACGGGACAAATTTTGTCGGAGCTGAGAGAGAGCTTCGGGAGACTTTTGCAGATGTGGATAAGAATGAGTTAGTGAAAACTTTCACTACAACCACAACGAAATGGAATTTTAATCCTCCAGCCTCGCCCCACATGGGAGGAGCCTGGGAGCGACTTGTACGCTCCATAAAAACAATTTTGTACAAAATAATGCCTTCAAGGTCACCAAGCGATGAGCTTCTACAAAGTATGCTGATAGAGGTGGAAAATATCGTAAATTCAAGGCCACTCGCCTACGTTCCTGTGGATGCAGAATCAAACGAAGCATTGACACCAAACCACTTCCTGGTAGGTAGTTCTTCTGGACTGAAGCCTATGTCAGTTTGTAGCGACAGTGCTATATTATTAAAACAAAGTTGGCTTATATCTCAACAATACGCCAATATTTTTTGGAAGAAGTGGCTTAGTGAATATTTGCCATCGTTAGCTTGTAGGTCGAAATGGCATGATCGACCAAAACCTTTATGTCAGGGGGACTTAGTTATTATTGTTGACCCTTCCCTTCCGCGTAACGTCTGGCTGCGTGGTAGAGTCTTGGAGACTAGATAGGCAAAAGATGGTTAAGTACGAAGCGCAAAAGTACTTACTCAACATGGAGTTCTGGAAAGGCCTGCGGCAAAGCTGGCGATTTTAGAAGTTGCTCACCAAAAAGAGTCTGACTGCGAAGAAGCTTCTTGCCATACTGCGGGGGGAATGTTAACGCCACTACAAAAATCCCCATGATTTTTTATACCATCTGGCATCTCTTAATTTTAATTTATTATAATTAATATTTTGCTGATTGTCAATCATTACAATTATTGCTGATTGTCAAGCATTACAAAGTAAACGAAAGAAATGAGTTTAAGTTAAAAGCCATGTTCTTAGCTCTGCCATTTTATAATTAACCACAAGTTACATTAATTGCAAGTCGGCAGAGCTCAGGACATAATTAATTAAAATTAATTAAGAATTTTAATTCAAAAATTTCCTAGTGGTTTCCATACCAAAAAGTATGTAGAATTAATTGTAATTATTTTTTATTTACAAATTCCTAATTATTTGAATTTATTTAGGAATTTTAATATTTAAGTACACTTGTTGAATAAATTAAGTTTTTATAAAACTTGTGTATTTTTATTCAAAATCCCCGTGGAAGTCACTAGAAGTTATTTAGACTGGCGTGTCTCCAACACCTACTATATAAAAAAATTGTTATGACAAAAATAAATAAATAAAAAATAACTTTTATTTCCTGCCAAAAAATAACTTTTGTATATAAAAAAAAAAAATCAGTATTTTTGTTTATAAAAAAATTTAAGTCTATAAATTGAAACATTACTGTATGAATATTTTTTTCTTTTTGTATAAAAAAAAAATAATAACTTTTTGCTTAGAAAAAGGAAATCAAAAAACTTCTTTATTTTTCAAAATACATATATAATTTAAAAATAAGTTTTAAATTTTAAAATATTAATATTGTTTATTTCTATAAAAAATATATATTTTAATAACAATTTCTTGTTTCAGATAAAATACAACTCAAAAGCTTGGAAAAAATCACAAAATATTTTTTTTCCGAAAAAAAGGAAAAACTTTTATTTACTATTTACTTTATTTTTACTTTTCTTTCTAAAAAATCCAAAAAATGGAAAAAATATGTACTTTTAAAAGTGAAAAAAATTTAAATATTTTTTTAAATACTAATTTCTAAAATTAAAAATTCTCTATAAAAAGATTTTTTTTAATAATAATAAAAAAACAAATTATATGTACATTTTATGAAATATATAAGAATATAATATATAAAAGTAAAATATAACAATTATTAGTTTATCAAAAATATAACTATAAAATATAAATTGACAACTTCGAAATCATACAAAAATTTTCACGTCACTAAGAAAGGTATAAGCACGTCGGTGCAGATCAAAGTATTTCTACTTGTAAAACAACAAAACATATGTGCTATGCCCTACAGTAATATTAACGTTCATATGTACATTTTATGAAATATATAAAAATATAATATATAAAAGTAAAATATAACAATTATTAGTTTATCAAAAATATAACTATAAAATATAAATTGACAACTTCGAAACCATACAAAAATTTGTCACGTCACTAAGAAAGGTATAAGCACGTCGGTGCAGATCAAAGTATTTCTACTTCTAAAACAACAAAACATATGTGCTATGCCCTACAGTAATATTAACGTTCATATCTTTTCCATTAATAAATAAACAACTAAAATTTCTGTTGGCTTTTTTTTATTTCAAAATAAAAGAAATATTATTTGTTTCTTTCAATTTGAAATAAACATCTTTATACATGTACAAATATATATATATATATATATATATATATATATATATATATATATATATATATATGGCTGTGTGTTTTTATTTACATTTCTTTATAAGGAATACACACATGTACAAACACATATATTTAAACTCTCTCTCTCCGTTTTGGTGGTGGATTTTGTTTTCCCTTGTTACTTATCCCCCGCATCAATGCAAAATGTTGAGAGCGAGAATTACATGAGAGCGGGTTCTAGGTTAGAACCCGCCATAAGAAATTTTGTTTCTACATGATGCGCCTTCTTTATATGAATATTCTTTGCTATAACCCATTAAGAACGAGATAGCAACATATAGTCGGTCAAGGCCGACATTACCCTACACCATTGTGTACATCAAAATTCGATGAGAGGTGTGTTTTTCTAGACCTGTGGAATTGTGGACCACTACTATGGTCAATTATGGACCGATATTCATGAAATTAGGAACACAGATTTAAAAGTATATGATTTCTGGGAGGTTATTTGTATGGGGTCACGTTTCGTTCTTGGACTATAAGGAATCAAAATTGCGACCTGTATTTTGATTAAAAGTTTTACATGGACGGACAGATGTATATCGTTAAATCGACTTAAAGCCGACTGGTACAAATGAAGGTAAGTCTTAGACCCATATTTTTGGGTGTTACAAACATCAGCACAAACGCATAATCGGATGTAGGATATAAAAATTGTAAGAAAATAATCATCAAAAATGATATTAACATTTACTTAGCACAAACAGAAACCATGGGTTAATGGAAAAAGCCAGAATCAATTTTATTGAAACGATTCTTCAGGTGAAACTTTTTTAAAACAAAATCTTTGAAAAACAATTTCTTCGTTGAATAAAAAAAACTAAAACTTTTAAATTAGTCGCAAAAATATTACAGGTGTTACAATAGATAAAACAAATTTCATTCAGGATAATTATTACTTATTTATTCAATTTTAAATTATACTTTTAAGACATTAAAAATCATACTTTATGAATATTAAAAAAATAATCATAAATTTCGAATCCAATATCAATATTTAGTGCATAATTTTTTAAATAAAAAGGTATTTTTAAAACCGGTTTTTTGTGTTTAAAAAACCCGGTCTATTCGACATTCGAAAATTTAACATTTTGAAAAAACCGACAGCACATTGACTGAAAAAACCGGTTGGAAAACCGAGTCGATCACCCTAATAAATACACACACAAACATTTATATTAAGCATTGTAATGACTATTTTGTTGTTGTTTTTTTACGTACCGTCAATAATAGCCTTTTTCTTGTTCGCACAAGAACAAAACGTCGGCAGAGCAACACACACAATTTTTGTCCTTTTGTTTACAGTGGGCAGAATATTTATCGAACAAATCATAATTTTTGTTGCTGTCATTGTCGCTTCGATACTTTTACGTGCAGCGCCTCTTCTTCTGCATATAAAATGATGTTTAATGGCAGACATTGTTCCAACAATTGTGCGAACAAGAACAAAACATGAAGCAGTTGGGTCCACACTAACCAAATGCGTGTGCGCACAACATTTTGTTCAATGTGCGAACTAGAAAAAGGCTCGTGTGGACCGCAAATTATAGGCAAATAACATTGGGTCTACACGAGAGTTTTTTTATATCATAATATGTAACAGAGAGTTCTAATTTCGCTCTCTGAGAGAATTATCTCACGTGTAGACTAAAATATTAGAAATATTATGAGACTGTTGTGATAAGATCTTTTTACACAACTATCTTATAAGATTTACTGTCAAAAAAATACACGTATACAAAAGATCGTTTGTATGTGTGCATGTGTATTTTGAAAAGTACTTAAAAACAATCTCTTTTGTAAAATTGTTTAATTTTATTGGTTGTTCTACATTTAAAAACATATTTTTATTAAATTTGTGCTAAAAAATGTTGAATTTCTTAAATAAAAAGTTCATGTTTACTCTGTGACTGAGTGAAAATAATGAAATATTATGGGATTTATTAGAAAAACGTTTACCACTTTTTTAAGATTTAACATAATATAAACAAAATGCTTACTCTCTTCTGAGAGCGAATTTGACACTCTGTTACATATTATGATAGAAAAAAATCATGTGTAGTCCCAATGTAATGAATAATAGTGTTGCAGTCAGTTTGTATATACATACATACAAAATTAAATATGGAATTGTTGTTGTTTATTTTTAAAGCAAAGCTTGCAAGATTGTTTTATTTTTGTTTTCTTCATATTCTAATTTTCGTAATTTGAAAAAAATGTAGATTTATAATTTTTTTTTTATTATTTCGATTAGTTCTCATGACAAACAGGCGTATTTTTTGTTCGCTCCGCGATTTGTTAATAATTGATTGTGTAATAGTGAAAAATTTATTTAAAATAATAAGCGATTGGACGCTATAAATATTATTTTGCGAGTGCAACAGATATTGTATTGAAAATTTAAAGAATAATCAAATAAACAAACCGTGTAAATAAATAAATAAACAAAAGAAAAAAATTTTTGTGGTAAAAAGTGTTATAATAACCAGTTATAATTAACTTAAAAGAGTCTATGAGTTCTCAAGATGAGAGACGACTCCGTTTAATCGGCAGAAATGCTTACATATTTCTCAACGGGGAGAGTGTTAAAAACAACAAGCGCAAATATTCGGCCCGGCCGAATCTAAATACCCACCATCAACTTTTTCAAATTTTGCGTTATAATGAAGAGGGTGGTAAAGTGGGAAGTAAAGTGGGCGGACCACGCCCATTTTTTGTTTCCGAGTTTACATTGGTCTTTGAACTATTTGAAAACAATTTTGTTGATTTTCACCTTATATGGGAGGTGGGCGGTAAAGTGGCCGGACCACGCCCATTTTTGATTTTCGAATTTACATCGATCCCCAAACTATACATACAAAATTTCGCTTTCGTACATGCTTTTGTTGCAAAAATATCGGCAGAAAAGTGTAAAATGGACACCCTGTGTTTCTAGTTTTAAGCTCATAACTTTTTTGTTTATTAACCGATTTTTTATATAAGACAAACATTTGTGCCAAATTTCGTCCCCCTACGTTGCTCCGTTCGAGCCCTATCCTGCTTTCAACAGACGGACAGACGGACATAGCTAGATCGACTCAGAATCTAACCAGGACCCAGAATATATATACTTTGTGGGGTCTTAGATGATTCCTTCGACATGTTACACACGGAATGACAAAATCAATATACCCCCCATCTTTTTGATGGTGGGTATAAAAACATTTATAATTCTGAATATAACAAAAACTCTTTAACCGCGAAACCACTTGAAAGAGCTCGCTCTTGTTCCCCTGTAATTAATTTACATGAAAAAAATACACAAGAAATTCTACAAACAAAAATTTGTTTAGAACAAAGCATAAAATAAAACACGCAAAATCCGACAACAACAACTCACCAGCTTTAGTAACAAAACAGCTTTCTACTGTTAATACACAAACTTGTAATCCACTAACAAATATGTCTAGTGAGAGTTTTAGTGTCATTTACACTAGCAATACCTTAAAAGGCAAAGATGGTACGCAGAAGGGCGCTATTCCAAAACAAGGAAATAAGATAAGTATATCAAAACCATTAGTTCCTACTGGTATGCTTAGGTATTTAAATATTAATAAGAGAAATTTAAGTCCCCAGAAGGCGATGACTTCTGTAAAGAAACAAAAGGTAAATGAAAACCCCTTGACTGGCAACCGTTTTGCTCTCTTGAGTGATGATATAAACAATCATCAAGAAAAAGAAGGTGTTACTGTTCATAAACCATCAATATATCTTCGTGAGCCAAGCTCCAACAAATTAGTAAATTCATTTATTGACCTTATCGGGAAAAATAATTTTCATATTGTTCCCATTAGAAAATGTGGTGTGCAAGAGACGAAAATCGTTATATACACTGAGGATTGTTATAGAAAAATCTCTCATTACTTAAATGAATGTAAGAAAAATTTCTACACTTATCAACTGAAGAGTAGTAAAAGATTGATAGTGGTTATTAAAGGTATAGAGTCCAGTGTGGAGCCAAACGAAATCAAGGAGGCCCTAGAAGAATCGGGCTATCAAATAAGAGTGGTCGTAAATATTTTTAATAGGGATAAGATCCCCCAGCCAATGTTTAGAGTTGAATTGGAACCAGATGAAAGGAAGCTAAAAGGAAATTAGACTCATCCTATATATTCTCTGCGATATCTATTGAACCGTAGAGAAAATATAGAGGAACCTCTTAAAAGGAAAGGACCTGTCCAATGTGGCAATTGTCAAGAATTTGGGCACACTAAAAATTATTGTACTTTGCGTACTGTATGTGTTGCATGTGGAGATCTGCACACTTCATCACAATGTTATATTTTAACTAAAGGTCTCAAAAGAAAATGTGGTAACTGTGGTGGCGAGCATTCAGCCAACTATCGCGGATGCTCAGTATACAAAGAATTATTGACGAGATTAAGGGAGAACCAAAAGCTAAGAAGAGGTGATGTCATAAAGACATCAGTTACAAATACCATTAACAATCCAATTAATTCTGGAATCAGTGTTAATGAGGGTGCGGCGGCAAGTTCATTTATACCTAGTAATGGTTCATATGCCAGTGTTTTAAAAACAAGTTCTCAACAACCTAATATCCCCCAAAATTCGGGAGGGTTAGAAACTTTTCTGCAATCTCTTACGCAGACAATAACCTCTCTTAATCAAAATATGACAAATTTTATGTCATCCATGCAAAACACAATACAAGAGCTTTTAAGAGCGCAGAACGAAATGATTCAAATCCTCTTAACGAGAAAATGAGTTATTTGCGAATATGCTTCTGGAATGCAAATGGTTTAAACCAGCATAAATCCGAGATATCTCTCTTCATACAGAAACAAAATATTGATGTAGTGTTGGTCTCAGAGACTCATCTCACCAATAGATATAATTTTTATATTCCAGGTTACACATTTCATTGCACAAATCATCCGGACGGTAAGGCACATGGTGGTACCGGTATAATAATCAAAAGACGAATAAAACATGCCTTAAATGATTTCTCAAGAGAATATTTGCAAGCAACATCCATTCATCTTGAATGTTTTTCTAAGTTCAATTTATTGCCCCCCACGATTTTCTATGATCAAGGAAAAATTTGAAGAATTCTTTAGCACGCTAGGAGATCGGTTTCTGGCATGTGTTGGGGGTTCCAGGTTAATGAATCCCAGAGGTAGACAGCTATACAAAGTTCTAGTTGATAGCAAAAATGGTATGGATTTCGTGTCCCCAGGACAACCAACCTACTGGCCTGCTGATCCTAGAAAAATTCCTGATCTTATAGATTTTGCCATATCTAAGAATATTAATCGAAATTCTGTTACTACTGAAGTATCATATGATTTATCTTGTGATCACTCTCCAATAATAGTTACTTATTATGGAGCGATGAATATACCTAAATACCCTACAAATACTTTTTATAGGACGAATTGGTTGAAATATAGAAAATACGTCAGTAGTCATATCCACACTGAACCTTATCTTGAGTGTGAGGAAGATATAAACAAATTTGCAAACGACTTCACCTCGTTTGGCATCAAGGTTTAATATATAAAATAAAATGTTCTTTGCCACCTTGTACCCATAAATTGTTCGAGTCTTATCTATGCCACCGATCATTTAGAGTGAAGTATGATAACTTTGTGACAGGAGAATTTGAAGCAAAGGCTGGTGTTCCACAGGATAGTGTTCTAGGGCCTATTCTGTATTAAATTTACACATCTGGCTTGCCAACATGCGATGAACTGACAATTTCTACGTTTGCTGATGACACAGCAATATTGAGTTCACATGAAAACCCATATGAGGCTCCTAATAAACTAGATGCGTATCTTAGGCATGTGGAGACTTGGTTAAAAAATTGAAGCATAAGAGTGAACGAATTAAAAAGCAAACATGTTACTTTCACACTGAGGAGAGGAAACTGCCCATCCGTTAAACTCAATAATATTGTCATTCTCCAGTCTGATTATGTCACATACCTCGGTATTCATTTAGATAGGCGACTTACATGGCGCCGTCATATAGAAACCAAGAGAGTTAGTATGAAATTAAAAGCTTCCAATCTTCATTGTTTAATAAATAGACAATCGAAACTCAGCCTTGACAATAAAGTCATTCTGTATAAAACCGTTTTAAAACCAATTTGGACATATGGCATCCAATTGTGGGGAACGGCCAGCAATACGAGTATTGATCTTATACAGAGGGCCCAATCAAAAATTCTTAGAACCATGACGGGTGCACTATGGTATATAAGAAACGAGAACATCCATAAGGATTTAGATGTACCTCTTGTCATGGACGAGTTCAGCAAATTTAAGGCGAAATAAATAGCAAAGTTGCATAGTCATCCAAACCCACTTGCAAGACAACTAGCAGAAGCCCGAAAATATTCAAGGCTTCGTAGAAATAATCTACCATCCCGCTAATAGGAGGGTTAATTTATGCCATCTATTCTCTCGTTAGAGATTAATCAGATTTAGCTTTAGTTTTAAGATTTATATACTTATTGTAAGGCCAAAAAGGCAGATTCAATAAAATAATATTCTTGTGTAAAAAATAAATGTGAAAGTATGAAAGCATACGTTAAGGTGAAAATTTAATTATTTGTTGATAAGATGGTGAAGGGCATCAAAGATTCGGCACAGCCGAATCTTTTTTAATTTCATTTTTATAGTAATTTAATAAATTTTCTTCATGAATTCAAAACTTGTAAATGGAAATACACGTTACTAGTTTAGAATTTGATTAGTAATAACCGGGGATCGCAACGATTATCATGAATATCATAAAAATTACGATTTAGTAATTATTTTTCTGTTCTCTGATTAAAAAATAACGATCGATTTTTATTTTTTAATTATTATTTTGTAGCACTGCATTATTTTAATATTTGTTTATATTCATTTTTTTATTCTAAATTTGTATTCATTTTATTAATATGTAATTGTTTATTACTTTATTTTGCTTAATTATTATATATTGTTTTAATTAAATTAAAATTTAACGGTCAGCAAGAATGCTATTAATTTACTTATTTTGTTTAAATATTATTTTGTTTGATAAATTGTTTAAAATACAACTCTGTGTGATAGATTGACATTTACAGTTTGAAAGTCACATGTAATTACAATTATCACTAATTTTGTTTTATGTTATGTTCGTCTTATTTTTAAAATCTTGGTTAGATGTAAGACAATCATTGTAATAAAAATCACTCTGATTCTAGCTTTCGAGCAATAAAGAGCTCTTCGGAAAAAGAAAGAACACAAAAGCGTTTTTCTTAAAAATAATATAAATTATAAAAAAAAATAAATTATTAAAAAAACAATTAACCCTTGAGGACTTTTAAAGACCCTTGTGGACATTGTTTTTTTTGACTGAGGACTAAAGCTGACCTTTGCGTCTCTATAGGACCAGTCTATAATAAAATTTTTTATAACCAAATAAAACTTAGCTCCCCGCTACAATTTAAGAATTTTAATATCTAATTAAAAAATATCGGATAATACTAAATTTTAATTAACATGAACGATTATTTAAAAATTTTGGTTTATAATAAAAAATGAACGAAAATTAATTTTAGTAATTTAAAATTATTATTTCTTAATAAAAATATAATATAAAATATATCTTTCTTAATTAAAAAAAAAAATAATCATATTTTGGCAAACAAATATATTTAAATTCTCCTACTTGACATCAAACATTTTTTATGAGTGTATCTCAAATTACAACCATAGAAAACAATTAGAAGTCCAACTCTTTTCATTCGCTCAGCAAATAAAAATTACTCTCTCACACCAGGGATGGAAGAGTTGATACAATAGTACTTTTTTTGATACTATTTAACATTCTAAAATACTGAAGTACTCTCTCGAGCCATTTGATACTGTCAAACGATTAGCTGGATATTCCACAAAACGAATTAAAAATACAATTTGATTTATACATATTTGCAATTGGAGTGTCGAATTAGTGTCATTTTGAAGTGTAAAAGAGTACTGTAGGAAAGTATCGAAAAATTATCGCTTTTTTATAATAAAAATAGATTAAGTGAAAAAAAAAAAAAAAAAGTAGAACAATACAAACACTTAACTTATTTTTATACATACATAAAAATGTTTTGTTATTTTATTGAGTTCATGTTCACTTCGAAATTAAATATAAAATATTAAAAAAATGCTGAAATTAAAATGAGTTATTTTCTAATTTAATATATTTTTTATCCGTCACTATAAAAAACTGAATTGAACACTTTAATCATATCGTCATCGTTCTCTTTTCTTTGTTCTGTTGCCTAAAGTAGGATTTTTGGATCATAATTCGATGATAATGTGTGTTGTTATTGTAATTTGTGTATTTTCTACATTTGAAAATCTAAAAGTGACTAAAAAGACACATTTTAATAGAAGAATCCAAAAACTCATTTCCAATTGCTGGCAGGGACAAGTCACAACTCTTCACATACAAGTGCTGTGTGAATTCAACACACTTGTGAGAGATTTAAACAAATCAAAAAATTGCCAAAATTATCCCTCCATTTTTTTACACACGCATAATATTTAAATATTTTTTTAAACACTTTTATTTCTAAAACGTATTTATTTTACACAAACCAAAAAATATTTTTTACGTTTTGTTTTTGGTTGTTGAATTTTAAACTAAACGAAAACATTTGCATTTTTTGGTATCAAAAATGTAATCAATTTTAAAAGAATTTACATTTTTGTTGATATTCAGCAACAAAATTATAATAATTAAATCATTATAAATACAATGCACATTAAAATGTTTAATATTTGTTGAGATATGCGAATATACATGTAAAAGAAAAATTTTATAATTTTTTTAATAAAATTTTTTGCAACTTTGTGTACATACCCTGCCAGCAATTGGGTGATAGCTTTATCCACTATCAGAAATATGACTCCCTTAGTGCTCTCAAGATGTTATTTTCTGGATAGTAATTAAATTTTTGATCTATTATTATATGATCTATTTATTATACATTTTTCATAATTGTTGAAAAAGTCACTTAAAAAGTTAGTTTTTAGATATATATAATGTTACCAAAAACTGTCTCCCATTAGTGCTCTCAAGATGTTATTTTCTGGATAGTAAACAAATTTACAAAAACAAATTACATTAATTTCGACTTTTGATCTATTTATTATACATTTTTCGTACTAACTAAAAGTCGAAAAAGTCACTTAAAAGTTAGTTTTTGGGTAAAAATATGTTACCAAAAACTGTCTCCCATTAGTACTCTCAACAAATAACATTAATTTCTATTTTTGATCTATTTATAATACATTCTGTTACTAACTAAAATGCCGAAAAAGTCACTTAAAAGAGTTTAGTTTTTGGATATATATAAAGTTACAAAAACTGTTTCCCGTTTGTGTTCTTTAAACGTTATTTTTCAGATTGTAAACAATTTTACTAAAACAAATAACATTAATTTCGATTTTTCGAAAAATGTGAAAAAAATGTGGTATTTAGTTGACGTCTTATTTTGAAAGCCATATAATCGAAATTTAAATTAAAAGCTGAATTTTCGCAAAATGGAAATAAATTTAGAAAGTAATAAAGTGTGGCAAAAATTCAAGTAAAACTAAAATGATGTTACAATTTCCCTCCTAAATGATACCATTTCGATGCCCAAAAAATACACTAAAGAGTGTCATCCAAAAAGTATTAGAACTGCGGCACATTTCTTTCCGAACGATGACACTTCTTTGATAGGAAAATTATACATATTTTTTTACTATTTAGCGAAAATTTGGATAGACAAAAAAAGTGTCCAAATTTACCATTTTGAAGCACTTAATAGTATCATAAAAAAGTATAAGAACTGCTGCACACTTCTTCCCGAGCGGTGACACTTCTTGGATAAGAAAATGATATCATATTTTGCTAATTCTAACAACTTGAGGTTACTCTTTAGTTCAATGTTGGATAGAAAATGTTGGCAGGGTTATAGTCATTACATGCTTAATATACATGTTTGTGTGTGTATTTATATTCTTAACAGATTTGTTTTAGTTCTTGGCTCTCTGTTGATTATGAAAACAAACCGAAATTTTATAAAAATATTTATGACCGATCTATATAAAAATGAAATTGAAAAAATATTCGGCTGTGTCGAATCGTTGATACCCTTCACCATCTTACAGACAAGTAATTTAATTTTCGCCTTAAAGTATGCTATCATTATTTCACCTTTATAAATCTACATTTTTTCAAACTACAAAAATTTTAATACGAAAAAAAAAACAATCATAGCAACCTTTGATTTTAAAAAATAAACAACAACAATTCCATATTTATTTTTTTTGTATGTATGTATATACAAACTAACTGCATATACAAAGAACAACAACAATACTCCTCTTCATTATATTACTGCTGTTGCTAACTAAACTACTTGTCTTATAGGCAAAAACGTCACTAATAGTCATTACAATGCACAGTGGGGCAGAATCGAAATTTTTTGGAAATAAAGCAGAGGAGTGTACAATGTTAACTTTGGAAGGGGGACCGAAAGGAAATTTTGTCTTCTTTTCAAGTATGTATAAAAAATTTTACAATACGAAATTTGTTAATGACTTTTTGCAATAAACACTGAGAAAGGATAGATTTCTGATTTTTTGCATATTTTTAATTTTTAATTATGCAATAAGATTCTTGTTAGTGAATATTTTTTAATGAAATTTCACACATAAGTAGAGTTTTTGATGCTTAATTCAAAGCGCTATTCACTTTTTTAGATTTGCCTACAAAAATCCTCAAAAAACTTTAAAAGATTTACAAAAATGAGATTTTTAACTTTTTTTGCTATATCTTTTGCTAATATATGCATACGACGACGTTTTTTGTAGATATCTTTGAAATCGGTTCAGATATAATGAATCAGGATCGTTTTTAATAAATTTTATACCCGAGGTATCCAACTTTGGGACCCTGTGGACTCGCCCCCTGTGGGTCTATATGGTGCAAGCTCAAAACTTAAACTCGCCTACACCTCTACTATGTGCTATTTCATGAAAATCGGAGCAGCCGTTCCGAAGTTCCATAATTATTTCCATTTAATTTTTGAATCGCACATGTGGAACGTAGAGATCATGTGACATTCATTAACATTCATAAGCTATGAAATCTATTTTGAACATTTACGGATATTTAGAAACACAGAATAAAAATAAATGAATTTGTTTCAAACTTTTATTAACAAATTTATTTTTATGACATGCAGATACAGAGTGGCATTTTGTAGTATTAAAAAATTTTTTTTTAAGTTAATATTTTTTAAAAAATATACAATATAAAATAAAAATATAGACGAAAGAAGTTGTCATGTATAAGAGCCTTCAAAACAATATTTTGTCGAATGAAACGAAAAAAGGAAGTGAACCAAAATGTATTTTTTTCACTATATATTTTTTCACTAATACATTTTTGCACTTAGTTTTTCTCACTGTTTTTTCTCTCTCAGTAGCGCGTCTAGTTAGTTTATGATTTATACTTTTATTAATCAAGTTGTACATTGTAAAATATGTTTTAGAAACTAAACATATTTCTATAGAAAATATATTCGTTTATATTATTAACAGTTTATGGGCCACACACCTAACCATTATTAAAATATATATTATGCAAAAGCAAAGGAATATAAAAAATAAAAGTAATTTAAAACTGTCGCAAAATGTCTTTGTTGAATGGTCGTATTCCATTGTTATGGTATAAATTATGGATCATGGAAACCGCAAATGGAAGCAATTTTTCATAAGGCAAGATTATTGCCATTTGTATTGTGAAATTTAAGAAGACCGAAAGTTTCTGAAATACCTCTTCAAGCCACTGAAGAGCAAAGGCGTGCACATCAAAAATATTTAGATGAACAATGTACATTTGATGATTTGGACATGGATGCTCGTTCAGAGCTAATCCTAGCTATTGAACCAAATATTGTAAGGATGGTAAAGAAGTTTAAAACTGCTCATGAAATCTGGAATTATCTTCAAGAAACATATGACCGAAAATCAACAAGGCGTAAAGCAGACAACTTTCTTAAGTTACTTAGTTTAAGAATGGAATCTGTTGATTCTATATCGGAATACATAATCAAATTTGACATGTATGTTTCATGTTTATCTGAAATGGATGTAAATCTTGATAAGAGTTGTAATTTTACTTAATGGTTTAAGTGACCAATATAAAGAAGTACGTGCTGCATTTGATACCTCCAACGAATTTCCATCATTGAATATTTTAAGATCAATATTAATTGAAATTAGAGGTAAATCTGAACGTATAGAAGATAGGTAAAGAAATGGAAGCAGAAATAGTTTAAATACAAAGAAAAAGAATCAGGTTTGTTTGATAATTGTTTTCCGTACAAATGCTATAAATGTGGACGAAAGGGACATAAGGCAAAAGAGTGTAGATTAAGAACAGAACAAAATTAGGTTGCAAAACAAATAGGTGTCGTAATAAATAGTGCTCAAGGTTGTGATGAGTTTGAAGCTAATTCTGTGGGTCATTTGATGACTCTTTTTTTTGTCGAAATTAATCACGATTACAAATGAAAAGTAAAGTTAGCAGATAATAAAGAGCTAGAAGTGAAAGGGATTGGTACAGTTGAATTAAACCTCAATTTAAATAATCGGAAGACCCATTTTAACTTATATAAGACTTTATATATTCCCGAACTTAGAAGTCACCTTATATCAACAATGAAATTAACAAATGAAGGTTTTCATATTTTAGTGAAAGGTCAAACAGCACAAATTTTAAAGAATAAATTTATATATGTTGAAGCACAGAAAGAAAATAATCTCTATTTAGTTAAATCAGAAAGAAGCTGTAGTAATATATGCAGAAAAACAAAAGAATCAAGTTCGAATATAGAATTATGGCATATGAGAATGGGACACTTTAATTCAGCTGATTTAGTGTTTCTAAAACGAAATGAAATGGTACATGGTTTACCAAAATTAAATAATGAAAAATTACAATGTTCTATTTGCATAAAGGCAAAACAGACAAGAGATTCTTTCCCTAAGAAAAATGAAAAATCAACAACGGAAATATTAGAGTTAATCCACATCGATTTATGTGGACCTATGAAAGTCGAATCTTCCAGAAAAAAAGTTGTATTTTGCCACTTTTATAGATGATTATTCAAGAAAGGTTTTGGTCTATTTTATACGAAATAAAAGTGAATATTTAGACGTTTTAAAGAATTCAAAAACAGTGTTAAATTAGAAACATGCAGAAAAGTTAAATTCTTAAGAAGTGACAAAGCACCAGAACTAGTTGGAAAAGAATTTTCAAAATATCTGAGTAGAATACACCCCTCAGAAGAATGGAGTAGCTGAAAGGATGAACAGGACTCTAGTAGAAATGGTAAGGTGTTTTATGGTAGAAGCAAATTTACCAGAATTTTTGTGGGCGGAATTAATTCGTACTGCAGCATATATTAGAAATCGTTGTCCAACAAACTTAAATAAGGAGAAAACACCGAAAGAGTTATGGTCTGGAAAAGTTGCCACAATACGTCATTTTCATAAAATAGGTTGTAAAGCATTTGCTTTGAATAATACGCCAGGAAAATCAAAGTTTGAACCTCGTAGTCACGAATATCTCTTAATTGGTTATGATGAAAAATCCAAAGCATACATTTAATGGGAGAAGCGAACAACAAAAATTTTGAAAAGTAGAGATGTTAAATTCATTGAAGATGAAATATATAGTAAAAAAACGAAGGAGGTAATAAAGGTTTTTATGAGTTTTGTAATGACAATAGAATGAAGTGGAATAATCCTCCAACGGGTATACATAGTCAAGTAGAACCTTTCAAACAAACAGAGTAGAACCTTTCAAACAAACAGAGTAGAACCTTTCAAACAACGTTTAAGGTCTTGGAATAAAGATAAAGAAGCAGCAAAAGCAGTTACGACAAACAGCGGAAGTGGTCCAAAAACATATAAAGAAGCTTTAAATGACTTCGATGAGTGGATAGCAGCTATAAAGCAAGAATATGATTCGTTAATAAAAAATAAAACGTGGGACTTAGTTGACTTACCAGATAACAGAAAACATATAAATTGTAAATGGGTATATAAAACCAAATTCAATCCAGATGGAACAGTTGAAAAGAAAAAGGCAAGATTGGTAGCAAAAGGATACTCTCAAGAATATGGTGTTTATTATATGGACACTTATGCACCTGTTGTTCGACAAAGCTCTATACGTCTCGTTTATGTACTTGCAGTTCAAAATAACTTAAAACTTCGTCAACTAGATGTTTCAACAGCATTTTTTAAACGGTAACTTAGAAGAAGAAATATACATGTGTCAACCAGAAGGATTTGTGGAATAAGAAAATAAAGTTTGTAAGCAAAATAAGGTAATATACGGATTGAAACAAGCGGCTCACCAAGTTTTATTCTAAAAATAGTGTACCATTAGTTGGTTATGTTGACGCAAATTGGGCCACTGATATAAGCTGTGTTCGCGTACCTGATATTTTATGATAATTATCACAAAATGTTGCTGGAAGTTACTAAGTCGCGTTCGTTTACTATAAAAATCTTGCAATTGAGAGCAAGAGAGAGACAAAATTTGACAGTTCATTGAAGGGGAAATTGATGAAAGCTGCTGGCTGTTTTTCTTCCATCAACTTTCATTAGCAAAACATATGATTAAAAAAACATATGATCATTTGTTTACAAATGTAAAAAAAATCAAAATATAAAAACTCAAATTCTACCACAAATTAGAAAATTAATTGTAATAAAATATTGCACAAATACTTACAATTCATATTTGTTTAGATTTATGTTAAAAAATTAGACAAAAATTTATTTATAAAAGTTTTTATTTTCTGTTGAAAATCATTTTAAGAGATATCATGTTGCGTTTTTGTTAAGGATTTTCAGCTTTTTTTTTTTTTGTTTTGGTTAAAAATTATATTTTAATGAATCAACTTTTAATTTATTGTTATTAACAAATAATATTTAATATTAATAATATTTTACTTTTATTTCGTTAATAAAAAATAACAAAATTAATATGTTTTTATTTTATATACATAGATTAGCGTTTTTTTAATTTAATGAGGGTACATTACTTTTTGTTGTTTATAAACAAAAACCTGTATATGTTTGCAGAATGATGTTCGCGTACTTTTTTTAATATTTTTCAATTTGAGAGTAAATTGATTTTTACTCTCTCAAAAAAAGTTCCTGTATAAATCTTGCTGAAAGGACACAAACACACCTATAGATGACGGAAAATCTCAAACTGGTTTTTGTTTTTTCTTCGCAGGTGGTGTAATTTCTTGGGAATCAAGGAAACAACGTGTCGTAGCAACATCCAGCTCTGAGTCAGAATACATTGCTCTTGCAGAATCAGCTAAAGAAGCATATTATTTACGATATTTGCTAAATGAGTTATCTAACTGATGACGCAACTATTGTGTACAGTGATTCCCAAAGTGCTCAGCAGATGTCAAAGTTTGGAGGCCGTCATTCGAGGACTAAGCACATTTTTATAAATACCGTTTTATCCGGCAAGCAGTTGAAGAAAAACAAATAGAGATTCAGTACAAACCTACTAGAGCGAGATGGTAGCAGATATTCTCACGAAGCCACTACCCAATGTCAAACACAATTTCTGTATTTCATCAATGGGTATTCAAGAAACCATTAAAGTTGAGGAGGCGTGTTGAATTATATCATTTTATATTCAACTTAATAATTAACTTTGAACATTTGTACTAAAGGGCTGCGCAAACACATTCATTTTCTTAGCGGCGTAAAACATTCATTTCAATGAACTCTGTAATAGTGAAAAATTATGTGTATAGATATGTATACCATTCATTCATTATAAGAAAGTATGAGTAGATAAAACGAAAATAAAAAAAAAAATTCTGTGTATGTTTTGACAATGATCGTAGGCTAACAGTTACTTCGTTGTGAGTTTTTTTTCGCTGTTCGTATCAACTTCACTCAGTGTACGACCATTTTCATAAATAATTCGAATTATCAGTAGATACTATGAATGGTTATGATTTATGTGATGGATATTATGTTTTGCTTGTTTGGTGGTTGCTATATAACGTAGTAAAAAAAAAAACAGAAGTTTATGGTAACATTCTAAAGATTTTACATATTGATATAGTTACAAAATGAAATATTGGGATATTTTAATTGTATTTTTATTTATAATACATCAATTAAATTTGTTATAATTTTCTATTTTATTGAAAAAAAAAAAAAAAAAATAAAGAAGAAAATATTTAAATTAATCAAAATTAAAACAAATATTTTTTCTTAAGAAGATATATTAAATAATATTCATATATATTTTATTTAAATGAAAAAAATTCAACAAATTTTTATGATTTTGATTGCAAAACAATATATTTAAATAGAAAAAAAAAAATAAATATTTTAATAATTTTATTAAGAAAAAACTCCAAAGAAATAAAAATATTCAGCCACAGAAGGTTTGAAAAAAAAGTTACATAGTTTTTTTCAAATATTTAAGTATAAAAATGAAAATATTACTTATTTTTATTATTCCAGTAAAATTTAAAAATATTACAAAATATTAATGATGATCAAAAATATTCAAATATTTTCTAAGAATAGAAAAATTTAAATGTTTTGAAAAAGATTTTTTAAAATTGAATATAAAATTAATTAATTGTATTCAACCTAAGGAAATAAGATATGTATATTTTCAATTTAGTTGAAGACTTTGGAATTTGATTTAAAATTTTTATTTTATATGACAAATAGAAAAATATTTAAAAAATTTTATTTCAAATTATTTTCAAGCAATTGAAGAATATTTTACATTTTTTTATTTTACATCTAAAATATAAATAAACTACATAAAATAATTTATTTTTAACAAATATTTTAGATGAAAATATTCACAAACATTCAAAACTTAATATATTATATATAAACAATTATTAGTTTAACAGAAATAAAACTTATTTTCATCAGAGAAATACAAAACAAAATAATGGAAAATTTTACTTTCAATAAAAATAAAATAATAATTTCTTAAACAACTATCAAATTTTCATATAACATTTAAATTAAATTGATAAAGTTTAAGATATAAATTGACTATTTTAAAAGTAGACATGTCACTGAAAAAGGTATAATCAATTCGGTGCGGATCAATGTATTTCAACTTGTAAAACAACAAAACACGTATGCTATACCCTACAGTAACAAAAAGGTCACAACTCGTCCATTAGTAAACAAACAACCAAAACTTCATATTAAAGAATACACATGTACAAACTAATGTATTGCTCTGTATTTTTTGTATTTCTTTATGGGTAGTACACACATGTACGAACTCATATATGGCTTTTGATCTTTTTTTGTGCTTCTTTGGTGGTGGATTTTGTTTTTGCTTTTGCCACGCACTTTTTATATACAAATAAAAACAAGAGCGAAAAAGAAAATACAATGAATTATCTATTTCATTGCACAATGAAATCGTATACAACATATCCACACAACTCACATAGGTTCTGTACTATATGGTTTTGTATTCTCTACTCATATGTTTTGAGTTTTCGTGGTCAGATATTGACAGACGTATATTTTTTTTCGCTCCGCGATTTTATAAATTTTAATCGAGAATCGGTGAAAATTAAATATATTATAATACGCGATTGGACGCTAAACAAATAATTATATTACCAGTGTTAAATATAATACATTAAACATTAAAAGAAAATAAAATAAATTATATTTTAAATAAATAAACAAACAAAACAAAATTTGAGATAAAAAAAAAAGTGTTATAATCATCAGTTATACATAATTTAAGAGTCTATGAGTTCTCATGATGAGAGAAGACTCAGCATAAACGGCAGAAATGCGTATATATTTCTCAACGGGGAGAGTGTAAAAAATAAAAATATTTGTGATCCACAATACAACAAAAATTATTTAACCGCCAAACCACTTGAGAGAGCTCGCTCTTGTTCCCCCGTAATTCAGTTACACGAAGAAAACACACAAACAATATCACCAACTAAAAATTGTTTAGAACAAAACATAAAAGAAAATATGAAAAAACAAAATATAACAACAACCATGGATTTAAAAACAACACATTCAATGCCGGTTAATACACAAGCTTGTAATCCACTACCAACAATAACTAGTGAGAGTTTGAAATTATTTAACCCTTCCAGCAGCGCAGATAAAAATGATGGTACACATAAAGGTGCTATCCCGAAGAATAAGATAAGTACTACAAAATCTGAAATTCCAACAGGTATGCTTAGATATGTAAGTATTAATAAAAGGAATTTAAGCCCCCAGAAAAATTTGACTTCTGCTAAAAAACAAAAGGTAATTAATAAACCCTTGATGAGCAACCGTTTTGCTCTCTTGAGTGATGATATGGAAACTAATCATACAAAAGATGATAATTCTAATAAAAAATCGTCTAAACCCCCACCAATATATCTTCGTGAGCCTAGCTCCAATAATTTAGTTAATTCATTTATTGAGCTTATTGGAAAAAACAATTTTCATATTGTTCCAATAAGAAAAGGTGGCGTTCAAGAGACAAAAATTGTAGTATACACTGAGGATTGTTATAGAAAAATCTCTCTTTATTTAAATGATTGTAAAAAAAACTTTTATACCTACCAACTTAAAAGTAGTAAAGGTTTGACAGTTGTCATTAAAGGAATAGAGTCCAGTGTTGAACCAGTTGAAATCAAGGAGGCCCTGGAAGAATTGGGCTATCAAATAAAAGTAGTGGTAAATATTTTTAATAAAGACAAAATTCCCCAACCAATGTTTAGAGTTGAATTGGAGCCGAACGAAGAGAAACTAAAGAAGAATGAAACGCATCCTATATATTCTTTGCGATACCTACTGAATCGCAGAGTTACTATAGAGGAACCCCTTAAGAGAAAGGGGCCTGTACAATGCGGCAACTGTCAAGAGTTCGGTCACACTAAAAATTATTGCACCCTACGAACGGTTTGTGTAGCATGCGGAGATCTGCACTCGTCTTCACAATGTGATATTGTGAAGAAAGGTCTCAAAAGAAAATGTGGCAACTGTGGTGGCGATCATTCAGCCAATTACCGCGGGTGCCCAGTGTATAAGGAATTATTGAAAAGATTAAGAGAGAATCAAAAGTTAAAAAGAAATGGAATTGTCGAACTAGCACCTGTTAATACCGTTACTAATCAGATGAATTCTGGAGTTGGCGATAGTAATGAGGGTATGGCTTCAGTTAAGCCAAATTTGACAATTAATCAAATGAGCATGGCCAATCCTGGAAATATTTCCTATGCCAACGTTTTAAGAAAGAATTACCAACAACCTAATGTCCCCCAAATCTCGGGAGGGTTAGAAACTTTAATGCAAACTCTAACGCAGACAGTTAGCTCTCTAAATCAAAATATGACAAACTTTATGTCATCCATGCAAAACACAATACAAGAGCTTCTAAGAGCGCAGAACCAAATGATTCAAATCCTCTTGACGAGAAAATGAGTTATTTGAGAGTATGTTTCTGGAATGCGAATGGTTTAAACCAACATAAAACGGAAATTTCATACTTCATGAAGAAGCAAAATATTGATGTGATGTTAGTCTCCGAGACTCATCTCACCAACAGATACAATTTTTATATTTCAGGTTATTCATTTCATTCTACTAATCATCCGGATGGAAAAGCACATGGTGGTACTGGTATACTAATTAGAAATCGAATACGACATTATGCCCTAGATGAATTCTCAAAAGATTACTTGCAGGCAACATCTATTCACCTTGAATGTTTCTCAGGTGGTTTAACCCTAAGCTCGGTTTATTGCCCACCAAGATTTTCAATGACTAAAGAAAAATTTGAAGAATTCTTTAATACTCTAGGAGATCGTTTTCTGGCATGTGGCGATTATAATGCAAAACACACGTACTGGGGTTCAAGATTAATGAATCCTAGAGGTAGACAGCTTTATAAGGTACTAGTTGATCGCAAAAATGGCATTGATTTCGTGTCCCCCGGACATCCAACGTACTGGCCGGCTGATCCTAGAAAAATTCCTGACCTCATAGACTTTGCCATATCTAAAAATATAAACCGAAATTCAATAACTACTGAAATTTCTTATGATTTATCTTCTGATCATTCTCCTATAATAGTAACATACTATGGAAGGACTAACTTACGAAATTATACTACGAATACATTCTATAGAACAAATTGGTTGAAATATAAAAAATACATAAGTAGTCATATCCACACGAATCCAAATGTTCAGTGTGAGGAAGATATTAATGAATGCGTCAATGACTTTACGTCATTACTTACGTCGGCAATGGAACATTCTAATAGTCAAAATTTTATAAAAGACGATAAGATTACTTCCAATACTGAAATTGAAAAACTCCTCCGTGAAAAAAGAAAATTCAGAAGAAAATGGCAACAAACTAGATCACCAGCTGCAAAGCTGAGGCTGTCCATAGCCAGCAAAAAGTTAAAAAGAAGCCTTCAATTAGAAGAGGATCGCCAAAGTAGAAAATATATTGAAAGCTTAACGAATAATAAACATACCAATTATTCAATTTGGAAGGAAGCGAAGGATATTAAGCCACCGGTAGAGGCACAAAGTCCTTTAAGGAAGGCTGACGGTACCTGGGCCCGTAGTGCAGAAGATAAAGCCAATTTATTTGCATGCTACTTAAGCACAGTCTTTCAACCCAATCCCCAAACAAATGATTTTGTATTGGGAGAGACTCTTGACACTACACAAAATTATGATGACATAATTGTTGTTAGCCCAGAGGACATTGATACAATCATTAAAGAAAATATAAATGTTAGAAAATCACCTGGATATGATTCAATAACACCATCAATGATTAAAAAACTACCGAATGTGGCAATAATTGTGTTATCAATTATTTTCAACGCGATCTTAAAACTAGGAGTCTTTCCAAAAATTTGGAAGACTTCTCTGATTAAAATGATACCAAAGCCAGGAAAGGATTCTACAATAGCATCTTCTTATAGACCCATTAGTTTACTCTCTTGCTTGTCAAAGCTGTTCGAAAAAGTACTTCAAAAGAAAATTCTACCATTCTTGAACGATGAAAATATCGTCCCAGTTCACCAGTTTGGTTTTCGTGAAAAACACGGAACCATAGAACAAGTGAATCGTTTAACTGGAGAGATAAGGAAATGTTTCGAATTAAAGAAGTATTGTTCAGCTATTTTCTTAGATGTCGCACAAGCATTCGACAAAGTTTGGCACAAGGGCCTAATCTATAAAATTAAATGTTTACTACCACCATGTACCCACAAATTGCTGGAGTCCTATCTATCTGACCGTATATTTAGGGTAAAGTTAAATGACTTTGTGACAGAAGAATTTGAAATAAAAGCCGGTGTTCCACAGGGAAGTGTTCTTGGACCTACCCTATATTTAATCTACACCTCTGATTTACCTATATGTGATGAACTGACTATTTCAACATTTGCTGATGATACTGCAATACTCAGTTCTCATGAAAACCCACAAATAGCATCTAGCCAACTAGATATTTATCTCCGACGTGTGGAGACATGGTTGAAAAACTGGCGTATTCGTGTAAATGAAGTGAAAAGTAATCATGTTACATTCACCCTGAGAAGAGGAAATTGTCCTCCAGTTACACTTAATGATATAAATATACCCCAGTCAGACCATGTTACATACCTTGGTATTCACTTAGATAGGCGACTTACTTGGCGTCGTCATATAGAAGCCAAGAGACTTCATATGAAGTTAAAAGCTTCTAGTCTTCACTGGTTAATTAATAGTCATTCAAAACTAAGCCTTGACAATAAAGTCATCCTGTATAAAACCGTTTTAAAGCCAATTTGGACATACGGCATCCAACTATGGGGAACAGCCAGTAATACGAGCATTGATATTATACAGAGGGCCCAATCAAAAATTCTTAGAACCATGACGGGTGCGCCATGGTACATAAGAAATGAGAATATCCATAGGGATTTAGAGGTACCACTTGTAAGAGACGAGTTCAGGAAGCTCAGAGAAAAATACATTCTTAAACTAGAGACTCACCCCAACCCACTCGCAAGATCTCTTGCTGAAGTTCAGTCAGCTACAAGGCTTCGCAGAGCCGACTTTCCACCCCGTTAATAGTAGGACCATGGAATAACCAATGATCTCGATAGAGATCGAGTAGTGTTTAATTTAGTTTTTAAGATTTTAATACATATTGTGAGGTCTAAAATAAGACAGATTCAATATATAAATAAAACGTATAAAAAAAAAAAAAAAAAAAAAAAAAAGATATTGTGGATAATACTCATTCATTCATTTCATAATGAAAAAGAACACAACATGAACTAACTGTTTTTACGATGAATGTATTCAGCATTCATTTTTCGGCATTCATGCAGCCCTTTAATTTGTACTTTGTTCTTAATAATCAAGTTGTACATTGTAAAATATGTTTTAGAAATAGAAACATTTTTCTATTTGAAATCCACTTGTAACTGAAACTTTGTACAATAAACTTTATTAGAAAATATATTCGTTTATATTATTAACATGTTATATATATAAACAATATATATCTTCTTAAGAATCATAAAAGCACCGATTTTTGAGATATAATAGTTTGATTTTTATATGTCCAACTTTGAGTTTTTAACTTATAATATAATTACACTTTATATATATCGTTATAGAGGTAATATCTTTGTCTTTAATATGAAATGAGAGATATATGAAACCAGAGATCTACCATTAAATAAGTTCACTTTTCTGAAGTTTCTAGATTTTTTCGTTTTTCAAAACGTCGTATTTTTGGACCGAACTGAGCAATGAGCTTAAAAGTTTATGATTTGAGAAACACTTCCAATAGCCAATGTCTGTAATGAATTCCATAGAAATCGGAGATGTCAAATCCGATAGCTGTCCGTTTCGGCATGGAATTATTCAAAACCTCTTTTTAATCATATTTTTTCGCTCTTTTCAACAAAACGTATAATAATTTATCTGGGTTTTAAACTAGTTGTAGTGTGTCTCGCATCCATTGCAATATCAAAAGGTGGCCAATATCTTTGAGAATACCTGACTTATGTATATGAAGACAAATTTCGAAAAAGTGTGACACAGAGACAACATTATCTATGTATACCTAGAAAATTAAAACTTGGCTCACTTATAAATCTTTTCGTCTTACAAATCCTAACTGAGCCAGATTTTGAAATGCATCAGGGAGCGGAGATAATCGGAATTATGTGTCTTTTTCTAAGTATTTTTTCTCTTTCCAGAGCTTTCTGAAGCTCTCAGACATCGTAGACAATTAAAATTCGGCTTACTTATAAAACTATCCGTCCTACAAATCCTAACAAGATTTTGAAATTTTTATCAGGGAGCGGAGATACGCTATTTTTTGATTTTAAGAATTTTTGATTTGCTGAAAACTGATTTTTCATTGCGTTCAGGGAGTGCATTTACGTTGATTTTTTTAAATGTTAACTAATTTAATACTTTAATCACTATTATTCCATCAGATTCTAACTGCTTCAAATATTTAACCTCGATTAGGTAAAGGTAAAGCGTCAAAATGCTGTTCATAAATTTTTTTAAAGATTTTCAAAATTTTTTGTGCATATTTTTATTATTATAATATTATATTTACATAAATGACAAAATATTTACCTGGTCATATATTTCTGCTGTATCTCCACTTTTTGCTTTTAACTTATCTCTACTATCTCGATCTTCATATGTTTCAAAAAGTTGTAGATTCGTTTTTAAATAATTCTGTTTATTTTTAGACATTTGTGTGAATTTCTTCATATCATCCGCCAGCATAGTGGACATATCGATGAACTCCTAAAATAGTGCTATTCAATGTTACTCGAATCAATATCTATCTATTACTAAGTACAGAAAAAAAAAATAAAAAAATATTTCTATGAAACAAACAAAAAAGAAAGGAAGTGCGTGTCTTAACGCCCTCAAACAATTATGAATGACATCCATACATACATACATAAATACATACATACAAACATACATAAATGCATACATACAAACATACATAAATACTAAAGAACAGCGATGGATGAAATCCGTGTTATTAATATTTGTGCGACACCTAACATTGCTATGTCGTGCTATGTTCTTTTTCCTTGTTTGCATTGTATATGAAGGCATTTTAAAATACGAGCAAAGACACAAGTTATATGTGCAAATCCTCCGGATAATCCAGGCGCGGATCCACGGGGGAGGAAAAAAGGAAATTTCCCCCCCCAAAATGAATTTTTCAACTAAGAAAAATAAAAAAAAAATTACAATAGAAAAAGAAAAGTTAAAAATTCTTTTGAAAAAATTATTTTTTCAAAGTAAAAGAAGGCAGCATTAATTTATCTTCAATATAGTCTATGGAGGTCTAAACTATGTTCAGAATATTCCTTTGAAAATTTGAATGTAAATAAATAGGTTTTAAAAATTGACATGCTTAATAAAAGATGTATGAAATGCAAGTTTTGAAGTTACTTTAAAAAAAGTTTTAAATTACAACAAAAAATATTAATGAATTTTTACAACACGTTTTTCAATTTTCCCAATGGGTAATAGTTTTGTAATTTCATTTGTTTTTTCAAGGTTTCCAAAAGCATTTTATTAAATTTAAGCTTAAATTGTATGAACGATTAAAAATTTACATTTTTTAAAATAAATAGTTTTATCAAATATATTGAAATTACATTAACAATTATATACTATATAAATAGAAACAAACAGAAGGGACAAAACAAATAACAACAACAACATTGTTCATTGCTACTTAATAAGTGGCTAAACAATAACAATTATACATTGCTTCATTTGCTACCTAACTGATAGCTTTAAAGCATATAAACAATAATAATTGTAAAAGGAGAATACAAATAATTGTAAAAAGCTTTATCGTAAACCATTCGTCTAACTTAATAACATTTAGGAAAAGAAGTCACAGATTCCATTTCCTAAAAATTGTAAGTTAAATAGATGATGTTTACAGAGAACACCACGGTGGGACACTGAAGAGTGCTGATGACGGTCGTGGCTGACTAGAAAATGCATTCCATTCTGCCGAGTGTCCAATAAAACTTTTACAATGTATTCTTCTACAATTATTCAATGAACTTGAGCCCGAATAATACAAATTCTAAAAACTCTATAAATAAGTTCAACAAAAATTACAAACAAATTAACAATTATTTTAATATTTTACTTAAAAATTTCAGCTTTGTGAAAAATATTTTTTAATTTATAAATCAGAATCTATCCAAAAATTTGTACGAAACAATTTTTTAACACTAAAAAAAGCATTTAAGTAATAATACAGAAAAAGTTTCATAAATGCTAAAAATTTTTAACATTACTTTTTTCTTAGCTTTTTCATACAAAATATATATTTTTTCCCAGATATTATTAAATCCCAGTAAAAAAAGAACTGAAAAAGAGCTGAAAAAGTCATGAATTTAACATTGTGTTGGCATTGGAAGAAAGTACTTATTGGTGCAAAAGAGCTGCAGAAGTTTTTTTTTTTAACCCATGGTTGTCATTGGTAGGATATTCTTTTTTTATGCTTCTTATTCATTTCTTTTGAAGTACTTCCTTTAAAACTATGTTTATGAAATTTTTTACAAAAATTCAGTTTTAGTCTTATTAAAAGATTATAAAAATGCATTAAAATTTATAAAATTTTAATTTTCTTAGAAATTATTAACCTTTTTCCAGCTAAAATTTCATTTATTTTCACTTTTTTTGAAGTAATTATTAAGAACTTCCAAAAAAGTTTAAAATATGCACTGTGTTCTACTTTTGAAGTGGTAAAAATGTTCTTTTTTGGAAGCTCTTGATCGTTTTTTTGCTGGGATGTATTATATGTATGTGTTTTGGTATTCAATTTCACAAAAATAAATGTGAAAACGAACGATTTCACATTTCACGAACAAAAACAATCGAATTCTTTTCACTTAAAAATATGTAGGTGAAAATAATTCGATTAATTGTAAAATAAAACGACAAATAATGAAAATTTGAATTGTTATTTATGTAAATTTACATTTTTTAATAATATTTAAGCCACTTTTATATTCAAAATTTTATTTTAAAAAAGGTTCTCATAATTCCCATACATTTTGAGAAAAACAAAAACATTTTAATTATAAATATTGGCTTAAAAAACTTTTTGTGGCTATAATCTGGAAAATTGTTTTTGTTTAACTAATTTTTTTAATTGTTCAAAAAAATGTGAAAACGGGAACACAAATTTTTAATTTCGTGTGAAATTAGATTTCATGTGAATTCAAAACGTTTCGAAAACACATACAATAATATTACGTATCATCAGATAGAAAAAAATCAGATAGAAAAATACTTTTCCGAAAATATTTTATTAGACCATAGGAAAGCTTAACTGAAGATCTATTTTAAATTTTAATCAGTTTGTATTAGTTCAAGTTATCAAAAGTAATAACATGTAATTTTATATGGCTTTCATACAAAAAATAAATTGTTTTTTTGTGTTCCTGAAAAGTTGTTGAAAAACATAGGACTTTTTTTTTGTCTGCACACATGTGTGAACAATATTCACATTCAGAAATTATTTTTAAAATTCACTCTGCTACAGTGAAAAATACATCGAGAAATGACATAAATAGCATCATCAGTAAGTTTTAGAAATGTCCAATACCCCTCAAAGTTTTGAGTTATGCTTTAAAAACTCCAGTGCAATTTATCACAATTTTTTCTACAAAATTCTATAAAATTATGCAATCATTTTTAAAACATTTTTGTTGTAAGCATAACAAGATTTAGTTTTTTTTTTTAATTGGACAAAAACTGTAGAATTTATTAAATTTTATTTGCCTAAAATGCATGAAAAATGTGTTGATAAAATTTTTAATGTTTTTAATATCATTTTGAGTTTTTAAACAATTTTAAAGATTGAGAAAATAGCATTAAAACTTTAGACAGAAATACATTTGATTAGTCTTAAAGAAAAAGATAAAAAAAAAAAAATAATGATTTTCTGCACAGGCTCCTTTTATAAGATTAGCTTAAAAATTTTACATCAGTAAGATTTAAGTATTAAAGAATAGAATTAGATCGATTTAAGTGAAAAAAGTAATTTAAAAAATTTTGTCATATAGCGAAGAGATAGTGTAGAGTGCTTGATATACTATTTAGACCTACATAGCTTAACTTTTCGTATTTTTCAGGTGATGCATTCTAAAGAAATTTATTTTATTTTAAATTATTTAGAGGATAATAGTATATTAAAAACACACCTTTAGTAATTTAAATCCATTCAATATTCCCTGAAAGATCTGTATGCTAAGAATTATAATTGGGTATTTTCGTTTGTAATTCAAAAAATAAAATTAAATAATGTAGTGAAATAGCGAACAAAATTAATAATAAGTAATTGAAAGTTCATTGTTCAAAGATTATATGTATATGGAAACATATTTTTTCAGTGATGATAACAAAAAAATCTCCAAAAAATTTCCCCCCCTAAATGCTTGGGCTGGATCCGCGCCTGGGATAATCCAATAACCAATTTTCCCATGTCAATTCCGGTATGAATTGACAAAACATAGTAGGAAGCTTTAAGTGCTACCCTACTATTTTATTTCACGTTAATTTTGGTTTGCAACCAAATATTATATTGACGAATTTGTAAACAAATTCTTTTATTTAATAATTATTATCAAAGACCACCAGATGGTTAATGTAAACAAAACGTTTACATACTATTGATTTGGATTGATCGTACGATTTGTCACAATGTACTCACCAAAGATGCCTTTGTTTAAAAATGCACAATCGGCATCTTTATAGAAAATAAGTATTATTTTTAAGCTATATTTAAGAACTGGAATTTAATAAAGATTTAGAGATAAATTACACCAAGAAGAACAAAGTCGTTTTTCTACACGCTCTCGTTTGAAAACTAAAACTGGCGCAATCGGTAGGATACTAGGAGAAAAAGAAACCTATGAGAGAGTTTTTTAAAAAAAAGTACAATTTTTAAAATCAATTTTTTTATAATAAAAAAACGTCCAAGTTTTTTTTAACTAATAAAAACGTGCGAGTTTTAATAAATAATAAAAACGTGCATGTTTTAATTTAAAAATATAAAAACATTATTTTTTTTTAAATAATAAAAACGTAAAGGATTTTTATTAAAAGAAAAAATAATACAAAAACATTAAAAAAAATAAATAAATTATAAAAACGTGAAAGTTTTTAATATAAAAACATTTTTTTTTTTGTAATAAAAATAGTTTTATCTATAAAAATAGAAATTTTCCATCGCCTTGGAAAATAATAAAGTGCAGCCAAAGCACTTGAAGGAACTTCACAGTAACAACAAAACCAACAGTAATAACAATAGCTACAAACAACATCAACGAACAACAAAGAACAATAGCAGCAAAGAACAAAAGAAAAAAAATTAAGGTATAATAATTATTTTAATTTAAATAAAAGAAAAAATTAACTATAAATTAACAATAGAAAAAAAGGTTTGATTTCTAAAAAGAAATCGTGTTAGGAAAATAATATTAAAACTAACAAATTTTTTATCTTTTTTTCGACTTCGGTGATTCCCAAGGGAACCTCCCGTAATGCAAGAAAATCTATTCGGTTACCAATTGATGAGTGACCAATATATACCATTTTTTGGTCTGAAACCAGTTACCTTAAAGGAACGGTTTACGGAAGGAGTGGTATATATATATAAATACTACTTTTAATTCAATACTAACCGCGACGTAAATACAGTGTTGTCCTTAGTGGGAGAAGAATACAAGGCAACTATTAGATCGGTTTTAGCGTCTTCAAGGTAAAGCCTTGAAAGCAATTGAAACCCTGGTAGTCCCGACCTGGGAACAAATTATTGCCAAACTTCGAGAAGAATTTGGTGTAAGGGAATCATTTTTGGGGTTGCGAAATCAAGCCATGAACGTAGTGGGTTTGAGCGTGGAGGAACTCCACCATAAGTTAAGTGACATACTATATCTCACGAATAACAAATATAGTCTCAATCCGGAGAATAACGCTATGTTTTCTCCAGATATAAATCAAACATTAATTTTTGAGATATATTTAAATTCTCTATCTTTGAATATAAAGACATTACTCATTCAGAATAATATTGCTACCATTTCTGGTGCACAATCATACTTCATTGAAAACAATTTAATGAAGGTCGTCTACTTACGAAAAAATTCGTATCCAAATAACTCCCAGAACAAGAGTTTCGGTAAAAGACGGGAAATTATAGACAAAATTTTAATACCGCCTCCGGATCCCAATTACCGATAGTCTTACTCACAATTAATAATATTAAAGTTAGATGTTTAGTTGACAGCGGGGCTGCAACTACGTTGGGTGACTATGGGATTTTTAAGGGGTTGTCTTTAAAAAGAAGACTTAAGAACAAACTAAAATTAAACACATTAACCGGTTCTAAAATAGTGGATGAAGAAGTTATAGTTAATGTCCCTTTGGAGTTTAATGCAGGGGATGAAACTATGTCTATTAAACTTATTGATTTAAAAATTAAAACTTTCGATTGTATAATCGGAAATAATGTCTTGATGTCTATGGGTGTCATAATAGATTTTTATAATATGAGACTTTGGGTTAATGAAGTCGAAATATTATTCTATTCAAGACCAGTTGATATAAGCTTTGACGAAATTTCAGCCTTAGAATTACAAAACATAGACTTTGGTAAAATAGAGTTGCCAGATCATTTAAATAATGAAGAAAAACGCAAATTAGATCTGTTTTTAAATAAAAACAGAGTTATATTCTATCAAGAAGGTCAAGCTCTAGGGTTTGGGGTTTCCCGTGATGTTTTGTTTCCCGGGAAACGGGAATAAAAAATTCGATTTCCCGGGAATCCCGGGAAATTTAAGAAAAAGACAATGATTTCTTATAAAGAATGTTATTTTTTCTATTCAGTACTATAAAACATTATAATTAAAAAAAAAGTATTAAGGAAAGTATTATTAAAAGTCATATTTTTAATTTTCTTTTTTAAAATATTTTTTGAAAAATTAAAAATGAAAAATTGAACAGGATTTACTACAAATAAAACTACAAATTAAAAAAATTTACCGAAATTTGCTTTAAGAGATGCAATTACATTTCAAAAATATAAAGACTTCAACATACAAAGTATTTACACCATAATACATTTGAAAATATTTTTGGTATTGATACAAACCAATTAAAAATTTAACCCATTTCCAACCACAGTTGCGTTTTCGCACCAGTAACTTTACCTATACCGTAACTAATTTAATTTCAAATTAATGATAATGATTTATATATGTACATTTAGCTTGGAATGTTAACTAATTGAACTGACCAAAAAAAAAATAATTCCGACGATTTTTTACCCCCGGTAGTGGATCAAAAAAAAGGTCTATAAAATAGACCTATTTAAGATTTGAAAATTCATTCGAAAAATGTTACAAAACATCTTGAATAACCTTTAAAACGATAGCCAAGACATCAAAAAATATGAAACTATTCACTTTTTGACAAATAATTTAGGCAGAAACAACTCCGTCAATTAGGGGTAGTGTGATTTAGCTACATTACGCAAGGTGGCGCACTGAAATTATTGACATTTTTAAGGTAATTATTCAAAATAATTAAGAAAACCTTTATAGATGAACGAATATAAAATTTTTTTGAAGTAAGACTTCATGTGCAATAGAAAATTTTACTCTACACAGAAAAAAATGAATTTCAAAATCAAACAAAAAATTCGTAAACTCAAGTATTTTTTTTACTAAAATAGGACCTATCACGAAATTCGTAAAATCAAGTACTCAAATTCGTAAATTGTTTATTGAAAAAATTTTAAAATTTTTCTTATTAAAATAATATACTATTTACTAAAAATTGTGTTTAAAAATGTACAAAAAATTTTAACAAAATATTTGTTAAAAACTAACAACAAAAGTAAATGGTTTTATTTTCATATTCAGACAAATTGTTTTTTGAGTCAAACAAATCTTTGTTTATGAATTAATCATAATTTCAATAAACTTCTTTTATAAAATCAAATAATAAAATTATTGAGTTTTATAAATACAACTTATTAAAATAATACACTATTATTAAACATAGTGTTTGAAAATCTACACAAATTCCTAACAACATATTTGTTAAAATCTAACAATAAAAATAAATGGTTTTACATGCATTTTCAAACAACTTGTTTTTTGATCCAAACAAATCTTTGTTTGTGAATTAGCCATAATTTCAAACAATTTGTTTTATAAAGTCAAATAACAAAATTATTGAAAATATCTTTTAAAAACAATAAAAATTTTAATAAAAAAAGTAAAAATTTGTGTTGTTTTTTCAATAAAATTTTTTATTAATTCAAATTTATATAAAATTTATAGAAATATTTTTATTTATAAATGAGAAAATGTTTAGCATTTATATATTAATATTTTACATTTTTAAAATTATTTACTTTTTAAAATACATACATAAATCATTTATTATTTATCAATCATTTATTTATTTATAAATATGTATCTATTTTATTTCAACATTTTAAAATTAATACTTTAATATATGTATATTGTATAATTAATATTCACGAGTTAATATATTTATAAATTTTAAAATAAATATTTACATTTCAAAATATTTATAGTTTTTATATACATATTTTTAATAATATATATTTTAAATTTAATGTTTTTATGAAAAAAATACTTTTACATTTCAAAATTAATATTAAATTTAAATTAACATTAAAAAATGTATATATTTTATATAAATGTATTTTAAAAATTAAATAACAAATTGAAAGATTTTTGGTGTTCAATTATTTAAAATATCATGTTTTACAGTTGACACTTTTGAATATTTTTTGGATGTTGTTAAATCATAAAAAAAATTTTCTATAAAAACGTAAAATACTTCTGATTTCTCAGGATATTTCAAGTTAAATACAAAAAAAATTTTAAATAATACATCTACAGCATTTAAAATTCTTAAAATTGGATATTTAACATCATCGATATATATATATATATATATATATATATATATATATATATATATATATATATATATATATATATATATATATATATATATTGAAGTATTTTATATATTTCACCAACAATCATTAATTTTGGCTGAATATTTCGTCCTTGCAATTTTAGTAAGCTAATTTTGGCCTCCAGTTCTTCTTTAGATCCAGCCATCATTACAAAGCCGTCTTGGGAGTCAGCGATTGTAAATTTTTTTCTAATTTTTGCACCACTTCCATCTGTCTGCACTTTTTGTGGTGGAGGGAAAAGGTGATGCATATTCAAAAATGTTAAAAAAATTTTAGATTCTGAAAATAAATTTATATACAAAGATACATACATATTATTTATTTTTTTATTTATTTATTTATTTATTTACTTATTTATTGTGAATATTATCATGCATACCATTATCTATTGTTTCTGTCATTTGTAGTTGTTTAGAAACAGACGCATTCGATACTTTTGTTTTTAACAAACAAATAATTTTATCGCCAAATTGTGACCATCTATCCTGAAGCGATTTAGCATTAGGGAATTTTAGTGAAAAATCAATGTCGATCTGCAAATATATGAATATATGTATATATGTTTACAAAAATAACATTTAATTCGAAGTTATGTGAACTTACCAATTGAAACCCGGACGGTTTAATATATTCAGGCCATAGATTAAATATTTCAGCAGTGCTCTTGGAATCGATTATTTGTTTAAATCGATATGATGCACATTTTCTCCAATATAAATCGAACTCATCTGCAGTAATGGAGCCATTTTTAATTTGTTGAATATAAAAAGAACAATCGTCTTCTAAATCTATAAATAAAAGAAAGTTATTTTTTATTATTTTTTTTTTTTGTAAAATTTTAAACGAACCTGGAGTTAAATTTTCGGTAGATATAGATTCGTTCTTCTAAAAAATATCTTTGGCAAGTCTTTTTAAATAGGCAAGCTTGTTATATGTTTTTCCTCGTTTTCCATTTCCATAAAATTCCTATAGAAGTAAATATAAATAATAGTAAATATGTAATATACAATTATATATATATTAAAACTTACTAAATGTTCTGTAGGAAAAATTGAGCAGATTTGGTTTTCTATTTCAGAACACTCTGAAATGCTGAAATCGACGCCTCTTGCCTCTAGAAATTTGGTAATAGTACATATTAAAAGGTTTCTTTGTTCTTCATGTAGAACCTTATTTTTTTCATAAAAATTAAGTATTTCTTTTCCATTGTATGTATTAGAGAGAATTTCCATTACAGAAATTTTATTATTTTTAGTTTCAGGTGAATGAGTAGTTGAAAAAGCTATATTTTGAGATTCTGAAACTAATAATGGTTCATTTTTCCATTTTTTTAAATTATCTTCAAATGTAGCTTGATCTCCTATTGTAAAATCCGCCAAAAGTTTTTCAATATGTGTAGGTGTTAGAATCTTTAAAGTGCCCATTGTAATATTTTGTTCTGCAAAAAATATTGTAAAAATTAAAACTTAATCTAGGTATTAGTTAGAATTTTAAAAAGTCAAAACCTCAGAAATAAGTTTGCTTTTCTGCTGAATCCGAATCTGACCTCTTCATATCAGGTTCTCGAGATATATTAGTCTCTGTTATATCTAGTACCTTTTTGATGCGAAATTTATTTTTTTATTTCAAATGTTAGTTCAAGGTATCTCAAAGAAGGAACAAGATATAACAGAGCATATATTTTTATTTCGAATTTCAAATATGTAAAAATGTTTTTACCTGTTGTGATGGAGAAATTTTGAGGACAGATTCCGATTCTGTGCAGCACAATCCTCTAAAAAGAATTATAAAAACTTGCCTTTAAATTTGATATAAAAATGTTCCAATTTCCATTTAATTAAAAGCTTTTTGAGTTCATCATAATCATCCATTTTAATTTCTATAAATATTTTTATAATATTCTTTAATTTTAAAAAAATATTTATTTTTTGGGCTTTGTATTTGTTCAATTGGTGGTCCGACTAGGTCTTTAATGTTAATAATGATATATGTGTCAGAAACATTTACAAATTCAAAGGCATTGAAATGAATATTATATATAGTTGTTAGTTTACTGCAACAAAGAAGTATTTCATTTGGCATTTTGATAATCAGCGAAATTTTATATAATTCAAAATCATATTCAAACTTGGATACAATTTTATTTTCTTTGTATTTGTATCCCCATATTTCTGCCTCTTTCTAGAGTGAAAACGATTCTAAATTTATATTTAATTGATTTGCAATTTTCTTCTTTACATTGATATCCAGAAACGGCTTTGTTACGCAAATATTATCGTTAGTTGTGTTTTCCAGTAAAAAGTTTGCAAAATTCATCTGCTGTTTGGAAGAAAAACTTTTGGGTATATTTTTTCTTGAGGTAATTACATGTGAGTATATTTTAAACTCTTTATGTTTTGCTTCATATTTGAAGCTCCATAATTGTCTTAATGGGCCAGATTGCCTCATAACAATTGAGTAATGAGTAAGGAAGTGAAATTTTGGAATGAGTGTTTTTTTAAATAACATCTGGTAATTTTCGTTTATGTATCTGATGTTAGAATCGATTTTGTTTATTTTTGATTCGGAGAGCTCATGGCATAAAATATCATCGATCATTTCCAGGAACCGTAAAATAAATAACCAAACTTGATCCACATTTGGAATTAAATCTCCTATTAAAATGGTGAAATAGTAACAAAATGCCATCATTTGTCTTGCTGACATTTTAAACTTGTGATTTTCAATTTCATAAAAAGTAATGGCAGGTTTTTCATTTCCTCTTTCATGTTCATCATACTTAAAATCTTTTAGTCTATTATTTAATATTTCCAGGGAAAAATATTTCATTTTTTTTATAAAATATTGCAGAGATTCGCTGAAAACGTGGTGGCATACTCCTTCAAATATATCGTGCATAACATCTACGGAAAAGTTTTCCGTACAATGGAATGAGGGTATTTCATTAAAAATACATGAAGTATGTATTCCAGTTTCGGAACCTCGATCAATTGCCTCTCTGTAGTTTATACGATTTCTTAACAAATTTATATGTTCTGATGATTCATGTTGACATTCTGATTTTTTCATTAAGCAAAACCTATAATAATAGTTTGCGGAAAATGATTTTGAAAAGTCGAGAGTGACATTTAGTCCAAGGTTATCACCAAGCTGTAATCCCATTATGAAATGTACCTTTTTAGGACCATCTTCTGTGTCAATTTCAATTCCATTAATTTCAATATTTTTTAAGGTGTTTACTAGCTCTACAAAGCAATCTTTTCCGTATTGTTTTATATCAGAAGATTTAATAGTATAAGCCAAAAATATTTCATCCAACTTTGAGCATTTTTGGGAATTACAAGGAAAACTGTAGTAGAAATTGCACACGGAATGTTTATTTGATTTAGCTCCTAAAGGATTATTGATTCCGAAGTCATCAGTATAAAGAAAGTAGGGGATTAAAGTTTTGTTTGGATATAAACTTTTCTTCTGTTTCCACAGTTTTCCTTGTAAAAAATTAGTAAAACTTTCTTCTTTTGAAATGTTTTCAATATTTGACAAAACTTTTTCAAGATAACCATGTTGCTCAAACCGTTTTTTTAGTTGAAATTCAAGGGGCATAATTATTCCTTTAGATTTAGGATTATTATTTATTTCAAATGATCTAACATTTCCAATAAGTCCTTTATCTATTAATTTTTTGTTAAATATGAAATCAGATTTAAAATCATTAAATAGTAGTCTTATTTCATTTATCAAATTGGAAATTGATTTTTCGTTATCAACTGTGGTTTGTACAATGATGTCAAATACCGGATTTAATAAATCGGCTATTAAAGATTGTATAGTATTTACATCTGATCGAGACAAGTTATTAAACGAATGCAATTTTATAACAAATTTCAATATATTTTCGTGAATATCAGAAAGTTTCTCTTTAGGAAATGAAACTGATTCTACACCACATTCTTCATTCATCTCTACCATATTATCACAATATATTTGATTCTGCTCAGAATCATATTCCATATTATAAGACTCATTATTTTTCGATAACTTGTCAACTTTCTTTGCGGAAATTGCAATGTTGTCCTTAAAATGTTTAATAACATGTCGTTGGTATGAACGTTTATGCTGAAATTTTTGAAAACAATCTTTAACCGTACACTCAAAGAATATTTTTGAGGGATGGCCACATTTGCATAAATGGGTAAATAACTTCTGTGGAGAATTAAATGTACTTCCACATAAAAAACATTTAATTTCCATCTTAATAAGTCGAACGCGAAGCAATGAAAGGCTACAAAGAAGAATAGACTAAATAATGCGTCAAAAATTACGTCAAAAAATTATCTTATTGTGACATGTTCAAATTTTAATATTACATTTCCGTCCGAGTAACTGAATACGGTGATTAATATTTTGAATATCTGAGTATTAAGTTTAATCTCTACATATAAAAGAGTAACGTTACTGACTGATTCATTATCGCACAGGAGCAAGCTCTCCCGCCAAATATATCCACTAAGGCGAGATTTTTGAAAATTTAAATATTTAGGGGGTAAAAATGGGTAAATTCCGTAATCTTATATCTTTGAAAAAATAATGAAAAAAAACTTTTCTTTCTAGACTACAGAGTATTTTATAGACTAGACTACAGACTAGATTATAGACTAGACTACAGACTATATTATAGACTAGACTACAGACTATATTATAGACTAAAATATAGACTAGATTATATAGCTTTAACTATTGACAATATTATAGAGAAGGCTATAAAGTAGACTATAGGCTATAAATTGTAGTAGTCTAGCCTATGGACTAGTCTATAGCTTTGCCTACGGACTAGTCAATAGTTTAGTCTCCGGACTATTCTATAGTCTATATTATAGTCTAGTCTATAGTCTAGTCTGTAATCTAGTCTATAGTCTAGTCTATAGTCTAGTCTATAGTCTAGTCTATAGTCTAGTCTATAGTCTAGTCTATAGTCTAGTCTATAGTCTAGTCTAGTCTATAGTCTAGTCTATAGTCTAGTCTATAGTCTAGTCTATAGTCTAGTTTAGTCTATAGTCTAGTCTATAGTCTAGTCTAGTCTATAGTCTAGTCTATAGTCTAGTCTAGTCTATAGTCTAGTCCAACGGTTCTCAAATGGGGGTCCGCGACCCACAAGGGGTCCGTAAGAACATTCGTGGGGGGTCGCGAAGAGTTCCTGAAACATATTCTTAAACATACAATTTTTTAATATAAATATTATTTACAAGTTCAAATGAAAATTTCACTAAAAACATGAAATTATTTAAAAATGGAAATACATCTTTTTACAAAATATATCCAAATTAAAGACAAGTGTAAAATGAGTTATTTTTAGAAACTACTAATGAAGAAACCTTCAATTGAAAATATTATGCTTCAAATAGAGTGTCGATATAGGAACACCCCTCGAACGATGCGTAAAAATTTGCTTGGGTCATGGGTCCCATACATTTTAGTAAAAAAAGTTTAGATTTTTTAATCGAACTAGGTATAAAAAAATTCGTAATTTTATGCTGGTTATGGAAAAAATATTTGAAAATTTTTTCTGTGGGATTTTGTTTCGCTAGAAGACGTTTTAAGACATTTGATGAAAATTTTTTTGGACAAATTTGGAAAATCATATATTATCAATAGTACTTATTACTACAATGCAAATATTTAATATTTTAGCCATAAAGGGAACAAAATTATAAAATTCTTATCAATTTTTTAAGAAAAACATCGAATTTTATTACGGTTAGGAACCAAAATTTTTGCGAAAATTTGTTAAAATATTTTTGTTATAATTGGCAAATGATACCCATTTCAAGACCCAACACAATACTATTTTTTAGATGAAATTTTCTAGACCCGTGACTTTTAATCGATGGTAGGGAACTGAAGATCAATTTTATTTTTTTTTTTTATATTTTTCCCATATTAAGTAAATTTTTATGCATCGTTTGAGGGATCTTCCTACAAAATTTTTGTCTACGGGACACTTCTGTCCAATGACACAGTATAAAGAAAACTTTACGATGTGGCAGAGAAAACAATTAATTAAAAAGATAAATATGTAGTTCACTTAAATTTGATGAAACTATAGTTTTTTCACATGAAATTCTACTTTTATTTTATCTTTTTATACAATTTTTTTCAGTACACAAACATTTTATTTCATCGCTAAGTTTCCCGGCTATATAAAGAAAATTTGCTTAAGTAACTTTATAATTTAAAAACAGAAAGTACTATCAATGTTAGTATTAAGAAAGTACCAGGTTCATTTTAAAAAAAGAGTTGAAATTCGTTGAATTTAATTTTGAATCAACAGATTTAAAAGCATCTTAAATAGTTGAAATACAGCAAAGTATATCCGCTTGTTGGCTCCGAAGCCCTAAAAATATTAAAAAAATTTTCTTCAACATACATTTTTATGTAAAAATATCTTTTTTACTCTTTTGTCCCTCAAAACAGAGATTCGATCTTAATATTCTTAATATTCAAAGAAAACAATGTCGCAATTATTAATATTATTTTTTAAAATTACTTTATCTTTACATTTTCTCCAATTTTTAAATTAGTCAAAGTTGTAGTGGGTCGCGCTTCCATTGCAATATCAAAAGGGGGTCGCGAAGCGAGGTCTTGTGAGAACCCCTGGTCTAGTCTATAGTCTAGTCTAGTCTATAGTCTAGTCTAGTCTATAGTCTAGTCTATAGTCTAGTCTATAGTCCAGTCTGTAGTCTAGTCTATAGTCTAGTCTATAGTCTAGTCTAAAGTCTAGTCTATAGTCTAGTCTATAGTCTAGTCTATAGTCTAGTCTATAGTCTAGTCTATAGTCTAGTCTATAGTCTAGTCTATAGTCAAGTCTATAGTCTAGTCTATAGTCTAGTCTATAGTCTAGTCTATAGTCTAGTCTATAGTCTAGTCTATAGTCTAGTCTATAGTCTAGTCTATAGTCTAGTCTATAGTCAAGTCTATAGTCTAGTCTATAGTCTAGTCTATAGTCTAGTCTATAGTCTAGTCTATAGTCTAGTCTATAGTCTAGTCTAGTCTATAGTCTAGTCTATAGTCTAGTCTAGTCTAGTCTATAGTCTAGTCTATAGTCTAGTCTAGTCTATAGTCTAGTCTATAGTCTAGTCTATAGTCTAGTCTATAGTCCAGTCTATAGTCTAGTCTATAGTCTAGTCTATAGTCTAGTCTAGTCTATAGTCTAGTCTATAGTCTAGTCTATAGTCTAGTCTATAGTCTAGTCTATAGTCTAGTCTATAGTCTAGTCTATAGTCTAGTCTATAGTCTAGTCTATAGTCTAGTCTATAGTCTAGTCTATAGTCTAGTCTATAGTCTAGTCTAGTCTATAGTCTAGTCTATAGTCTAGTCTAGCTTATAGTCTAGTCTATAGTCTAGTCTATAGTCTAGTCTATAGTCTAGTCTATAGTCTAGTCTATAGTCTAGTTTTACTAACTTTTTTGAAAAAACTATAATCGACATCTCTTTTTAAAGTTGATTTCAAAAGTTTCTTTCATTAAATGATGTGAAAAAAAAAATAAAAAATTTAATATCCCTGATCATTTGTAAATTTTTTCAAAAAAGGATTTCTAGAGACGATGAAGATTTATCTCAAAACCATCTGGTTACAGAAATAAATATTTTAAAGGGAATAATTAAAAATCGTACTCTTTAATCACCCTTAAGATATTTTTAATTTTTTTCTCTTCCATTTAAGTATTTACAATGTTCTATTTAAATTATTTCTATATTTGCAACACTACTCTTCATAATAACTCTCAACTAAACCACCAAAAAACATGAAGATGTATTTTTGATTTGTTCTGCTTGTGCATGATTTGTCTTGTGTGAAATAAAAGCACAACACAATGTATTGTCTAACAACCGAAAGAAAACTACACACACAAACACTTGCATAGAGGACTTTTGTCGAAAAAATAACAAAAACAACAAGAATGACTAAAGACAAAAACAATTGCATTGTACACAAATTTACTTCGAAGACTTTCTCTTTCACTGATTTAATTGATTTAAAACTCAATTTTAAGAAAAATTTTTAATTTTTTTTAGATTACATTAAGAGGATTATTATTTTATAGATATTTTTTTTAAATTATACACTTAGGCCCGTAATCTCATTCTCCGGTTATCGTTTAACCGGAGATATACTGCCGGTTAAAATAATTTTTATATGAAAACTGTCAATATATCGTTTCGATAAAAAATAACAAGATATTGAAAAAACGGGGGTTAATTTAATTGACAACTAATTAGAACGACTGATTTTATTGATGATCGTGGAAAAACTGAAGTGCAATGAGAAGATAAAAAGAAAGGCATAACATTGTGCAAAGAATTTTTTGTTAATAGAGCAGTTGCCAGAGTAGTATTAATGGATTTTCATTATTAAGAAATTAGACTATAGACTAGACTACAGACTAGATTATAGACTAGATTATAGACTAGACTATGGACTAGACTATAGATTGTAGACTAGACTACAGACTAGACTCGACTATACACTGGACTAAACAATAGCTTTAACTTTTATTTCCATTTTTACCTTTAAGTTATTTTTTTCCCTTATGTTAGTTGAATATCGTTCTTTAATTTTTTATGTGATTTATTTATTTTATTTAATTTATTTTACCTGTTTTTTCGTTAAATAATTTCCACAGATGTTATTCACACACACGTTAAATAATAGGTATGTACAAGTGTCACCGCTGGTCTAAATTTAAAGAAAAAGAACATTTTAAATAGACTAGACTATGATTAGACCATAGACTAGACTATAGACTAGACTATTAACTAGACTATAGACTAGATTATAGGCTAGATTATAGACTAGACTATAGACTAAACCATAGACTAGACTATATACTAGATTATAGACTAGACTATGGACTAGACTACAGACTGTACTATAGACTAGACTATAGACTAGACTATAGACTAGATTATAAACTAGACTATGCCCTAGATTATAGGCTAGATTATAGACTAGATTACAAACTAGACTACAGACTGGACTATAGACTAGATTACAGACTAGACTACAGACTGGACTATAGACTAGATTATAGGCTAGATTGTTGACTAGACCACAGACTAGACTATAGGCTAGACTAGACTATAGGCTAGACTATACTATAGACTAAACTATAACATTTTTACCTTTAAGTTATTTTCTTTCCTTTATGTTAGTTGAATATCGTTCTTTAACTTTTTTATGAGATTTTTTTTATTTATATATTTGATTTAATTTATTTTACCACTTTTTCGTTAAATAATTTTCACAAATGTTATTCACTCACGTTAAATAATATATACAAGTGTCACTGATGGTCTAAATGTAAGTAAAAAAAAAATCTTAAATTTGCTTCTTCAGGGTGAAGTTGGTATACACACATTTTTTTCCCGTTAGTTTTCGTAAAGTTTAAAAAATTTCTATAGTAAAATAGAATGGGCGATGCAGACGACTTAAATAAAATTGAAGGATACACCTTACAATTTCGTATGTTGTTTTTCGTTCACAGCCACAATTGCGATCGTTAACAAACATTAGAAGGGAACAATGTTACCAATTATTTGAAATTAAAAGATTACACATGGCTGAACAAAAACGCACTCAAACTCATACTTACCTATATTAAGAAGAGGATTCATCAAAGTTTATCTTTTACACAATGCAAGCGATTATATTCAGTGTGGTAACTCTGAGCAACTCTTTTACTTCTCCCACGGTTTTTTTCTTTTCCAATAGTAAAAACAACAACAATTACTTAAAAGACAAAGTCAAGGCAGACTTTATTATTTCTTATTTTGCTTTCAGCACACATTTGCAAAAACCACAAGCAATTTGTTTTTGTTAATATACTTTGAATAAAGCAAAAGAGCGAAGAGAGGATTTTTAATTAGTTTTTTATAGACATCTTATATTAGGGGATTCCGAATATGATTTTAAAAAAGCATTTCTATTTATTGTAAAATATATGCATATATACAATATATACATATATATATATGTACCGTATTTTTATTGTTTTTAAGGAGTCTTGCACTCTCTTTATATTATTTATATATTTTTATTTATTTATATTTTTCTTTCTTTGCAAAAACAATTGAAAACAGGTATGTAAAATTTAGTACTTTTGTACTTTTTTCAGTACTTTTTGATATTGAAAAATACTGCGATACCCCCGCGACATTTTCGGTACTTATAAACTTTTAAATTGAAAAATATTTCATATGTGAGTATGCGAATATTTGTTACTTCCCTAATTTTTAGACATGATGAAGTGTTGCTAATTATTGCAGATTTCAACACTAAATTAAAAACGCTGTTGGTATATTATGTATAAATGACTAAAGTTATTAAAGTTAAAATTCAATTTATACTTTTTAACAATAGTCAACACTGACAATAGCTAAAAAATGTAGAAATGTAAAAATCAAACAAATACATTTATAAAACCAAGTAATATTGTTTATAAAAGATGTGTGTGAAGTTATCCATAAAAAGTTATCCATAGATTTTTTTTGGAACGTATTTTTCATATGTGTGGAACGCAAGTAAAAACTGACAAAACAGAAAAATAATGCAAAAAAGAAAAGTTTCACACAATTTTAAATAAAAATGTGTAAAATTATAATAAAAAATACTATTTTTGAAAGTTTTTTAACACAAAAATCTTCTTAAAAAACATTATGCATATATGTAAGTTATCGGAAAAAAAGGATTATATACGTTTCGTCCGATCATTTCAGATACACTATATATATAATATTAATCTACACTTATCCTGGAATCATTCTACATAAGTCATATCCTGGGCATATTCAACAGCGTCCAGTATTTGGCCCCCAAAATTCATCCATAGATCTTTTTCGCAAATTTTCAAAGAAAATATTTGTTAAAAATGTTTGTCCGATAATTTCAGATATATGATATATATCATAGTAATCTACACTTATCCTAGAATCATCCTACATAAGTCATATCCTGGGCATATTCAACAATGTTCAGTATTTGGCCCTCAAATTTCATCCATAGATATTTTTCGCAAATTTTCAAGGAAAATATTTTTTAAAAATTTTTGTCCGATCATTTCAGATATATGATATATATCATAGTAATCTACACTTATTCTGGAATCATTCTACATAAGTCTTATCCTGGGCATATTCAACAATGTCGAGTATTTGGCCCCCAAATTTCATCCATAGATTTTTTTTCGCAAATTTTCAAAGAAAATATTTTTTAAAAATTTTTGTCCGATTATTTCAGATATATGATATATATCACAGTAATCTACACTTATCTTGGAATCATCCTACATAAGTCCTATCCTGGGCATATTCAACAATGTCGAGTATTTGGCCCCCAAAGTTCATCCATAGATTTTTTTTTCGCAAATTTTCAAAGAAAATATTTTTTAAAAATTTTTGTCCGATCATTTCAGATATATGATATATATCACAGTAATCTACACTTATCTTGGAATCATCCTACATAAGTCGTATCCTGGGCATATTCAACAATGTCGAGTATTTGGCCCCCAAAATTTCATCCATAGTTTTTTTTTTGCAATTTTCAAAGAAAATATTTTTAAAAATGTTTGTCTGATCATTTCAGATATATGATATATATCATAGTAATCTACACTTATTCTGGAATCATCCTACATAAGCCGTATCCTGGGCATATTCAACAATGTCGAGTATTTGGCCCCCAAAGTTCATCCATAGATTTTTTTTCGCAAATTTTCAAAGAAAATATTTTTTAAAAATTTTTGTCCGATCATTTCAGATATATAATATATATCGTAGTAATCTACACTTATCCTGGAATCATCCCACATAAGTCATATCCTGGGCATATTCAACAATGTCGAGTATTTGGCCCCCAAAATTCATCCATAGATTTTTTTTCGCAAATTTTCAAAGAAAATATTTTTTAAAAATTTTCGTCCGATCATTTCAGATATATGATATATATCATAGTAATCTACACTTATCCTGGAATCATCCTACATAAGTCATATCCTGGGCATATTCAACAATGTCGAGTATTTGGCCCTCAAATTTCATCCATAGATATTTTTCGCAAATTTTCAAAGAAAATATTTTTTAAAAATTTTTGTCCGATCATTTCAGATACATGATATATATCATAGTAATCTACACTTATTCTGGAATCATTCTACATAAGTCTTATCCTGGGCATATTCAACAATGTCGAGTATTTGGCCCCCAAATTTCATCCATAGATTTTTTTTCGCAAATTTTCAAAGAAAATATTTTTTAAAAATTTTTGTCCGATCATTTGAGATATATGATATATATCACTGTAATCTACACTTATCTTTGAATCATCCTACATAAGTCTTATCCTGGGCATATTCAACAATGTCGAGTACTTGGCCCCCAAAGTTCATCCATAGATTTTTTTTCGCAAATTTTCAAAGAAAATATTTTTTAAAAATCTTTGTCCGATCATTTGAGACATATGATATATATCACAGTAATCTACACTTATCTTGGAATCATCCTACATAAGTCGTATCCTGGGCATATTCAACAATGTCGAGTATTTGGCCCCCAAAATTTCATCCATAGATTTTTTTCGCAAATTTTCAAATAAAATATTTTAAACAATTTTTCTCCGATCATTTCAGATATATGATATATATCACAGTAATTTACACTTATTTTGGAATCATCCTACATAAGTCTTATCCTGGGCATATTCAACAATGTCGAGTATTTGGCACCCAAATTTCATCCATAGTTTTTTTTGCAATTTTTCAAAGATAATATTTGTTAAAAATGTTTGTCCGATCATTTCAGATATATGATATATATCACAGTAATCTACACTTATCTTGGAATCATCCTACATAAGTCGTATCCTGGGCATATTCAAGAAAATCAAACTCCTTAGACTGTTTGCTGTAACCTTTTAATCCATATTAAGAGAAATTTTTTATTTTGAATAATTGGAAATTGAAATCCACAAAATGTATAAATAGCATAGACAAAAACTAATTTGCATTTTAAAAAGGGTTCTATGCTACAATAGTTGTTTCAACATTGGATTTTTCATATATGGCATATTTTCTGGCGAATACTTAGGTAAATTTGTATGAATTGACAAATGATATTTTCAAAAGCTTATTTCCTGTAATTTTTTAATGAACAATTTTGGATTTTTCAATTTCGTAGTAAATATGTTTTGTGGCAATTAGGTAAATATCTTTTAATGAATGAAAACAGCTTTTTATGAATCCTTATTTTTATACCTGTGTTTTTTTACAAAAAAAAGGTATTTGACCTCACGGTTGAGGTAGCATAAAATTTACAACGGAGTTTTTATAACTTCTGCGCTAATTTCCAAAGTATTATGAAAAAAGTAACATAGAAAAACTAAGAATATTACAAAGTTTTTTTCTATATTCTTAAACTAATATTATTAAACAAAGTTTTATAAATGATATAAATAACTACTTATATATATTCTTATAATCTAAAGTTACTTAAAAATAAATTTTTAAATTAGGATTTAAGTAGATACATAAATATTTTTCTTATATTATTTGCATTTGTAACATATAAATTTAAGTTTTTTTACAGCATTAATATCTATTTGAAATATTAATCGTAAGCACAATTCACAAAGCCATCGTAAACATTTTTCGCACTGAACCCAAGGAATATGTGATTGAGGATAGAATCTTGCACAATGTATACAGATGTCGTGTATATTCGAACTGTTGTTTTTCATAATTTCATCAATCAAATATTTTCGGTAGCTTCGACGACTTTGAAGATTTTCTAGAGGTTGCTCCAAGAGTATGCGTTCAATAAATTCAACAATGAATGGACCACAGTTAAAGGCGTCGGTTTGATTGTCGTGAGGAGGAACTATTTTGACAAAGTCATCAATTTCCATATTCAAAGTTTTTAAAATATCTTTGAACTTCTCGAAATTTATATCCACTTCCGAAGTTTTTCCATTAGCTTTATTACATTCGCGTCCTTGAGGATCAATATAATAAAATATTTTTCTTATGAAATTTATAATAATAACGGTGTAATGGTGATTTTTAAGGATTGGTATTATGAGAATGTCAGGTCTAAATGGGATAAGATTTTGAATAAACGCTTCATCATTTTTTTCAGAATCCAGCATAAAGTATGACCGAGTGCAACTTATTAAATGGATGTTCGGGATTTTTGTATTTTTAATAATTGCAGCGCATGCTGCATCAATAATAAAATTTGTTGCTTCTTCATCCTTTCTTAATGAATTGAAGTCATCTTCCGTTAAAAACATTTCAAACATGTTACTGGTTTCTGGAGTAATTTCCTCATACAGATCTTTCATACAAGCCATGTAATATGGAAGTGGTTGTTGGAAATCTCTTGTTGTTAAAACTGCATCAGTACTTCGTTGTTGAGGAAATAACGGTTTTCCAGAAAATATTTTGATGTTCTTGTTCTTTTTCTTCCATGTTTCCTTCGAATCCAAAGTGTGTTTTTTAAACAAGTCCTCTATTTTATCATCGTCTGTGGCTGTTTTGTTTACGTTTTTTTGCAACAGATGGGAATATTTCTGTCTTTTATATGACGCATTCTTCTGGATATTTAAAATGTTAAAATAAACTTGCGATATTTGTGACTGCATATTTCCATGAGTTAACTTCGCAAATCTGTTTGCTTTGATATTTTTTGCTCCGACATTGTAATATTTGATATTTTTGAAATATGATTCTATAGCTGCATTACTGATTCGAGATTTCGAAGTAGTTTCAACAAATACTCCCATAACATTCGTCCAAAGTGGTAAGAAAGCACAGTATCTCTTAAGGATCACATCAATAATACTTGGGTTATACATTGTGTTGTTATCGCTTTTATCTTTGTCATCAAGTCTTGAAAGCACTCCATCTTTTATCAAATTATACCTTTTCCAGAAAGGACTCTTTGAGTACAACGTCTTTGAAACGTATTCTCCGTAGTTATTGTTAGGCTTCTCAAGTTGTTCCAATAAAATAGGCTCTCCTTCATACAATAGTTTTAATTTTTCGCAGGCGTCCTTTACTAGGTTAGAATCATTTGTAGATAAGAATATGATGCATAAGATTTCAAACCATTCATCGCATTGTTGAAGTCTATTTAGGTTAAATGCAACTCCAATTGCCTTCAAAACAAACGATTGTAGGTCAGGATCCACAAATTTTTTTACATCCTTAATTACAATTTTAGCAAAATGTGATGAGCACCATTGGATAATAATAAAATTGGGTTTTGACTTATTTTCAGTTAAGAATTCGCTGCACACACATAGATATTGTTCCAAGTCATTAATATTTCGATCTATATTGAATGAACCAATTGCAGCATTTGTCATAGCATGTGAGGCATCTGTGCATATCCTTTTTGTAATTGGCCAGAGTTTAATATTAACGCAAAATTGACGAAGTTTAGTCAGCCACATTCTTATATCATATGTATAGTGAGATGACAAAACAGCTTCTGCGATTGGCAATGCAATTTGGTATTCAAAAGCATTAGCAATTAAAGCGTAATAAAAGACTCTTTTGGACGTTTTTTCCATTTTCCTTACTAGTGATCCGGTGGCATCCAAAAAAAGGGTGTTTCGGCTTAGTTTTAACATTTTAGCTTTTTCTGTTAATAAAGCACATATTGCATCTTGAGACCACATATATACCTCCAATGGATTAGCAATTTTTTGAATGTAGTCTTTGTACTCGTCCTGTTTCATATAATACAGATCTATAATTGGATCTTTATCCTTGTCTTCTCTGGACAGTGCTTGGCTTCGGATTTTTCGTGATGAGCATTTAGTGATGTACTCGGCTGGATTTCCAACTTTCGTTAATTCCACTGGTTTTTTTAAAAACTGTTCGTTATAGCACTTTATTGCAGGTTTATATAGTAGTTCGGCTTGTTTCACAACCCTTTTTATGCCTCTCTGCTGCACTTTGCACTGCTCGTCATCAGGATGGCATAGGTGAACTTTATTTCTGAACACTTGCACAATATTGTCAGATTTATTTAAAATAAATTTAAATTTGCAACATTGTTTAAAAGCACAAAACGCGTAAAATATATAGCACTTTTTGGTTTTATTCATAGACTTAAAGTTTATAACACAAACGTTATTATATTGTTTATATTTTTCGCGAACAACATCATATAATCTTACATTAACAGAATACGTAGCGTTTGGTTCAGTTGCATTTTCGAATTCACTTTGGTTGAGCTTAAAATTTGCATCTTCTATTGAGAAATTTTTAAATGTTTTGTTTTTAAGCGGAGACTTTATTATTTCTCGATTGGGATTAAGAGGCACTTCATAACTATATCGGTAATGCGTGAATTTTTTCACTTTAATTTCATTGTTTTTTATATCTATATTTTTTAAATCGAAAGAAATGGATTTATCTGAAATGTTCGGCAATTCAATTTTTGAGTTTATAGAATTTGAATCAGAGATGGTTTTAATAGTATTAGAGCTTTCAGTATCATTTTCACTTTTCGTTCCAAACGAACCATTTCCGTCGCCTTCGAAATTTCTTTTAGAGATATTATTTATGGAATAACACATTTTGGTACCACAGTTAGGTTTTGTGGTATTCAAATTATTGGTATCACTTTCTTCATGTTTTGGTATTTTATACATATAGTTTAACGCATCACTTTCCATATTTTTGCTTTCGTAATTAAGAGTTTCAATATTATCTTGCACAATTGGATTAATAATATATATTTTAGTAATTTTAGCATTTTCATTTAAATTAAGAACCGATTTTAAATAATCTTCTGTTACACTTATTCCATAACAATTATTTAACTCTCTAATTATAACTTCTAAATGCTCATTACAATTTATTTCTTCGTTCTTAAATTTCGAAATTAAATGAGTCACCATTCTTAACTTATTTTTGTTTTTCACACTTATTTTCAACTTTTCACTAAAATTATTTACAATGTTATTTAATTTCTTAATTAAACTTATTGAATTCACAGATTTATCAGTATAAAACAATAACGCGAATAAACTGTTTTGAATAATTTTTGTACTCATTTTTAAGAATTTAAAATATTAACTTGACTTTTCACTTTCAATATTAAGGATTAACTGAATTTGTAATAAGAAAATATTTAGAATGATATGTGAAAATGGACAAACATAATTTAACCTTTATTAAGGTTTTTCCTTGTGACAGGTATTGAAAATTCCTCGCAAACTTTATGGCATTTAAATGAGATCGCAAATAAAAGGGTTGCGGTCAAATACTTACTTGTGTAAAATCAGGTAATAAAAAATTTTCATTCACCAAAAGTTTGCTTATTAGGAATCATAAAAAGGCGATTTCATTCATAAAACTAAATTTACCTATTCGCAACAAAAAAGAATTACTACGAAATTAAACAAAAAACCCAAAATTGGCCTTTTCTTAAAAATAAAATTTTACGAGATAAGTCATTGAAAATCATCATAGAAATTCCATATTCATATTAATTACCTGTTCGCCAAAAAATATGCCAACGATTTCATAATAGCCAAAAAGAACATTAATATCAATATAAATAGTTCAGAGTAAAACCCTCTTTACAATTAACAGGTTTTGGTATGTACTATTTATACATTTTGTGGAATCTATATTCCAATTAAAAATTTTCCGCCAATATGGAATAAAAAGTTACAGAATAACCCAAGGAGTGTGATTTTCTTAGCCTGCGCAAAAATCTACGAATGAATATTTCCAAAATCCAAAATACTCGACATTGTTGAATATGCCCAAAATATGACTTATGTGGGATGATTCCAGAATAAGTGTAGATTACTATGATATATATAGTATATCTGAAATGATCGGACAAAAATTTTTAAAAAATATTTTCCTTGAAAATTTGCGAAAAAGATCTATGGATGAAATTTTGGGGGCCAAATACCGGACATTGTTGAATACGCCCAGGATATGACTTATGTAGGATGATTCCAGGATAAGTGTAGATTACTGTGATATATATTATATATCTGAAATGATCGGACAAAAATTTTTAAAAAATATTTTCTTTGAAAATTTGGGAAAAATATCTATGGATGAAATTTGGGGGCCAAATACTGGACATTGTTGAATATGCCCAGGATATGACTTATGTAGGATGATTCCAGGATAAGTGTAGATTACTGTGATATATATTATATATCTGAAATGATCGGACAAAAATTTTTAAAAAATATTTTCTTTGAAAATTTGCGAAAAAAATCTATGGATGAAATTTGGGGGCCAAATACTGGACATTGTTGAATATGCCCAGGATATGACTTATGTAGGATGATTCCAGGATAAGTGTAGATTACTATGATATATATCATATATCTGAAATGATCGGACAAAAATTTTTAAAAAATATTTTCTTTGAAAATTTGCGAAAAAAATCTATGGATGAAATTTGGGGGCCAAATACTGGACATTGTTGAATATGCCCAGGATACGACTTATGTAGGATGATTCCAGGATAAGTGTAGATTACTGTGATATATATTATATATCTGAAATGATCGGACAAAAATTTTTAAAAAATATTTTCTTTGAAAATTTGCGAAAAAAATCTATGGATGAAATTTGGGGGCCAAATACTGGACATTGTTGAATATGCCCAGGATAAGACTTATGTAGAATGATTCCAGAATAAGTGTAGATTACAATGATGTATATCATATATCTGAAATGATCGCACAAAAATTTTTAAAAAATATTTTCCTTGAAAATTTGCGAAAAAAATCTATGGATGAAATTTGGGGGCCAAATACTGGACATTGTTGAATATGCCCAGGATATGACTTATGTAGGATGATTCCAGGATAAGTGTAGATTACTGTGATATATATTATATATCTGAAATGATCGGACAAAAATTTTTAAAAAATATTTTCTTTGAAAATTTGCGAAAAAAATCTATGGATGAAATTTGGGGGCCAAATACTGGACATTGTTGAATATGCCCAGGATAAGACTTATGTAGAATAATTCCAGAATAAGTGTAGATTACTATGATATATATCATATATCTGAAATGATCGGACAAAAATTTTTAAAAAATATTTTCTTTGAAAATTTGCGAAAAATATCTATGGATGAAATTTGGGGGCCAAATACTGGACATTGTTGAATATGCCCAGGATAAGACTTATGTAGAATGATTCCAGAATAAGTGTAGATTACTATGATATATATCATATATCTGAAATGATCGGACAAAAATTTTTAAAAAATATTTTCTTTGAAAATTTGCGAAAAATATCTATGGATGAAATTTGGGGGCCAAATACTGGACATTGTTGAATATGCCCAGGATATGACTTATGTAGGATGATTCCAGGATAAGTGTAGATTACTATGATATATATCATATATCTGAAATGATCGGACAAAAATTTTTAAAAAATATTTTCTTTGAAAATTTGCGAAAAATATCTATGGATGAAATTTGGGGGCCAAATACTGGACATTGTTGAATATGCCCAGGATATGACTTATGTAGGATGATTCCAGGATAAGTGTAGATTACTGTGATATATATTATATATCTGAAATGATCGGACAAAAATTTTTAAAAAATATTTTCTTTGAAAATTTGCGAAAAAAATCTATGGATGAAATTTGGGGGCCAAATACTGGACATTGTTGAATATGCCCAGGATAAGACTTATGTAGAATGATTCCAGAATAAGTGTAGATTACTATGATATATATCATATATCTGAAATGATCGGACAAAAATTTTTAAAAAATATTTTCTTTGAAAATTTGCGAAAAATATCTATGGATGAAATTTGGGGGCCAAATACTGGACATTGTTGAATATGCCCAGGATATGACTTATGTAGGATGATTCCAGGATAAGTGTAGATTACTATGATATATATCATATATCTGAAATGATCGGACAAAAATTTTTAAAAAATATTTTCTTTGAAAATTTGCGAAAAATATCTATGGATGAAATTTGGGGGCCAAATACTGGACATTGTTGAATATGCCCAGGATATGACTTATGTAGGATGATTCCAGGATAAGTGTAGATTACTATGATATATATCATATATCTGAAATGATCGGACAAAAATTTTTAAAAAATATTTTCTTTGAAAATTTGCGAAAAATATCTATGGATGAAATTTGGGGGCCAAATACTGGACATTGTTGAATATGCCCAGGATATGACTTATGTAGGATGATTCCAGGATAAGTGTAGATTACTATGATATATATCATATATCTGAAATGATCGGACAAAAATTTTTAAAAAATATTTTCTTTGAAAATTTGCGAAAAATATCTATGGATGAAATTTGGGGGCCAAATACTGGACATTGTTGAATATGCCCAGGATATGACTTATGTAGGATGATTCCAGGATAAGTGTAGATTACTATGATATATATCATATATCTGAAATGATCGGACAAACATTTTTAACAAATATTTTCTTTGAAAATTTGCGAAAAAGATCTATGGATGAATTTTGGGGGCCAAATACTGGACGCTGTTGAATATGCCCAGAATATGACTTATGTAGGATGATTCCAGGATAAGTGTAGATTAATATTATATATATAGTGTATCTGAAGTGATCGGACGAAACGTATATAATCCTTTTTTTCCGATAACTTACATATATGCATAATGTTTTTTAAGAAGATTTTTGTGTTAAAAAACTTTCAAAAATAATATTTTTTATTATGATTTTACACATTTTTATTTAAAATTGTGTGAAACTTTTCTTTTTTGCATTATTTTTCTGTTTTGTCAGTTTTTACTTGCGTTCCACACATATGAAAAATACGTTCCACATAAAAATCTATGGATAACTTTTTATGGATAACTTCACAGTCGTAAAAATTTAATTATTGATGAACATAAAAAAGGAAAATCTCTCCGGAATATAAGTAATTTAGTAAATTTGCAACATTCCACAGTACAATACATTGTAAGCAAGTATAAAAACAGCGGATCTGTTGAAAATGTGCGTGAAGGTATACGAAATATATGAGGTGTACAAATAGTTTTGTCCCTAACTGTATATATATTCTTATAATCTAAAGTTACTTAAAAATAAATTTTTAAATTAGGATTTAAGTAGATACATAAATATTTTTCTTATATTATTTGCATTTGTAACATATAAATTTAAGTTTTTTTACAGCATTAATATCTATTTGAAATATTAATCGTAAGCACAATTCACAAAGCCATCGTAAACATTTTTCGCACTGAACCCAAGGAATATGTGATTGAGGATAGAATCTGGCACAATGTATACAGATGTCGTGTATATTCGAACTGTTGTTTTTCATAATTTCATCAATCAAATACTTTCGGTAGCTTCGACGACTTTGAAGATTTTCTAGAGGTTGCTCCAAGAGTATGCGTTCAATAAATTCAACAATGAATGGACCACAGTTAAAGGCGTCGGTTTGATTGTCGTGAGGAGGAACTATTTTAACAAAGTCATCAATTTCCATATTCAAAGTTTTTAAAATATCTTTGAACTTCTCGAAATTTATATCCACTTCCGAAGTTTTTCCATTAGCTTTATTACATTCGCGTCCTTGAGGATCAATATAATAAAATATTTTTCTTATGAAATTTATAATAATAACGGTGTAATGGTGATTTTTAAGGATTGGTATTATGAGAATGTCAGGTCTAAATGGGATAAGATTTTGAATAAACGCTTCATCATTTTTTTCAGAATCCAGCATAAAGTATGACCGAGTGCAACTTATTAAATGGATGTTCGGGATTTTTGTATTTTTAATAATTGCAGCGCATGCTGCATCAATAATAAAATTTGTTGCTTCTTCATCCTTTCTTAATGAATTGAAGTCATCTTCCGTTAAAAACATTTCAAACATGTTACTGGTTTCTGGAGTAATTTCCTCATACATATCTTTCATACAAGCCATGTAATATGGAAGTGGTTGTTGGAAATCTCTTGTTGTTAAAACTGCATCAGTACTTCGTTGTTGAGGAAATAACGGTTTTCCAGAAAATATTTTGATGTTCTTGTTCTTTTTCTTCCATGTTTCCTTCGAATCCAAAGTGTGTTTTTTAAACAAGTCCTCTATTTTATCATCGTCTGTGGCTGTTTTGTTTACGTTTTTTTGCAACAGATGGGAATATTTCTGTCTTTTATATGACGCATTCTTCTGGATATTTAAAATGTTAAAATAAACTTGCGATATTTGTGACTGCATATTTCCATGAGTTAACTTCGCAAATCTGTTTGCTTTGATATTTTTTGCTCCGACATTGTAATATTTGATATTTTTGAAATATGATTCTATAGCTGCATTACTGATTCGAGATTTCGAAGTAGTTTCAACAAATACTCCCATAACATTCGTCCAAAGTGGTAAGAAAGCACAGTATCTCTTAAGGATCACATCAATAATACTTGGGTTATACATTGTGTTGTTATCGCTTTTATCTTTGTCATCAAGTCTTGAAAGCACTCCATCTTTTATCAAATTATACCTTTTCCAGAAAGGACTCTTTGAGTACAACGTCTTTGAAACGTATTCTCCGTAGTTATTGTTAGGCTTCTCAAGTTTTTCCAATAAAATAGGCTCTCCTTCATACAATAGTTTTAATTTTTCGCAGGCGTCCTTTACTAGGTTAGAATCATTTGTAGATAAGAATATGATGCATAAGATTTCAAACCATTCATCACATTGTTGAAGTCTATTTAGGTTAAATGCAACTCCAATTGCCTTCAAAACAAACGATTGTAGGTCAGGATCCACAAATTTTTTTACATCCTTAATTACAATTTTAGCAAAATGTGATGAGCACCATTGGATAATAATAAAATTGGGTTTTGACTTATTTTCAGTTAAGAATTCGCTGCACATACATAGATATTGTTCCAAATCATTAATATTTCGATCTATATTGAATGAACCAATTGCAGCATTTGTCATAGCATGTGAGGCATCTGTGCATATCCTTTTTGTAATTGGCCAGAGTTTAATATTAACGCAAAATTGACGAAGTTTAGTCAGCCACATTCTTATATCATATGTATAGTGAGATGACAAAACAGCTTCTGCGATTGGCAATGCAATTTGGTATTCAAAAGCATTAGCAATTAAAGCGTAATAAAAGACTCTTTTGGACGTTTTTTCCATTTTCCTTACTAGTGATCCGGTGGCATCCAAAAAAAGGGTGTTTCGGCTTAGTTTTAACATTTTAGCTTTTTCTGTTAATAAAGCACATATTGCATCTTGAGACCACATATATACCTCCAATGGATGAGCAATTTTTTGAATGTAGTCTTTGTACTCGTCCTGTTTCATATAATACAGATCTATAATTGGATCTTTATCCTTGTCTTCTCTGGACAGTGCTTGGCTTCGGATTTTTCGTGATGAGCATTTAGTGATGTACTCGGCTGGATTTCCAACTTTCGTTAATTCCACTGGTTTTTTTAAAAACTGTTCGTTATAGCACTTTATTGCAGGTTTATATAGTAGTTCGGCTTGTTTCACAACCCTTTTTATGCCTCTCTGCTGCACTTTGCACTGCTCGTCATCAGGATGGCATAGGTGAACTTTATTTCTGAACACTTGCACAATATTGTTAGATTTATTTAAAATAAATTTAAATTTGCAACATTGTTTAAAAGCACAAAACGCGTAAAATATATAGCACTTTTTGGTTTTATTCATAGACTTAAAGTTTATAACACAAACGTTATTATATTGTTTATATTTTTCGCGAACAACATCATATAATCTTACATTAACAGAATACGTAGCGTTTGGTTCAGTTGCATTTTCGAATTCACTTTGGTTGAGCTTAAAATTTGCATCTTCTATTGAGAAATTTTTAAATGTTTTGTTTTTAAGCGGAGACTTTATTATTTCTCGATTGGGATTAAGAGGCACTTCATAACTATATTGGTAATGCGTGAATTTTTTCACTTTAATTTCATTGTTTTTTATATCTACATTTTTTAAATCGAAAGAAATGGATTTATCTGAAATGTTCGGCAATTCAATTTTTGAGTTTATAGAATTTGAATCAGAGATGGTTTTAATAGTATTAGAGCTTTCAGTATCATTTTCACTTTTCGTTCCAAACGAACCATTTCCGTCGCCTTCGAAATTTCTTTTAGAGATATTATTTATGGAATAACACATTTTGGTACCACAGTTATGTTTTGTGGTATTCAAATTATTGGTATCACTTTCTTCATGTTTTGGTATTTTATACATATAGTTTAACACATCACTTTCCATATTTTTGCTTTCGTAATTAAGAGTTTCAATATTATCTTGCACAATTGGATTAATAATATATATTTTAGTACTTTTAGCATTTTCATTTAAATTAAGAACCGATTTTAAATAATCTTCTGTTACACTTATTCCATAACAATTATTTAACTCTCTCATTATAACTTCTAAATGCTCATTACAATTTATTTCTTCGTTCTTAAATTTCGAAATTAAATGAGTCACCATTCTTAACTTATTTTTGTTTTTCACACTTATTTTCAACTTTTCACTAAAATTATTTACAATGTTATTTAATTTCTTAATTAAACTTATTGAATTCACAGATTTATCAGTATAAAACAATAACGCGAATAAACTGTTTTGAATAATTTTTGTACTCATTTTTAAGAATTTAAAATATTAACTTGACTTTTCACTTTCAATATTAAGGATTAACTGAATTTGTAATAAGAAAATATTTAGAATGATATGTGAAAATGGACAAACATAATTTAACCTTTATTAAGGTTTTTCCTTGTGACAGGTATTGAAAATTCCTCGCAAACTTTATGGCATTTAAATCAGATCGCAAATAAAAGGGTTGCGGTCAAATACTTACTTGTGTAAAATCAGGTAAAAAAAAATTTTCATTCACCAAAAGTTTGCTTATTAGGAATCATAAAAAGGCGATTTCATTCATAAAACTAAATTTACCTAATCGCAACAAAAAAGAATTACTACGAAATTAAACAAAAAACCCAAAATTGGCCTTTTCTTAAAAATAAAATTTTACGAGATAAGTCATTGAAAATCATCATAAAAATTCCATATTCATATTAATTACCTGTTCGCCAAAAAATATGCCAACGATTTCATAATAGCCAAAAAGAACATTAATATCAATATAAATAGTTCAGAGTAAAACCCTCTTTACAATTAACAGGTTTTGGTATGTACTATTTATACATTTTGTGGAATCTATTCAAATTAAAAATTTTCCGCCAATATGGAATAAAAAGTTACAGAATAACCCAAGGAGTATGATTTTCTTAACCTGCGCAAAAATCTACGAATGAATATTTCCAAAATCCAAAATACTCGACATTGTTGAATATGCCCAAAATATGACTTATGTGGGATGATTCCAGAATAAGTGTAGATTACTATGATATATATCATATATCTGAAATGATCGGACAAAAATTTTTAAAAAATATTTTCCTTGAAAATTTGCGAAAAAGATCTATGGATGAAATTTTGGGGGCCAAATACCGGACATTGTTGAATACGCCCAGGATATGACTTATGTAGGATGATTCCAGAATAAGTGTAGATTACTGTGATATATATCATATATCTGAAATGATCGGACAAAAATTTTTAAAAAATATTTTCCTTGAAAATTTGCGAAAAATATCTATGGATGAAATTTGAGGGCCAAATACTGAACATTGTTGAATATGCCCAGGATATGACTTATGTAGGATGATTCCAGGATAAGTGTAGATTACTATGATATATATTATATATCTGAAATGATCGGACAAACATTTTTAACAAATATTTTCCTTGAAAATTTGCGAAAAAGATCTATGGATGAATTTTGGGGGCCAAATACTGGACGCTGTTGAATATGCCCAGGATATGACTTATGTAGAATGATTCCAAGATAAGTGTAGATTAATATTATATATATAGTGTATCTGAAATGATCGGACGAAATGTATATAATCCTTTTTTTCCGATAACTTACATATATGCAAAATGTTTTTTAAGAAGATTTTTGTGTTAAAAACTTTCAAAAATAATATTTTTTATTATAATTTTACACATTTTTATTTAAAATTGTGTGAAACTTTTCTTTTTTGCATTATTTTTCTGTTTTGTCAGTTTTTACTTGCGTTCCACACATATGAAAAATACGTTCCACATAAAAATCTATGGATAACTTTTTATGGATAACTTCACAGTCGTAAAACTTCATTAAGCCTTTTTTCAGTTTTGTGAAATTGAAAAAATTCGCGATTTTATTTCGCCATTTCATTTCATCAAAAATGAAAAAAATTTCAAAAGTATGTAGTTATCATTTGTAGGAGGAAGATGTTTTATAATAGACGACGCTTCACCTTTCAATTTTGTCTGCAAGTACTCTAATTTTTCCACGTTCGACAAGTTTGTCTTACTATCTACCATTGCTTTGAATAAGTCTCTGAATCGAATCCAATTAGAGATGTCTCCATCAAAATCAGGAATTTGTATAGGCGGTAAACGTAATTCTGAGTGACTATTGTTCGACTGCATATTTGTGACCGCTGATAACGTAGCTGACACGCTTTCAAGAATTGATGTTGTTGTCGTTTGTTGTTGTAATATTGCCTGAATTGATGAACTTAAATCTTCCATTCTATTAGGAGTACTAGCTTGACCACCTTCTACTACGGTATTGTCCAAATTATTATGAGTTTGACTAGACCAATTCGCCTTGATTGCGAAATACATATCCTCTATCTGATCCCTATATTCATTCTCAACTTGAGTCTGAAGTTCACTTTCGCATAAAATGTCAAGTTCATCTTGAACTTCCTTATATTTCGCATAAATATTATCAAGTTCAGTAATACGTACCTTTATTTCACCGTATGTTGCATTCTGACTATTTACGGAATTACAAATCTTTGTTATTGTTCTTTTCATTTGAGTGCGTTTTTTCTTTAAAACTTCCATTTTGATTATTTTTAAATTAAATGTATATTTTGATTAATTACCACTCACTATGTATTTTTTTCTATTTTTCTATAGTATTTGATTTTCAATAACTTCAAAAGAAGAACTATTCGATTGATGTTTTCATTTAGTTAAAACACTACATTTAAGTTTTAGAGCAACTGTATGTTTATTTATGTTATTTAATAACACAAACTAATAAGATAAAGTTTTGGAAACACTGCAGTCACACAATTCTTAATCAAACCAATTGGATTTTATTTGTCTGTTGACAGTATAATATTCATTATTAATGTCATTAGTGATTTTAAACACTGCTTATTTGCACAAATAGAAATCTAATTAGAATCTTACTAAATTGAATTTAACTGACACTTCTTTCGTTTCTCTTTGCTTGCTTGTATGATATTCACACTAACACATTGACACTCCTTGATTTGTTGAGACTCCCATAGCTTGTGTTTGTTGTTATTATCTTTTTTGTCTTTTGTGGAATATTCTGTGGAATATTTGTTAACTTTTTGTTTGATTTATTTAAGAACAAGGCACTTTCGCGTAATTTATATATGCAACCGACGACCACGACGTACAGCGCGACGCGTATGTATTGTTCCGGTTATGTATATTTAACAAAAGAACACCCGCGATCTTAAACAATTCCATCAACAATTACACATATTGTCTTTTATAATTGTTTCTTGTATACACTTTCTCACAAAACTTATATTTTATTGATTACCGACAATATACGGATCGAATGGACCAAAAATGTTTACGATTTTAATAGTGGACTGTATTTTTTATTAGTTGAATAAAACACAAGTTTTTATATTTTTTAATTTATTTAATTAGAATAGTTCTTTTGTGTATAAAACAATACGTAAGTCTCACAAGAAGTTCAGAACAATAGTGATGAGGAAAATATTCAGTGTTGCATTGTAATTTACATCAGTGATAAGTAAAAAGGGATAATTCATGTACATTAAATATTGAGTTACATTTACGTTAAAATTCAAATGAAATATAAAGCAATTTAAAATAAATATGATAATCTCGAACATACTGGCCCACCTTGAAAGGATCCCTTTCAACAATCAGTGAAGAGAGGACACAGCTTAGTTATGGGACGTTTCAACAAGCCATTCTTAGTTCTTAACGTCACCACACGAACAAGGCCATCATTACCAGGATGCGTCTCTAGAATTTTACCAAGTAGCCATTGTGTTGGGGGTAAATTTTCATCTTTTACAAGGACCATATCGTTTTGCTTAAGGTTATTTAACTTCTGCACCCATTTTTGTCTTCTTTGGAGTTGACTTAGATATTCCTTTGACCATTTGGACCAAAACTGTTGAACTAACTGCTGCATTAACTGCCATCTAGTGAGTCGATTGACATTAACATTCATCAGCCTTTCATCAGGCAAGGATGTCATTGGACGAAGAATAAGAAAATGAACTGGTGTGAGTGGATCCATATCACCTTCATATTTTAAACATAGTGGACGGGAGTTGAGGCAACATTCGATTTGGCATAATAGCGTTGCCAGTTCCTCATACGTCACAGAAGAGTTACCTAATACGCGATTCAAGTGAAACTTCACTGATTTGACGCCTGCCTCCCATATGCCGCCAAAGTTAGGAGCTGAAGGGGGCGTGAAATGCCATTGAATAAGTTGATTCGACAGTTCCCGATGAATAGTTTCATTGGAGTTTTGCAGAAACTCGTACAATTCTCGTAGTTTATTGTTACATCCAATAAAATTGGTACCGTTATCTGTATAGATATGACAAGGCTTACCACGTCTTGATGTGAATCGTCGAAGAGATGCCAAAAAAGCTGCTGCAGTTAGTTCGGTTACCGCTTCTAAATGAATTGCCTTGGTATTCAAACAGACAAATACGGCGATCCAACGAAGGAGCATTGGACCTGCAAAGTCGATGCCTACATGCAAAAATGTTGAACCAGGCTGAACACGAGAAGTAGGAAGGTCACCCATACGTTGCTTTGACGAAATCTCATACAAGTTGTACATTTGTAAACAGTTCGTTTAAGGAGATGAATTACATTCGGAATCCAATAATTTAAACCTAGTAGATATTGCATTTGTCGTATACCAGCATGAAGATATGTGTTGTGATAATGTTCAACTATTAGATGAGTTATATTGTCATCCTTATTTAGAATGTAGGGATGTTTTTGATCGTAACCAATGTTCGCAGTTTTAAGGCGACCGCCAACTCTAAGCAAATCATTGTCATCCAGAAATGGATTGAGAGCTGCAAGTTTATGTGTACTGGGTAGTGGTTTATGAGAAGCTAAAATTTTAATTTCAGAATTAAAACTATTGCGATGGGAACATCTTATTAACGATTCTTTAGCTTTAATAAGTTCCGTTGTTGTGATAAATCCAAATTTTCTTTCTGTTGCATATTTCCTTGATTTGCAGTTATAGAAAAAACGTAGTAATAAAGCTGTTATGCGGAGAAGTCTGGTAAAGTTGGAATAACGATCTATTAATTCAATATTGTTGGTGTTGTTAGAAGTTACTGTAGCAACAAAATTTCGTTTTTCTTCGAGACATGCTTCTTCTGAAGTTTTGAATGTTGATTGTGATTGTATGGTGCTTGCTTGCAGAATTTGTGGGCCTTTCCACCATAAAGAATTGTTTATGAGATCCGATGACAAAATACCTCTTGTTGCCAGATCTACTGGGTTTTGTTTGGTAGGGATGTGATGCCACTGACTAGATGGTAGATGATAAACGTTTTCCAGCGCCTAGGATGATCACTAATCCATGCTAACACTACCGTAGAATCAGTCCAACCGTAAGTAACAACATCTTGAAAGTTTAAAGAGTCCTTAACTTTGACCATAAGTTTCACCATGAGATACGCTGCACAGAGTTCCAAACGAGGAAGTGTGATTTGCTTTACAGGACATACTCTAGATTTTGCTGTCAGTAGTGATGTTGAAATTGAGCCATTCTGTTTTATAACACGTACATAAATTGCTGCGGCATACGCTAGCTCAGAGGAATCTGAGAAGCCATGTAGTTCAATTTGACCACCTAAACATAATTGAAACCATCTCAGTATATGAAGATCCTTTATGTGATGAACGTTTTGTTTTAATCTTAACCATTCATTTTTCATTTCATTGGGCAGTTCCTCATCCCAAGTAATTCCTTTTAACCAAAGTTTTTGCATAAATATCTTGAGTTGAACCACCATTGGAGATAACCAGCCTATAGGACCATAGATTTTAGAAATCTCAGAAAGAACATGACGCTTGGTTATTACATCAGAATCCTTCAACGAAACGCTATATTGAAAGCAATCCCTTGTGGTGTTCCACAATAGACCTAAGGTTTTTATAGTTCCAGAATTATCAATGATTGTATCAGATGAAAGTTTTCTATCACTCGCTTTGATATTTTCTTGAAATTGTGTGGAGTTCGATGACGATAATATTGAACATACGTAGTACGAAGTGAATTAGCAGATTCCAAATCCGGTGAACTAGCCATAAAATCATCGACATAAAAATTATTTATAATTTCATTTTATTCCCTTGGATATTCTTGTGAATTATCAGTAGCCACTTGACGTAATATGCGCGTTGCCAAAAATGGTGCTGCTGCGGTACCATAAGTAACAGTTGCCAATTTATATTCTATAGGTGCTTCTTCAGGTGATTTTCGCCATAAAATAGTCTGAAATGATCTGTCCTCTGGGTGTACCATTACCTGTCGGTACATTTTCTCAATGTCTGCTGTAAATCCGATTTCAAATTTCCTAAAGTTGAGTAGAATTGTGTAAAGATCGTTCTGTACCGTTGGTCCGACGAGTAAATGATCATTCAGAGAAAGATTGTTTGAACCAAGGTAGATTAAGAAAGTAACGACAACTCTACAACAACTACAACACCAAAAAACCCCATGTATTTTGTTTTTGTATTGACATTTCTTATGTCAACTTTAATTTTGTCATTTCTCATGTTTCTTTACAAAAAACAAAATACATTTGACATTTCATGTAATAAAAAAAGAGGAGAAAGACGCAACAACACAAAAGTAAACAAAAAATGCCAAAAAAAAAAATGTAAACATAAACAACAATTTGACACATCAAATTCTAAAACACAAGCCGCCATATTCATTTCAAAAAGAAAACAATTCTCAGCTGTTTTAATGTCGTTACCTTCTTAATCTACCTCGGTTTGAACTTTTGCAAGATCCATCAAATACTACGCGCAGTTTGGTAGTTGAGCTTGAAGGTTTTAGCACAGCGTGGTGAGGCATATAGTACGCTTGTGTGACATTTCCAGGAGCAATCTGCATGTGGTTAAGAGTCTCGTACTCTTCCATAAACTTATGGAAGATTATTATCACCTACGCCATAAAGTAATGTTTTGTCACATGATCGCTTAAGCTGCAATCGCTGGACACAAGCGATTGTGCGCCCGAATCAATTAACGTTCGACATGGTTGTAATGCATTATTTCTATCGCGAACCATAATAATTGCAGTTGGTAGTAGTGTAGTTTGTTGTCTTATCTGCTGACTCGAATTGATACTTACTGAAGCAGTATTCTGTTGATTTTGCACCTGTGGTGTATCGATATGTATTAGGGTGTTATGCTTAAGACCACATGTTCTGCATGAACTTGATCTACAATCTTTCGAAAAATGTTTGTCTTTGAGGCAATTAAAGCAAAGTTTCTCTTTTCTAACTATTTCCTTACGCTCATCAATACTCATACCTTTGAATTGTTGACAATTAAATAAAAAATGATTAGCGCTGCATAAAGGACATGATTGTGTAGTTGTAGTCATCGCCACTGATCTACCTTGTCTCTGTTTTGTAAATTGATTAGTTTCCTCCAATACTATTAAACGTTTCTTCAAAAACTTCAACAATTGTGGAAATGTCTGAGTTTCATTGTCTTTCTTCTCTCTACGCCAGAGTGTTATCGTCTCTAAATCTAACTTACCCTCGATATGGTATAACAAAACAGGGTTCCATGAGTCTATTGAAGCATTTACAACTTTTAACGCATTGTAGCATTCCACTGTGTTATTATAAAACTTCTTAAAGTCCAGGTATGTAGCGTTCTTCAACGATTTTTGTTTAAAAAGTAAGTCAAAATATTGTTTCTCTATCAAATCCGGTCTGTCGTAATTTTCCATGATCAAATTCCATGCTATAATATAGTTATCATTTGTAGGAGGAAGATGTTTTATAATAGACGACGCCTCACCTTTCAATTTTGTCTGCAAGTACTCTAATTTTTCCACGTTCGACAAGTTTGTCTTACTATCTACCATTGCTTTGAATAAGTCTCTGAATCGAATCCAATTAAAGATGTCTCCATCAAAATCAGGAATTTGTATAGGCGGTAAACGTAATTCTGAGTGACTATTGTTCGACTGCATATTTGTGACCGCTGATAACGTAGCTGAGGCTTTCAAGAATTGATGTTGTTGTCGTTTGTTGTTGTACTATTGCCTGAATTGATGTACTTAAATCTTCCATTCTATTAGGAGTACTAGCTTGACCACCTTCTACTACGGTATTGTCCAAATTATTATGAGTTTGACTAGACCAATTCGCCTTGATTGCGAAATACATATCCTCTATCTGATCCCTATATTCATTCTCAACTTGAGTCTGAAGTTCACTTTCGCATAAAATGTCAAGTTCATCTTGAACTTCCTTATATTTCGCATAAATATTATCAAGTTCAGTAATACGTACCTTTATTTCATCGTATGTTGCATTCTGACTATTTACGGAATTACAAATCTTTGTTATTGTTCTTTTCATTTGAGTGCGTTTTTTCTTTAAAACTTCCATTTTGATTATTTTTAAATTAAATGTATATTTTGATTAATTACCACTCACTATGTATTTTTTTTCTATTTTTCTATAGTATTTGATTTTCAATAACTTCAAAAGAAGAACTATTCGATTGATGTTTTCATTTAGTTAAAACACTACATTTAAGTTTTAGAGCAACTGTATGTTTATTTATGTTATTTAATAACACAAACTAATAAGATAAAGTTTTGGAAACACTGCAGTCACACAATTCTTAATCAAACCAATTGGATTTTATTTGTCTGTTGACAGTATAATATTCATTATTAATGTCATTAGTTTTAAAATCACTGCTTATTTGCACAAATAGAAATCTAATTAGAATCTTACTAAATTGAATTTAACTGACACTTCTTTCGTTTCTCTTTGCTTGCTTGTATGATAATCACACTAACACATTGACACTCGTTGATTTGTTGAGACTCCCATAGCTTGTTTTTGTTGTTATTATCTTTTTTGTCTTTTGTGGAATATTCTGTGGAATATTTGTTAACTTTTTGTTTGATTTATTTAAGAACAAGGCACTTTCGCGTAATTTATATATGCAACCGACGACCACGACGTACAACGCGACTCGTATGTATTGTCCCGGTTATGTATATTTAACAAAAAAACACCCACGATCTTAAACAATTCCATCAACAATTACACATATTGTCTTTTATAATTGTTTCTTGTATACACTTTTTCACAAAACTTATATTTTATTGATTACCGACAATATACGGATCGAATGGACCAAAAATGTTTACGATTTTAATAGTGGACTGTATTTTTTATTAGTTGAATAAAACACAAGTTTTTATATTTTTTAATTTATTTAATTAGAATAGTTCTTTTGTGTATAAAACAAAACGTAAGTCTCACAAGATGTTCAGAACAATAGTGATGAGCAAAATATTCAGTGTTGCATTGTAATTTACATCAGTGATAAGTAAAAAGGGATAATTCATGTACATTAAATATTGAGTTACATTTACTTTAAAATTCAAATGAAATATAAAGCAATTTAAAATAAATATGATGATAATCTCGAACACCCAGAGAAAAAACTGAAAAATTTAAAAATTTTTTAAAATTTGGTTTCACGACTTTTGCACAACACAATTTGACACTAGTTAATTGCAAGCTAATTAAATCATGCTGGTCCTTTTCTACAAGTGTTTATAGTCTTCATTAGAAGAATTGGACATTTATGCGAAAATCCGCGACTACAGCAATAAAAAGAAATAAAGAAAACTTTTTAGTTTCAAACACTTTTTTTGGAATTTTTTACTTTGGGTGCTTGCCGGCACCACATGGAATCGTTTCAGGTCTTGAATTTTTTTTTTCTGTTACAGCAAAAAGTGTTGTTAACATAATAGCATCAAAAGTTGTTAAAAAAAAGTCAGAATTTAAAAAAATATTTGAGGTTGAAGGTCGGTTTCATAAAGGCAAACGTAAAAAGAGAATTGCCCATTTATATTTCCAAACTTTTCAATTATGTTAAAAAATTAAGAATTTTAAATAGCATATTTACAGAAAGATGCATTTAAGAAATGCAAATGCAAGAAAATGCTTTTTTAAAAAGTCTTTCTTATTTTTTAAATGTTCGTCGTAAAGCCGCCATATATGAATTTCGCATATATGAAAGTAAGAAAGACTTTTTAAAAAAGCATTTTCTTGCATTTGCATTTCTTAAATGCATCTTTCTGTTAAATTAAATTTAGTAAGATTCTAATTAGATTTCTATTTGTGCAAATAAGCAGTGATTTTAAAACTAATGACATTAATAATGAATATTATACTGTCAACAGACAAATAAAATCCAATTGGTTTGATTAAGAATTGTGTGACTGCAGTGTTTCCAAAACTTTATCTTATTAGTTTGTGTTATTAAATAACATAAATAAACATACAGTTGCTCTAAAACTTAAATGTAGTGTTTTAACTAAATGAAAACATCAATCGAATAGTTCTTCTTTTGAAGTTATTGAAAATCAAATACTATAGAAAAATAGAAAAAAAATACATAGTGAGTGGTAATTAATCAAAATATACATTTAATTTAAAAATAATCAAAATGGAAGTTTTAAAGAAAAAACGCACTCAAATGAAAAGAACAATAACAAAGATTTGTAATTCCGTAAATAGTCAGAATGCAACATACGATGAAATAAAGGTACGTATTACTGAACTTGATAATATTTATGCGAAATATAAGGAAGTTCAAGATGAACTTGACATTTTATGCGAAAGTGAACTTCAGACTCAAGTTGAGAATGAATATAGGGATCAGATAGAGGATATGTATTTCGCAATCAAGGCGAATTGGTCTAGTCAAACTCATAATAATTTGGACAATACCGTAGTAGAAGGTGGTCAAGCTAGTACTCCTAATAGAATGGAAGATTTAAGTACATCAATTCAGGCAATAGTACAACAACAAACGACAACAACATCAATTCTTGAAAGCCTCAGCTACGTTATCAGCGGTCACAAATATGCAGTCGAACAATAGTCACTCAGAATTACGTTTACCGCCTATACAAATTCCTGATTTTGATGGAGACATCTTTAATTGGATTCGATTCAGAGACTTATTCAAAGCAATGGTAGATAGTAAGACAAACTTGTCGAACGTGGAAAAATTAGAGTACTTGCAGACAAAATTGAAAGGTGAGGCGTCGTCTATTATAAAACATCTTCCTCCTACAAATGATAACTATATTATAGCATGGAATTTGATCATGGAAAATTACGACAGACCGGATTTGATAGAGAAACAATATTTTGACTTACTTTTTAAACAAAAATCGTTGAAGAACGCTACATACCTGGACTTTAAGAAGTTTTATAATAACACAGTGGAATGCTACAATGCGTTAAAAGTTGTAAATGCTTCAATAGACTCATGGAACCCTGTTTTGTTATACCATATCGAGGGTAAGTTAGATTTAGAGACGATAACACTCTGGCGTAGAGAGAAGAAAGACAATGAAACTCAGACATTTCCACAATTGTTGAAGTTTTTGAAGAAACGTTTAATAGTATTGGAGGAAACTAATCAATTTACAAAACAGAGACAAGGTAGATCAGTGGCGATGACTACAACTACACAATCATGTCCTTTATGCAGCGCTAATCATTTTTTATTTAATTGTCAACAATTCAAAGGTATGAGTATTGATGAGCGTAAGGAAATAGTTAGAAAAGAGAAACTTTGCTTTAATTGCCTCAAAGACAAACATTTTTCGAAAGATTGTAGATCAAGTTCATGCAGAACATGTGGTCTTAAGCATAACACCCTAATACATATCGATACACCACAGGTGCAAAATCAACAGAATACTGCTTCAGTAAGTATCAATTCGAGTCAGCAGATAAGACAACAAACTACACTACTACCAACTGCAATTATTATGGTTCGCGATAGAAATAATGCATTACAACCATGTCGAACGTTAATTGATTCGGGCGCACAATCGCTTGTGTCCAGCGATTGCAGCTTAAGCGATCATGTGACAAAACATTACTTTATGGCGTAGGTGATAATAATCTTCCATAAGTTTATGGAAGAGTACGAGACTCTTAACCACATGCAGATTGCTCCTGGAAATGTCACACAAGCGTACTATATGCCTCACCACGCTGTGCTAAAACCTTCAAGCTCAACTACCAAACTGCGCGTAGTATTTGATGGATCTTGCAAAAGTTCAAACCGAGGTAGATTAAGAAGGTAACGACATTAAAACAGCTGAGAATTGTTTTCTTTTTGAAATGAATATGGCGGCTTGTGTTTTAGAATTTGATGTGTCAAATTGTTGTTTATGTTTACATTTTTTTTTTGGCATTTTTTGTTTACTTTTGTGTTGTTGCGTCTTTCTCCTCTTTTTTTATTACATGAAATGTCAAATGTATTTTGTTTTTTGTAAAGAAACATGAGAAATGACAAAATTAAAGTTGACATAAGAAATGTCAATACAAAAACAAAATACATGGGGTTTTTTGGTGTTGTAGTTGTTGTAGAGTTGTCGTTACTTTCTTAATCTACCTTGGTTCAAACAATCTTTCTCTGAATGATCATTTACTCGTCGGACCAACGGTACAGAACGATCTTTACACAATTCTACTCAACTTTAGGAAATTTGAAATCGGATTTACAGCAGACATTGAGAAAATGTACCGACAGGTAATGGTACACCCAGAGGACAGATCATTTCAGACTATTTTATGGCGAAAATCACCTGAAGAAGCACCTATAGAATATAAATTGGCAACTGTTACTTATGGTACCGCAGCAGCACCATTTTTGGCAACGCGCATATTACGTCAAGTGGCTACTGATAATTCACAAGAATATCCAAGGGAATAAAATGAAATTATAAATAATTTTTATGTCGATGATTTTATGGCTAGTTCACCGGATTTGGAATCTGCTAATTCACTTCGTACTACGTATGTTCAATATTATCGTCATCGAACTCCACACAATTTCAAGAAAATATCAAAGCGAGTGATAGAAAACTTTCATCTGATACAATCATTGATAATTCTGGAACTATAAAAACCTTAGGTCTATTGTGGAACACCACAAGGGATTGCTTTCAATATAGCGTTTCGTTGAAGGATTCTGATGTAATAACCAAGCGTCATGTTCTTTCTGAGATTTCTAAAATCTATGGTCCTATAGGCTGGTTATCTCCAATGGTGGTTCAACTCAAGATATTTATGCAAAAACTTTGGTTAAAAGGAATTACTTGGGATGAGGAACTGCCCAATGAAATGAAAAATGAATGGTTAAGATTAAAACAAAACGTTCATCACATAAAGGATCTTCATATACTGAGATGGTTTCAATTATGTTTAGGTGGTCAAATTGAACTACATGGCTTCTCAGATTCCTCTGAGCTAGCGTATGCCGCAGCAATTTATGTACGTGTTATAAAACAGAATGGCTCAATTTCAACATCACTACTGACAGCAAAATCTAGAGTATGTCCTGTAAAGCAAATCACACTTCCTCGTTTGGAACTCTGTGCAGCGTATCTCATGGTGAAACTTATGGTCAAAGTTAAGGACTCTTTAAACTTTCAAGATGTTGTTACTTACGGTTGGACTGATTCTACGGTAGTGTTAGCATGGATTAGTGATCATCCTAGGCGCTGGAAAACGTTTATCATCTACCATCTAGTCAGTGGCATCACATCCCTACCAAACAAAACCCAGTAGATCTGGCAACAAGAGGTATTTTGTCATCGGATCTCATAAACAATTCTTTATGGTGGAAAGGCCCACAAATTCTGCAAGCAAGCACCATACAATCACAATCAACATTCAAAACTTCAGAAGAAGCATGTCTCGAAGAAAAACGAAATTTTGTTGCTACAGTAACTTCTAACAACACCAACAATATTGAATTAATAGATCGTTATTCCAACTTTACCAGACTTCTCCGCATAACAGCTTTATTACTACGTTTTTTCTATAACTGCAAATCAAGGAAATATGCAACAGAAAGAAAATTTGGATTTATCACAACAACGGAACTTATTAAAGCTAAAGAATCGTTAATAAGATGTTCCCATCGCAATAGTTTTAATTCTGAAATTAAAATTTTAGCTTCTCATAAACCACTACCCAGTACACATAAACTTGCAGCTCTCAATCCATTTCTGGATGACAATGATTTGCTTAGAGTTGGCGGTCGCCTTAAAACTGCGAACATTGGTTACGATCAAAAACATCCCTACATTCTAAATAAGGATGACAATATAACTCATCTAATAGTTGAACATTATCACAACACATATCTTCATGCTGGTATACGACAAATGCAATATCTACTAGGTTTAAATTATTGGATTCCGAATGTAATTCATCTCCTTAAACGAACTGTTTACAAATGTACAACTTGTATGAGATTTCGTCAAAGGCCATATCAGCAACGTATGGGTGACCTTCCTACTTCTCGTGTTCAGCCTGGTTCAACATTTTTGCATGTAGGCATCGACTTTGCAGGTCCAATGCTCCTTCGTTGGATCGCCGTATTTGTCTGTTTGAATACCAAGGCAATTCATTTAGAAGCGGTAACCGAACTAACTGCAGCAGCTTTTTTGGCATCTCTTCGACGATTCACATCAAGACGTGGTAAGCCTTGTCATATCTATACAGATAACGGTACCAATTTTATTGGATGTAACAATAAACTACGAGAATTGTACGAGTTTCTGCAAAACTCCAATGAAACTATTCATCGGGAACTGTCGAATCAACTTATTCAATGGCATTTCACGCCCCCTTCAGCTCCTAACTTTGGCGGCATATGGGAGGCAGGCGTCAAATCAGTGAAGTTTCACTTGAATCGCGTATTAGGTAACTCTTCTGTGACGTATGAGGAACTGGCAACGCTATTATGCCAAATCGAATGTTGCCTCAACTCCCGTCCACTATGTTTAAAATATGAAGGTGATATGGATCCACTCACACCAGTTCATTTTCTTATTCTTCGTCCAATGACATCCTTGCCTGATGAAAGGCTGATGAATGTTAATGTCAATCGACTCACTAGATGGCAGTTAATGCAGCAGTTAGTTCAACAGTTTTGGTCCAAATGGTCAAAGGAATATCTAAGTCAACTCCAAAGAAGACAAAAATGGGTGCAGAAGTTAAATAACCTTAAGCAAAACGATATGGTCCTTGTAAAAGATGAAAATTTACCCCCAACACAATGGCTACTTGGTAAAATTCTAGAGACGCATCCTGGTAATGATGGCCTTGTTCGTGTGGTGACGTTAAGAACTAAGAATGGCTTGTTGAAACGTCCCATAACTAAGCTGTGTCCTCTCTTCACTGATTGTTGAAAGGGATCCTTTCAAGGTGGGCCAGTATGTTCGAGATTATCATATTTATTTTAAATTGCTTTATATTTCATTTGAATTTTAACGTAAATGTAACTCAATATTTAATGTACATGAATTATCCCTTTTTGCTTATCACTGATGTAAATGACAATGCAACACTGAATATTTTGCTCATCACTATTGTTCTGAACTTCTTGTGAGACTTACGTTTTGTTTTATACACAAAAGAACTATTCTAGTTAAATAAATTAAAAAATATAAAAACTTGTGTTTTATTCAACTAATCAAAAATACAGTCCACTATTAAAATCGTAAACACTGGGGATTTTACGCCGTTTCGGATATTTCAAAATTCAAAACAGAGCCCAATAGCTCTTGAAGTTATGCATCATTTGATATATATCATTTGATATATATCTCTACTGAAATGCTGAAAGAGGTACCCAAACTTGGAGAGAAAAATACGTGAATGGCTCCAAGAGGTGCCTTTTTCGCGAGGCACACTCGCAACGTTATTTCAGTGAAGCTAGAGTATAGCGTTATCAAAGAAGGTTTCCAAATAACATTTAAAAATCATTGTGGCGTTTTAAAATATTAATTTGCTAAACGTGTACAACTATTTCATAGAATTCAGCAATTTTGCATATTTTGTTATAGCGGATGTTGGCGTTATAAATCAATTTTAAACTAAAATAAGTTCCTGTGTAAAGTTTTACCTACACAGAAAATATAATTTCACTAAAAATATTCATCAACGGTTTTCATGGGCTAAGAACGCGATGTTTTTAGTTTAACATTAATCGTCGAGGCACACCCATGGCGCTAATCAAAATTGGCGATAATATATGTCAATCTGTAGCTGCTTTAATACCATTTATCAAAATCAATATGGCGTTCGAAAAAAGTACGAATTTTCATTTAATACAACTTTAGAGATTTGACTAAGTGCAATTAAAAAATTTATATAAATGACATTATCTTATGACTTATTTAAAAAAAAAAATGATGTATTTTGCAATAAATGTATGAATATGAACAACACTACATCACTAAAAACTGAATTTTGCAAATTTTATAAGAAGGTTTAATAATTATTAAATCACTAATATATCCACGCATACTTAACTTATTGCGATATTTTTAATTTGTATTTTAGATACAGAATTGTAGAGTATATAAATGCAATAATTTTTGATTTAGGACTATAAATAGAATTTTGGCAATTTTTTAATAAATTTTTATCCTAAACCGCCATAACATTGATGCCGTTCGTTAAAAGTCATTCAAGCGAACAGATCTGTGTTCCACTAGAGCCAAGGAATATTGGTACTAAGTATCGTTGATGTGCCATTTAAAAATTTTCGACTTTTGTTTAACATCAAAAGTAAACGAGTTTGAAGAATTTCCCAAATATAAAAATAAAAGTGTAAACTTTTTGGGACGCGAAAATCGTATATACCTAATCCAATTTTTATAAAAACATGTTCCCAATTTTTCATATAAAAATAAAATTTTTCTTGTTTTTGGAATTGTAACGCGGTTTTGTCGTCGGCTGAGGTAGTTCGGTCGCGTCCAGGGTCGACTTACATGATCCACGAACCTGAAATGAGAACACAATTTGTTTACCCTTTCTGGGGGTTAGTTATACAATATATCTTTATTTAATAATTCTATATTTAAGATTTCGGTAACGACAAATTATAATTAATACTTTTTGTGTTGAATAAATTACTAGCAGCACAATAATGGGTAGGGATTCAGTCGGTTACTTCTCAGGTAATTCGGATTCTACTGGTAGATGCGGAGTTGAAGATGCGATTCCCTCGGAATTATGCAGCAAGCAGGATCGTTGATGATACTTATATATATCTTATAAATACAGGCTTAAATAATATAATTTCTTACAACTAGATTACAAAATTCAGACTTAATCTAATAGGTATAACAGACGATACAATTCGCTGTGTCAAAACCGATAACCGAAGTCACAGTGCAAAAACTAACAACCGAAGTTGCAGCCGATAATTTGCTGTGCCAAAACCGATGACCGAAGTCACGGTGCCGAAACTAACAACCGAAGTTGCAGTGCCGAGACAGACGATAGTTCGCTGTGCCAAAACCGATGTCAAGGTGCCAAAACTAACAACCGAAGTTGCAGTGCCGAGACAAAAGATAGTTTGCTGTGCCAAAACCGATGACCGAAGTCACGGTGCCAAAACTAATCGGGACTAACGACCGAAGTTGTAGTGCCGAAACAGACGGAGCAAAACCGCTGTGTCCGAAACAGACAGAAATGCTGTGCAAGGTATCCCCCTGACGCTCGGACCTAATCCGAGTACCAGAGAAACAGTGGCTGATGTTACGATATCAAGTGAATTAAAATAAGGCAAGTTATATCGTAATGTCAGCTGTCTTAGAATTTGGCTAATTGAATCGCCACTATACTATACAAACTTAGAGAACTTATGAGAATAATTATATAAACTTAATGAGAATTATTAAATCTCTATTCTTAGAACAACAATAAGGGTGTTCACAGATTAGGTAGAATAGGGTATATAATGTAATATGACAAATAAAATAATTCGGATAAAAATAATAAAATTTATGTAATAACGTTTCATGGTATAAATTTATTTTATACCATAAAACTTCGTTACAGAATTTTCTTTAAAATGTGTATAAACGTTAAAAAAATATAAAAATTATATAATTTTAAATATTCATATCTCTTGAAGTTATTGATGGATTTCTGTAATTAAAAGTAATCACAAATCCAATCTATTTTTTTGTGTAATTTAGTCTTTTCGTTCCGAAATATTTTCAAAATATAAATGCAATTTATAGATGCATTATTGTTAATTGCGAACTTATTAAATTTTAATTTTTCTAAAAGTGTATTTAAAAATGCTTTGTGTATTATATCTTGAAACAATAATTAATCTGGTACATAAAGATTTACCATTTTTAAAGAATTTTTAAGAAGTAACACAATATATTTTTTAACAAAGTATGTGAAGCTACTCATAATACCAGAAAAATAAAATTTTTATATGAAAAACTCAAAAAAATTCAAATAAATATACTTGGTCCTATTTGTTTGTCCATAACTATATATAAATATATATTAGGGTGATCGATACGGTTTTCCAACCGGTTTTTTCTGTCAATGTGCTGTCGGTTTTTCAAAATGTTCATTTTTCGAATGTCGAATAGACCGGTTTTTTTAAACACAAAAAACCGGTTTTAAAAATAGCTTTTCCTTTCAAAAAACATGTACTAAATACTGATATTTGAATCGAAATTTATGAATATTTTTTAGAGTATTATTTGTAATGTTTTAAAAATATAGTTTAAGGTTAAAACGACATTAATTATTGTAATATTAAATAAATAAATTAGTAATAATTACTTCAACTGTAACACCTATAATATTTTTACACTTAATTTGTTTCAGTAAAATTGATTCTGGCTCTTATCATATTAATCCATGGTTTCTGTTTTGTTTGTTTTGATGATTATTTCCTTAAAATTTTTATATTACATTATTCGTTCGTTGTAACACCCTAAAATATTGGTTTAAGACCCACCTTAATTTGTACCAATCGTCTTTAAGTCGATTTGATGATGTTCGTCCGTCCGTCTGTCTGTTCATAAAAAAAATAATTAATTAATTAATTAAAATACAGGTCACAATTTTGAACATGTATTAAATTTGAAATTTGGCACACAGGTTTCTTATAGTCTAAGAACGAAGCGTGTTGAAATTGGTTATGATCGTTCCATTATTTAAACTAGCGCCATGCATGGAAAAGGGGTTTAACGATCATAAATCCCTTAAACGTAGTAAGAATTGTTTTTACACATGTAAGTTCCATATAAGTTAAAATTTGTGTTCCGAATTTCATGAAGATCGGTCCATAATTGAACATAGTATTGGCCCACAATTCCACAGGTTTAGAAAAGGAGACACTTCCCCAAATTTGGTGCACATAATTGAGTAGGGTATTGTTGGACTTGACCGACTATTTCTTTCTCGTTCTTATTGGATTTATATAATTATGTGTAATATATTTTAACTTGAACATCATAATATTTATTGATTTTTCTTTAAGAAATGTAGTCTTTTGGTAGAAATATTAACTTCTGCAAAAAAACCGGTTAACCGGTTTTTTCTAAATTTAAAAAAGTGCAACCGGTTTTTTCAAAATAACAACTATTCGAAAACCTGTTTCTCCAAAAAGTCGAATAATCGATCACCCTAATATATATATATATATATATATATATATATATATATATATATATATATATATATATATATATATATATATATATATATATATATATATATATATATATATATATTATATATAGTTATGGACAAACAAATAGGACCAAGTATATTTATTTGAATTTTTTTGAGTTTTTCATATAAAAATTTTATTTTTCTGGTATTATGAGTAGCTTCACGTACTTTGTTAAAAAATATATTGTGTTACTTCTTAAAAATTCTTTAAAAATGGTCAATCTTTATGTACCAGTTTAATTATTGTTTCAAGATATAATACATAAAGCATTTTTAAATACACTTTTAGAAAAATTAAAATTTAATAAGTTCGCAATTAACAATAATGCATCTATAAATTGCATTTGTATTTTATATATATATAAAATATCGACCATTCTAGGAAAGAACGCCCTAAAAAGTATATTTTTTACTTGATGGCTTTCAATTTCGATAAAAATTTGTATACAAAAACTCCATTAAGCCTTTTATCAATTTCAGTTTTCAGTTTTGTGAAATTGCAAAAACTCGCGATATAATTTCGCTTTTTAATTTTCTCAAAAACAAAAAAAATATTCAAAAGTATGTAATTTTGAATAGCAATTTCTCTGGAAAGACTTTGTGAATTTTAATGATTTAAACGGCCTTAAAATTTCGCGTATGGCGGCTTTACGACGAACATATTTTTTCTTTAAATATGCTATTAAATTTTTTTAATTTTTTAACATAGATGAAAAGTTTGGAATCTTTACATTAAAATAAAAGTGTCAAATTTTTGGGACGCGAAAATCTTATATGCATAATCCAATTTTTATAAAAACATGTTTCACATTTTTCATATAAAGTTTAAATTTTTTCTTGTTTTTGAAATTTTCTTTAAAATTTGTATAAAAGTTAACAACATATAAAAAGTATGAGATTTTAAATATTCATATCTCTTGAAGTTATTGATGGATTTCTGTAATTAAAAAGTATTTAAAAGGCCATTGTATATTTTTTGTGTAATTTAGTCAGCATTTCAAAAACCACGTCTTCGATCCATAATATTTTAGAAATATAAATGCAGTTTTTAGATGCATTTTTGTTAGTTGCGAATTTATTAAATTTTAATTTTTCAAAAGTGTATTTAAAAATGCTTCGTTTATTATAACTAAAAAAAAACAATAAATAGTCTGATACATAAAGTTTTACTATTTTTCAGGATTTTTTTAAAAATAACACAATAAATTTTTTTTAACAAAATACGTAAAGATACTCATAATACCAGAAATATATAATTTTTACATGTACATGTGTGCGTCCCAAAAATTTGAGATTTTTATTTTAATGTAAAGATTTCAAACTTTTCAATTATGATAAAAAATTAACAAATTTGAATAGCATATTTAAAGAAAAATGCATTAAAAAAATGCAATTGCATTAAAATGCATTTTTAAAAAATATTTTTTATTTATAAAATATTTATGTTCAAGCTAACATAATTACAATTCAAACGCCGTTTAAATCATAATGCAATTTTTTTACGGAGGGTCATCCGATTTTGTTCATACTTGGTACACATATAACCTATGGAGCCATTTAAATATCTCCATTTTTATTTTTTTGAATTTTGAAAAAGTGTCTAACTTTAAACATCAATATCTGAATAAGTTGTTAACGGGTTTTAATGATTTAAATTGCATGTTTAAGAGGAATAAGTCCACTATAAATGTAGTAATTAAAATATAATATTATCATTTAAAAATGCATTCATAATGCAAATGCAATTTTAGGATGCATTTTTGAAAAATTTCTACCCATTCGATTTTAATTTTCTTTTAATATGTTAAAAAGCAATATCTTTACTATAAAATGCAAAAAGAACTGTTCTGGGACAATAAAGTCTACTATTTTTAATATTTTTTTAAAAAAATTTCCATAATTTTTTTCATACAAAAATTTAAATTTTTTTAAATTTTGATTTTTAATTTTTTTGGTTATACATTTTTAGTTACGTGTAAATATAAATATTTATAACTTCTTAACTATACGTGGGATTGATTTAAAAACTAGTGTAAAGTTTATTACAATAAATATTGTAAATTATATTGTATAAATCAAAAATAATTTTTTTTTTTTTAAGAAATTTCTACCCTTTTGATTTTAAATATTTTTGCTTAATATTGAAGACAAATATGTTTATTACATAAAACATCAGCACTTAATCTGGGACAAATAGGTTTTCTACCGCAAATAACAAATTATGAAGTATTATGGTTAAAATTTATTTTAAAATTTGCTCACAAAAATTAAAAAATACAAAAATTAAAAAAAAAAACTTTTTGTATGAAAAAATTTTAAGAAATGTTTTGAAAAAATTTTTTAAAATAGAGAACCATTTTGTCCCAGAACAATTTATATTGCAATTTTTAGCAAACATAATAATGTTTTTTATATCGATAGAAGAAAAAAATTGAAAGGGTAGAAATTTTTCAAAAATGCATACAAAAATTGCATTTGCATTATGAATTCATTTTTAAATGATAATATTATTTTTAAATTACTACATTTATATTTGACCTATTCTTCTTAAATATGCAATTTAAATCATTAAAATCCGTTAACAACTTTTTGAGATATTGATGTTTAAAGTTAGACACTTTTGTCATTTTTTTCACTTTTTGAAAAATTAAAATCGCGAAAAAATTCGCGAATTTTTCAAAATTCTAAAAAATAAAAATGGAGATATTAGAATATTATTGAAATCGGAAGACATAAAAATATTCTTGGGCGTTCTTTCATGGAATGGACGATATTAAAAGACTGAGTAAGACATCATTTTGCTTAAAAGTGTCGTACGCAAAAATTTGATGTTGTGCTATGACATGCATTGGCTAATGTAATGTTATGTCGTGCTTTGGCTAATGAACTGTTGTTTACTGTCATATCGAAATATGCTTATTGTCTTCGCATGACGTCGTAATGTTGTGATATGCTTTATTTACACACAGGTAGTGAAAGAAATTGTTGTGTATGATGGTGCTAACATTTGCGTTTGAATGTAGATGTAAAAAAACTACCACCAAATGTATTGTAAGAAGCACTTGTATGTATGATAGTAGAGTGAAGGAGATTAAAAACATTTTTAAAATCAAGTAAATAAATAAATAAATTAAGAATTGTATAACAATGAAACAAATATATGGGAAAATCAAATTATTTTTGTTTATATACATACATATATGTATGTATTTATTCCTTTTACTTTATATGCAGGGCCAATTATTTTTATAAGATCCCCATGTTTCCACAATCTATTTTAGAAAAAACTTAAAATAAAATTACTTTTTTTTACTATGAATTCCTTTTTATTGAGAATTATAACTAATACTGAAATAAGTAACATGACAGAGTCCATTTATATTTCCAATTTCAAAATTAGTTTGTAAAATTATTCAGAAAAAACTTTAATTTTCATCTGAAAGGATATATATCAAGAAAATTATACATTACACGTTTATTGCTTCATTTCAAAATATTCATATTTGTTATCAAAATTTAGTGATTCAAGCACATCTTTATTTTATAATATTATTAATTAATGAATGATTAATATTTACCTGTTTTTATTAATATTACATTATTTATAATATTATTAATTAATGAATGTTTAATATTTACATTCAATATTATTAATATTACATTTAATAACTTAATTTTCCAAATCCATACATTTCGTTAAAGTATATACATATATATTTTTTTTTGTTAATTTACAATAATTTTTCGAAAAAAAAAAAAAATGCACAAGAAAAATTGTAGTATGTATTGCCAAACTATGAAACACCATATAAAAGAAAAAGGAGCGACAAGTGTCACACATGTCGCACTTGATGCAAAGACAGTTAAAACGTACAATGCCTTTCTTCGTTCATGTGTGATATTTTATTTTTAAGTTGATGTTTGCGTGAGTCTTTGCTCGTATTTAAAAATGCCTTCGTGTGCAATGCAAATAAGAAAAAAGAACATAACACAACATAACAATGTTAGGTGTCGCACAATTTTTGAAAACATGTATGTGGTAAAGTAAATATTTTTGCGTTTTTTTTTAAGCAAATAGTATATTTTCATTGCATTTATAAAAAAATATATTTTTAAATCTTTTTTTAAAAAAGTAAATTTTTCGGACACTCTATTTGGAACACGATGCATTTTAAGCGGGTTGAATAATGCTTATTCTTACTGAAATTTTATGTATAATTGATGTATAAAACAAATTTTTTTATAAATCAATTGGATTCGTCTCTGCGCAAAATAGCGCTCAAAATGTGCGTTTTTAGCCGAATATATGCAGGGGAAGGAGTTTGAATTTTAAAAAACAAAATACGCCATTATTTTTACTGATGCAAAAACCTTCTAAAAAGGTATGATATCTCAAAATCAAAGTTTTGAAATTTATATATATATATATATATATATATATATATCGTCCATTCCACGTAAACACGCCCAAGAATATTTTTTTTGGTTTCTTATTTTAATAATATTTGACATACGCATACCCTATGAAACCATTTAAATATTTCCATTTTTATTTTTTGGAATTTGAAAAATTCGCTAATTTATTCGATTTTGGTTTTTGGAAAAGTCAAAAAAATCTCTAAAGTGCCCAACTTTAAACACCAATAACTCTAAAAGTTGTTAATGGATTTTAATGGTTTATATTGCATATTTAAAACGAATATATCCACTATGAATGTAATAATTTAAAAATAATATTATCATTTAAAAATACATTCATAATGCAAATGAAATTTTAGTATGCATTTTTAAAAAATGTTTACCCTTTAAATTTTTTCTTCTTCTGATATGAAAAACATGATTATGTTTGCTAAAAATTGCAATATAAATTCTGGAACGAAATGGTTTACTATTTAAAAAAAAAAAAATTTAAATATTTCTTAAAATTTTTTTATACAAAATTTTTTTTTTTTTTTAATTTTTGTATTTTTTAAGTTTTTAATTGTCCCAATTTATGTTTTTTCATTTTATAGTAAAGATGTTGCTTTTTAACATATTAAAAGAAATAAAATCGAATTTTTTCAAATATGCATCCTAATGCTGAAATTTTAAATAGCAATATTATTCTTAAATTACTACATTAAAAGAGGACATATTCATCTTCTACATGCAGTTTAAATCTTTAAAATCCGTTAAAAACTTTTAAAGTTATTGATGTTTAAAATTACACACTTTTGCGATTTTTTTGACTTTTCGGAAAATCAAAATCGTAAATAAATTCTCGAATATTTTAAAATTCAAAATATAAAAATGGAGATATTTAAATGGCTCAATAGATTATATGAGTATCAGATATTTATATATATATTTACAGTTACGGACAAAAAAATAGGGTCAAGTATACTTGTTTGAAATTTTTAGAGTTTTCGACAAAATTTTATGCAATAATGCCAGTTCATTGCAAATATATTGGGTTATAAGTCTATATAAAAATAATATCCTTTAATATTATACCGAAAACGGTACATCGTCTCAAGCAAAAATAGTCCTTTTTTGTGTGGACAAAGAAATAGGGTCAGCAGTAACTTTGTTAAAATTTTTTAATTTTTTTGTAAAATTTTTATGAAACTATACTTTTTTAAAATCTCGATAGCGATATTAAAAATAAAAAACTGAAAAAAGATAAGAATCATCGATTACACTGGTCGACAAAAAAATTTTTTCGAGCTCCTTCAATAAAAAAATATGTAGATTAGGTGGAATTCCGCATGCTAAACTCGAGTCTGCTTTCAGTTTTTTCCATCAGGTCGGGATTTTTTTTATGGGCGTGTCTAATATTGTACCCTAAATATGCCGATTACTCGAGTACATTTCACTATTACTTGAGAACGGTATGAACGATTTATAAAAATGATATACCAAGATATGCGAAATAAAATTAGCTTTAAATCGCTTTTCTATCAAATTTTTATCCGCTCAATAGTTTAGGAGATATTTTGCAAAAAGTGTCGGAAAATAATTTTTTTATGCAAAATTCAAGATTTATTTTTTTTACTAAAACTTTTTTTAAAAGTGAAAACATCAAAAATATTTAAGTTTATCACCTTTATCTCAAAGCTGGCAGAACTACGAGTAAATAAAGCCACGTATCATAAATTGATCCATAAATCTTGATTGGATTCACAGTTAAGTTTGGATACCCATGCATAACTATAGCTAAGTGGAAATACACTAGTGGGAATTTTTTTTTCTTTCGTTTTAAATAAAAAAAAACTAGGTGGATTAGATAAAATTCAAAGTGCTAAATAAGAATCAATTTTTACTTTTTTTCTATCACATATTGGTTTTTTTTTTATGTGCATGACTACTATGACCCCGCCGTTAGGCAGTCACACTTGTATATCTCGAGAACACTTTGTCCAATTAAGATAAATTGAACTTTAATATATAGCGACCTAAATTGTCTTTGAGGTGAATTTATACAATTTTTAGTTCATTTAATATTTTCGTAGTTATTGGGTAATTAGTACCGAAATTTTTAAAATTTATTTTTTTGAACGGTGGTGAAAATTTTGATCCATAACTCTGAAATTCTTGAGCGAATGAAAAATATTGTTGACAAACCTTGAAGACAATTTTCGTATGCATCTTTTAATGTATCACTTATCAAAATCGTGTAAAGGGTTCTTGCGTTATAGCCTAAGTTTGACAAACCATTCTCGAATTTTATAGAGTGACCGCACATAAAAAAATCAGTACCCGATTGAAAAAAAGTGAATGCAGATTCTTGTTTAACTCCTCAAAATCCACCTAGTCCACCTATTTTTGTTTCAAGAAAAAATAAAAAAAAAAAATGTTTGGCCACCACAGTGGTGGCCAAACAGGTCGCTATATATATAGAAATACAGATTTCTTCTCAATTGTATGTAAATATGTTATGAGGAAATATACTAGAGTAATAGCCTTACTATGGGCGAAATATTAGACACGCGCATAAAAAAAAATCCAGACCTGATGGAAAAAAACTGAAAGCAGATTCGTGTTTAGCACATCAAAATACATAAAGTCCAACTATTCGTCTATGGGGGAGGATTTTTTTTGTTGACCAGTGTTATCTCCAATTCCGAGGACTATTCTTTTTAGAGGGGATCTATACATTTGGAACTTTAAAAATATGGGTAAAATCGGATGTTTCAACAAAGGATAAATACCGAAATCGATCATTATGGTTAAATGATTATATTTTCAATTAAAAGGCAGACAATTTAAAACGATTTAATGTAAAATAACTTCTTTAGGAACAGAAAATCACCAATATTTTTTATCAAGCCCTGGACTTTTAATGCCAATAAGTCGATTCAAAATTCGGTAGGAATTAAATTTTTTTTCTGAGAACATGAGTAGACAATTGGCAAAAACACAATTTATTCCAAATACCATTCTTGAAAGCCCCAGTCTTATAATACAGACCGGGAAAAGCCTCAAATAGTATCCTCATGTACTCAAAATTGTATACTTTTGAGTACATTGCATATTATCCTCTAAAAAAAAGAGTATTTATTTTATAGAATAATATAAATGTTAAATTTGGTAGTAAAACTTTCGCATGGGTTCAAAAAATACAGATTTGGAAACATTTAATACCCCATGTTCAATTAAGCATAATGGTGTTTGTAATACAGTCATAGTCATATATATTTACACATTTTCAAATTTTTCGAAAATTTGGAAAAGAAGTCAAATATTTTTGTTTTTATAAAATATTTTGAAAAAATACTTTTGTTGTTGTAAAACCTGAAATGTTCAGAGTGGATAGTGCTAATTTATGAAAAAGTTGCGGTATTCATTTTTGATTTTCAAACTTTTTCAATTTGGCATTGAGTGAAGTAGACGTGTTATTTTTTTGCTCCGTATTATTTCGTTATTTAAATGATAATATCGGTTAAAAAATAAAGTTAAAACCCCAAAAATATATTTAACGCGAATGGACGCGATAATGTTTCTGCAAAAAATAATAATTAAATTTGTTTATATTTGTGCCAATTTTGTAAATCTCTGTGTGTTTGTTTTCTTTTCTAAACATAAGAAGAACAAATGAAAGAAAAAAATAATTGAGACTACTCTTTATGAGTCTCTTAAGTGTTAATTCTAATGAGCGAAGGCTTAGTGCAAACAATAGAAATGTATACTTAATAGTGAATGATGAAGAGAATTCTGTGAATATAACAAATAAAATAATCGATGATAATTTGTATTTGACCGCGAAACCCAACAACCGCGCTCGTTCCTGTTCCCCCGTTTTGTTAACAACAACAGATTGTTCAACAAAAGAAACAAAATAAAATAGCTGTTAGTCAACCACTGACAGATAGCAAGATTTTAGTTTCGCCTGAAGGCATGCTTTATAATTCGCCTTCTAAACAAATTTCATTCACAGTAAGTACGGAATCAATTAACTCTTCAACTGGAGCGATACCCAAATCTGGTCTATCATTAAAGAGTGATCAGAAATCCCAAATCCAAGTAGGTATGGACCGGTATATTACGGTTCTAAAACGAGGAAGAAGTCCTAAATCCTCAAAATTAGCATCTGCGGCTAAATTATCAAGAGATTGTGGTATCCCAAATACGGAAAATCGCTTTGCAATATTACAAAATGAATCTATTGAACCCCCTAATGTAACCAAATCGTCTAAACCACCCCCAATTTACTTGCGGGAAGGAAATACAAATGAATTGGTTCGTGATTTAATTTCGTTAATCGGTGACAATTCTTTTTACGTAATTCCCATAAAACGAGGAAATATAAATGAGACCAAAATACAAGTTAATCACGAAAATAATTATCGTAAAATAGTGTCATATTTTGAAATCCATAATTGATTCTGATGTAGAACCAATCGAAATAAAAACCAGTTTAGAAGATAAAGGATTTAAGATAAAAAATGTTATGAATCTGCGTAACCGCGAGAAAACACCCCAGCCACTTTTTAAAGTTGAATTAGAACACGGCGACATTAAATTGAAAAAAGGCGAAACCCACCCAATATATGATTTGAAGTATTTATTGCACCGAAAAATTTCAATAGAAGAGCCGCATAAACGATCAGGACCAGTACAATGCGTAAACTCTCAGGAATATGGACACACTAAAGCTTACTGTAGATTACCTCCAGTTTGTGTTGCATGTGGCGATTTACACAACTCGTCCAATGTGATAAACCGAAGGCAGACTCGAACATAAAGAAATGTAGTAATTGTGGTGGAAACCATACAGCAAACTATAGAGGTTGTCCAGTGTATGCCATCGTCAAACGATCCCTAGGACAGAAAACTAGGATTTCTCCCACTCAACCACCAAACATTCTTGGAAATAATTACCCCCAATTAATAGAGTCATCTGGCAACAAACAATCATACGCAAATGTTCTTAGGACCAACCAAACTCCACTAGCAAATTCTTCTTCTAAAAATAAAAACACTAAATCGAATTCCGATTTAATGGAAAAATCGCATGAATTCAATTTTACAAGGCTGGAAACTACAATAGAGACGCTCGTGTAATCGGTAAACAATTTTACAAACTCTATGAGCAATATGATGCAGGAAATGCTCATGATGCAAACGATGCTTTTACAAGCTATTCTAAATAAACCATCAATTGTCTCAAGATATGTTTTTGGAACGCAAACGGCGTACGCCAACATAAAAATGAACTTGAATATTTTCTGAAAAAACAACAAGTTGATATAATGTTAGTTTCTGAAATTCATCTGACAACTAGAAGTATATTCCAAATAAATGGATATGTTTTTTATGATACAAAGTACCCCCGAGGAAGAGCATGTGGAGGCTCGGCTAAACTAATAAAGACTCGAATTAAACACTACATAATGTGTGATCTTTGTGAAGATTATCTTCAAGCTACAACAATCTGTATTGAAGATTGTTATTGAAACTTAGTGATTTCATCGTTATATTCACCCCTCAGGTTGTCAATCTCAGAAAATCAATATGAACACTATTTTAAATCACTAGGACCCCGTTTTCTGGCAGCTGGCGATTATAATGCTAAGCATACATTCTGGGGATCACGACTAATAACCCCGAAAGGTCGTGTTTTATTTGATACAATTTCTAAAATGGGTTTGAATGTGATTTCGAGCGGAGAACCTACTTACTGGCCGTCTGATCCAAATAAGATACCCGATATGATCGACTTTGGAGTTATAAAAAACATTGCTATGGATCTGATACGAGTTGAATCTTCACTGGTCCACCCACTTTTGTTATGCTATTAAGCCCCCGAGAAATTGTATCCCCGTCTGGTAACTTGGCGACATCAGGAATAAGGATAAATTGGCTGAAATATAGGAAATACCTTAGTACACACTGCACGGAGAACATGTCGCTAAGTACACCAGAAGAAATCGATCACTCTCTCAATAATTTTGATATGAATTTGAAACTTGCTGCTTAACATGCTGCCTTTACCCCCCGAAAAACAGATATAATAGAATATATTCTGTGGATGTCGAACGGCTCTTGACTGAAAAAAGAAGAGCTCAAAGAGAGTGGCAACTCTACAGATCCCCTCAACTCAAGTCTAAGCTTAGAGAATGCAAAAATCGTCTTAATAAGCTCTTGGAAAATCGAAAGGCTGAATCTTTTAATAAATATTTAGAAAACCTTGATGCAACACCGCAGTCTTATTATTCTCTATGGCGAGCTACTAAAAAACTTAAAAGACCAGTTATATGTAAACCTCCTTTACGTAATACTAATGGAGGATGGGCAAGAAGTGATACCGAAAAAGGGAATCTGTTCGTAAGTCATCTGAAAAATGTATTTACCCCGAACGTATCAAATGACGTAATTGAGTTGCCACCTGTTGTACCCCAATTCAGAGTAACAAGATGCTTTTGGAGCTACGCTATATTACGCTATATTACGCCTTGAATATTATCCACCAGAATGGAAGGTATCACTGGTTACTATGATACCTAAGCCAGGAAAAAATCACACAAAAGTAGAATCGTATAGACCTATAAGTCTATTATCAAATATGTCAAAGCTCTTTGAGAAACTCTTAATGAATAAGTTAACCCCTCTATTGAATCGAAACCAATGTATACCCAATCATCAATTCGGATTTAGAAGAAAACACAGCACTATCGAACAAACACACAGACTTGTAAATGTTATTAAAAAAACGTTTTAAGAAAAGAAGTATTTCTCTGCTCTTTTTATCGACGTTTCGCAAGCTTTCGACAAAGTATGGCACTATGGCATGATATATAAGATAAAGCAAAATTTACCCACTAATACACATAAATTATTGGAAAGGTATTTAACTAATCGAAAATTTATTGTTAAAGAGGGAGACTTCTTAAGTAATCCACAGCCCATTGAAGCAGGAGTACCCCAAGGTAGTATTCTGGGTCCTTTGTTGTACTTAATATACACCTCTGATATGCCAACTAACAACCGAACCCATACATCAACATTTGCTGATGACACAGCTATTTTAAGTACACATGATAGCCCCCAAGAAGCATCTCGACTCTTGCAAAATCATATACTAGACATTGAAAGATGGTTACGTAAGTGGAAAATAAAGGTAAATGAGCAAAAATGCATACACATAAAATTTACATTGCGTAGAGAAACATGACCACCCATCCTTATTAATAACCAAGTTATTCCCCAGAAATCAGAGGTTAAATACCTCGCCAAGTTGACACAAATGAAACTGAAAGCACTTCAAATAAATTGGCTTATCGGTAGAAACTCAACACTTACTTTAGATTGTAAACTTCTTTTATATAACTCTATTTTGAAGCCAATATGGAGTTATGGCATTCAGTTATGGGGCACGGCCTCGGCGTCAAATATAGAAAAAATACAGAGACGACAAAACAAGATTTTGCGGATAATAACTGCGGCACCATGGTACGTCAAAAACTCAAATATTCATAAGGATATAAACGTCCCCTTTGTGAAAGATGTAATAAGAGAACATACTGAGAAATATTTTAGGAGGCTAGAAATTCACCCAAATCCTCTAGCTCGAAACATCCTACTAAGCAATGGATATACTCGATTGAGAAGAAGGCACACATCAAACTTGAGGAGCTAAAATATACGTATTAAAATAGATTTTTGTCTGACGGTGGTTGGACAAAATTAGATATTAATATTTAGATTTAAGATTTTAATACTTATTGTTAGTTCATGTACAATTACTGAAGATTCAATAAATAAAGTATGTAATGTAAAAAAAAAGTGATTAGTAAAGTGACCAGTTAAAAAGATTGTCAGGTGACTGACTCAATTTCACCAGTAAAAGGATTCCTATGAATTGACTTTTTCGTACTAGTCACTATATCGCCACCTTTTGGTCCTTTGGTGGCAATACACATCCCCTTGTTAAAGTGACTAGTCAGGTGATTGGTAAAGTGACTAGTGGTGACCTAATGTCGTCAGTCAAGTAACCGGTTTCGCACAGTCAATAAGCACAAATACCATGTGTAACAGAAATCAGACTTTAGCTGTAAACGCCTAGTGTATCTTTGAAGATACAACCGGAAAATTATAATTTCTAGAGAATTGTCTACTTATATCAGTATAATATTTTTCAATATCTTTAAAGAACATAGTTCAAAGTACGGTAATATTTTTTCGTTTAAAAATATTCATAGGTTCATAAGCCAGACTTTACATTTTGAAAAAGGTCGTTTACTTAATTTTAATAAAAAATGTTTTTTGACTTAATTTTGAAATATTTCCAAAACGGCGCACAGTGGGGTCAAACGCAAATTTTTTTGGTAATAAATCTGTATTTCCAAAATTCTGAAAATCTTCCATAAATTGAAATGTATGGAAGATTTGCAGAGGAGGATTTAAGCTTTCAGGAAAATCATCTTATAGTCACCCTGTGATAACACAAAATAAGGTACAGGGTGTCAAAGTTGACTACCTCGAGTATGTAAAAGTTTCAAAAAATCGGAACTTCTACAAATGAAGTCCGATTTTAAAGATTTTTTATTTCTATAAAGTATAAGAAAAAATAAGATTACTCTTCTAAGATCTCTTACAGCTAAAAAGCTATTTAAACTTGAATTTTGACTTTTTGATTTTTTGCCTCAACTTTCTTTGGTTTTTCGGCAATCAGTCCTGAGGTATATGAGATAATTTTTTTTAATATTTTGTTATTTTCGATATATTCGAAAAGAATATGCTGAAAGAATTTTTTGATTATCTCAATTCGTCTAGACGTGAAAAATATTCAAAGTCAGCACTCTGAAATTAGTATGAAAAATTGCTATTTTTTACAAAAATATAGTACAATTCTTTGAATTTTTTCTCAAAGTTCTGTTAAAGAAAAAAATTTTTTCTTTATATATTTCAAGAGATAAGGCTTCATTAATGTTTAATAAAGAAATTTTGAATTTATTTATGTTTGCACCCTACATCAGGCATTGGTAGAAAATAGTGAATTTTGGAAAAATGTTAAATTTTTATCGATTAATAAAAAAATGTCACGCGAGCTTTCCTAAATAAAATAGATTTAGAATGATTTGAAACTAACCTGCTTCCCGCCCGGCCAAAAACGAATGCAAGAGAGCAGATTTCTTGAAAAAAGAAAATTTATTAAACGATTTTTTTTAATTGCACAAAATTTTCGCCATTATTTCTTATGTAATGTATAAAATATATATCCATCTCTCACTCCTGCAAAAATCATTTTAAAAGCTTTACAAATAAATTTTTTGCAATTTTTCAAAAAAATGTTTTCTTTAACGGAACTTTGAGAAAAAAGTGAAAGAATTGTACTGCATTTTTGTAAAAAGTAGCCATTTTTCATACTAATTTCATAGTGCTGACTTTGAGTATTTTTCACGCCTAGACGAATTGAGATAATCAAAAAATTCTTTCAGCATATTATTTTGAAATGTATAACAAATTACAAAATATTTTTAAAAAATTTTTACCTCATATACCTCAGGACTTATTCCAAAGAACCAAAGGACCAAAGAAAGTCGAGGCAGAAAATCGAAAATTTAAAATTCAAGTGTAAATATCTTTTTAACTGTAAGAGATAACTTAAGTGAGTAAGCTTATTTTATTTTCTTTATCTTGCCAAGTACTTTATAGAAATATAAAAACCTTTAAAATCGGACTTCATTTGTAGAAGTTACAATATTACTCGAGGTAGTCAACTTTGACTGTAGCTTATTTTGTGTTATCACATTTCTAAATTATTTCTATATTTTAGAAATAATTTAGAAATGAAAAAATATTTTTTTTACAAAGACATGTTATGTTTTAAACGATATAGAACCAATTTAAGAAAAATTTTACGAAAATTGTGGCCGTAGGAATTTTTTAATGGTTGTATATTTAAAGGTACCAGGTGCATTTAAGGGTTAATTTGTATGCACAGAAGAAATTAAATCTCGTATTCCATTACCTAGCACTTAATTAGTAAAATGTTATGTCATAAATGTTTTATTGACAAATTTTAGGTATTTTCTTATTTAAATATTTTCACTATCCATGAATTTGAATATTTGAAAATAGTCTTAAAATTCAACAAATATTTTTAATAAACCAATAAAGATAATATTTAGTTTTTATTAAATTTTCAGTCAAATAAATATTAATTTTATAAAATGTTTAATAAGAATATTGAAATGGAATATTACAAAATTTTTATGTAATATAAGGATGATATTATTCTCTAACTGTATATAAATTTGATGTTATCTTTGAAAGAAAATATATATTAAACATAAATCTAAAGTAACATTTTTAATAAATACATATACGAACAGGAAGAAGTTAATATTGCAAATTTTTTTTGAAGTTTCTTCCAAACTCCAATTATGATACAATTGATCTAAAAAGAAACCCAATCGTTATTGAAATTAAAATTAGTTCTAAGATAATTTAAGGTTTATTTTTAAGCGGAATGCATTGTATGCTTTAGTTAGGGACGCCTAAACTACCCAGGTTGAAAAATACAACCGGGCCAACGTTGGCAAACGTTATGCCAACACTCTAATGATATCATCATTCTACCATTGGCCAATTGTTTTTTGAATCGATGGTAAAAACTTCTGAAAACTAAATAGCTAACACACTGTCAATGTATGTACATCTTTTTTTTAGCAGCATTTTCCCAAAACTCCGAAAATACGAAGTTTTCTTAACATTCGAATAATAAGAAATGAAATGATTTACCAATTAACGATCTTTTGCTGATGCTAGCAAATGACTTATTTTGGTTTAAATAGAAGACTCCGTTTCAGATTCACATTGTCTTATTAAAAATTGTGATATTAAAAAATCCTGTTATTGAAAAGCGAAAATATTTACTTGGAAAATTTATAAAAACAATTGAATCCAAAGTTAAGTTTTCTTTTGTAAACATTTGTGGCTACAAAATTACAGATACTCTCTCCGATAATATACACAGAAACAAATATTTCAAATTATTTTTTAATAAAATTTATTATTATAATTAACTTTCTAATTGGTTTACATTAAAAAAAAAATGACAGCTCTTAAAAAA